>JANIJI010000005.1:2952500-3252500 GCA_024500535.1 Leptonema lineaticorne | reverse complement strand
GATCGATCATAATTACAGCATCATAAGCAGACACGAGAACCGGTATTATTTCGAACGTACGTTCGAAGACATTGTAAACGATTTATCTTAAAATATCACCGACGATATATCGCTTTGCGTCGCGGTTGCGTATCAAGTAGATACAAAATAAACAAACACGACGCATAGTGATTGCCGACTTTTGACAATAAACAAAACGAAACGACGCAAAGCGAGGTATTGATGGTATATTACTGTTTAATAATAATTAAAATGTAAACTAACTTACTTTTTAAAGATATTTTCAATGACTACTAACTCATTCGTTATACAACTTTGTAATTTTGTGTATCGAATCATTATTTTTGATTATATTTTAAATTAAAATTTTTTGATTATATTTTATATTAAAATTTTTGATTATATTTTATATTAAAACTATTGTTATATTCCCTTCAATAATTTGCACTTTTTATTAATATTTTCATATCACTCAATGGCACATATAATATCAAGTTTAAACATGTTAATATGTTATGTTAATAATTAATAAAGAATATTTTTGTAATTTTTAATATCTTTGTTTTATTTCTATCAAACAAATTAATAGTTTATATATAATAAATGAATATTTTGATCAGATTTAAAAAATATATTTTATAATTTTGATTTATTGAAAAATTACTACAAAAAAAAAAAACGAATTATATTTTATATATAATCATAAAAATGGAAAATGTGTGTATGTAAGTTTGTAAAAAAAAATGTGTAACTCAATTGACGTAATGGTTCTATTTAAGTATTTTCGTGTAATTAAATTAAAACCGTCTGCGGGTCTATTGTTTGCGAAAATTTTAATAAAACGCTAATTAATTCGGCGTTTGCGGCTGGAAAAAAAAACGACATGGAATTAGAGAAAAGAAAAAGGTAACGTTGGAAAAAAAAAGGCGTCCCAACTGAATTTTCCGCTGAATTATTCGTTGAAATAGCCGATTAACAAAAGGCGGGAAATAAGTAACGCGGGGTGAAAAACAAAAAAGGAAAAAGAAAAAGCTCAATACAAATTAATTATTTTACACGCAAAAATAGTAACTGATAAATGTGACCGATTAATATATTAAAAATATAATGAAAGAAAAAAATAAATTTATTTTATTAATGCTGTACAAATATTTCAAAAAAAAAAAAAGTTCTGAAAAGTATGTACAATAGTTGAATACTAAATTCTGAAAAACTTTGAATTTTAATATTATAATCAGATTAACAATTTATTCTAAATGACACATATTTAATGTATTATAATAATTAATAAAAATTATTCAATTCAATTCGTTATAAAAATTTGAATGTACAATGAATCGAATGATAAATATATATTATATAAATTAAGTTGAAAAATATTAGCTAATTTTAAATATAGTAAATATAATCGCACAAATATTTAAAATATTTTTTTTTAAATAAATATTAGAATTTTATGGTAATGATTATAAAAATAATATTATTCATGATATCGATAATAAATAACAATTTATTTTAAAAATAAAAAAGTTAAAAATAATAAATTATAATTAAATTAGATGATGATTATATAAAAAATAATAAATTAAAAGAAAAAAAACACATAAAATAATGATAACGAAAAGAGTTTGATTGATGTTTAAAATTATATAATAAAAGTTTGAAATATATTTCATGAAAACATTAATTTCTGTACGGCAAGAATGTATATTTCAATTTGTAAATATTATTTAATATTAAATTTTAAAAATAAAGTAGCATCAACGTTGAATTTTATACAAAATATATGGTATATATATATATTTTTTAGAACATAGGAAAGCCTTCAATTTTACAAATTTCACTATAGCCTTTTTAAAAGATTTTTTCCAGGATTATTTTTTAATTATAATATATATATATATATATATATATATATATATATATATATATATATATATATATATATATGTCAGTAATTATAAAGCATCAAATTATCAAAGGTAGCCGAACTGAATACGAAAACCCTAGTGCCGTCCCTGTGCGAAACGTACGCGGATACTAATGTGCGCCACTGCATGTAAATGTAAATGACAAAAAAAAAAGTATCTGAATATGAGACACAGTAACAGAGTATGTAGTGCTTTTAATAACGAAAAGATCTTTTACATTTTTCCATCGCGTAACCGGTAACCCATTTGAATATTTTATGCGTCGCTTGCCGCCTAAAGACTTCATTTCCATATCATAGTTAATAATTTTTCATACAAAATAATAATAATAATAATAATAATAATAATAGTATAAAAATAAAAAAAAACAACCGCGTCTTCTGCATGAAATATATGAACGTGACCGGGTAATTGCGAAATATGTGTTCGAACTTTTAAAAAAAAGAACATTAAGCTAATTGCGCTTCTTATATATATATATATATATATATATATATATATATATATATATATATATATATAATAAGTGGTAAATAAATAACAGACATCATTCTGATATGGAAAACTTAGTTTCATAAATATCCCCCCCCTACCCCTCGTTTATTAATTTTGCAATGTCAAAATGTTACTTTATTTTTACAATTCGATGCAAAATAATTTTTAAAATATAAAATATACATATTTTAATTGCCGATGTTCAATTATTTACTATATGTTTTCGTGTAAAATATTTCAGCATTCGCGATCGAATTTCAGTTCGATTTTGACAGATGGCGGGGAGAGACGAAGCGGGGTGTGAACTAAAAAAAATTAACCTCTTATTATAAAAAAAATAACAGAGGAAGCAATAAATTGTAATGTTTATTTAATAATATTATTTAATATGAAAAGATTTGATAATAAACATTATATATACACTTTTCAAACAAATTGGAAAAGATATTTTTTTATATATAATAATAAATTAATATAGGGTGCATTGCATTTTAAAAAAACATTAGGAAGAATCTGTGAAAAGTTTTAAATGCCTATAAAATTAGGTTTTTAAAATATTTTAGGGTTTTCAATTACATAATTTGTAAATCATTATATATATAAATATATATATATATATATATATATATATATATATATATATATATATATATATTTATTAATATTTATATATTCTAATATATGATTAAATATAAATGTTTTAAATGCCTATAAAATTAGGTTTTTAATATATTTTAGGGTTTTTTAATTACATAATTTGTAAAACTATTTATATATATATATATATATATATATATATATATATATATATATATATATATATATATTAATATTTATATATTCTAATATATGAATAAATATAGATGTACATAAATGTTTCTTTTATTTGTAATATTTTTTAAGTAAGAGTAGGTTTTGTATATGTAAATCCATTCACACATTTACAACTTTAGTTTATTTTCCCCTTTTGCTTTATGAAAATAATATATTTAAAAAATACATATAAAATTAATATATAAAATTAATATATTTAAAAAAATACATATATATATATATATATATATATATATATATATATATATAACGCTAATTTATAATAGTTTTTCTTTGAAAATTTAAATTTTTTAAACTTAAATTTAAATTTTTTAAAGCTAAAAATAAATGGTAAATTAATAATAGTAATCATTCTGTTATGACAACTTTGTTTCATAAATCCCCCCCCCTATCCCTACCCCTATTAATTCTTCGCCGTTGCAATGTCAAAATGCTACTTTATTTTTACAATTCAATACAAAATAATTTTTACGATACAAAATATACATATTTCAATTGCCGATGTTCAATTATTTACTATATGTTTTCATGTAAAATATTTCAGCATTCGCGATCGAATTTCAGTTCGATTTTGACAGATGGCGGGGAGAGACGAAGCGGGGTGTGACGTAACAGAAATGCAATATGCGCTTTGTAATTTTCGTCAATATGGCTTAAATAATTTTATATTTTATTTATTTCGAATGTGAATAATAATTTGTAATTTAATTTCATTTCATTTGCGAAATATAATATATTTATATATGTGTGTTATTTAATATACGTAAAAAGTATGGTAGATAAATGTGTTGTTATCGCTAAAATTCACCCCCACCCTTTCTCCGTCACATTGAGACGCCATCTTTAGACCGCCGAATCAATTACGAAAGCTCAATATATTATATAAATAAAGCAATCGATAGTTTATTAAAAGAAAAAAAAATCTTGCTTAATGATAATTTTAGTGAAATGTTCATATTAATCATTAATTACTAATTGTATTTTGGCTAAAAAAATATGTTTTTAATTGAATTATTAAAAATATAATTTTTATTATAATATTTTTGAAATTTTTATTTTAAATCTAATAGACGACAGGTCATAATAACCAGTGGTTCCATTAAGCGGTTTTTACAATATATATATATATATATATATATATATATATATATATATATATAATATTTATTATTAAATTACTGCATATATAGATTTGAGGATTGCTTTGAACGAAACCGAATAAATTGACATTTTATCGTTAATAAATCGTTTCACGAAAAATAAACAATTATAAATATACCAATAGTGTAATAAAAAGCTATATATGAACCATATTGATATAATAATAGTAGACGATATAGAATATATATATATATATATATATATATATATATATATATATATATATATAATTTTGTATGTGGTGAACGAAATTGAATTTAGCCGAATGAAGGCGGTCTTTTGGACTGAATCCAGCTTCGAAAAGCAATCTTCAAGTCCAGACAGGGAATGCTGGAGAATATAAATGCTCTTCCATCTCTTGTCCAGCGAGGCGTGGTTCACATTAACGTGGCATAATTGGTGAAAATCGCCGAACAAGATGGCCAATTATTATAGATATACGTTCAAAATTCTACATAATGTAAATTTTCACCGGTTTATATAACGATCCTTTTTTTTTTTTAAATATAATCTATTTATATATTCAATATTGGAAATTATATTATCTGTTATTTTATTATGATATCTATGTGCAAATGTATTCTTTTCAAGAAGGCTGGTGTTTTAATGACATGACGAGGATTTTTAAGACTTTTTCAAGTCTTCCTATCGATCTTTTCCTGTGATTTTTTTTCTTTCAAAATTATCTGGAAATGTCTATATATTTATCATTTCTATTAAAATTTATATAAAACCTCCTTATTTGCCACATTGTCTATTCAAGATATTCTTAGTATTCTCCAGTAGCATAAACGTATTTTTAACTACATGCTAGCGTTTTTAGACGTTAAAAATATTTTCATAATTATGAATTAATTGAATCTAGCTTGTTCTATCCTAGAACGGATGTCCTTCTTGGGGTCATAGGTTGCTGTAATATAATATATGTCCCCAAGTATTTATAAATTGTTACTTGTTAAATGATAATTAATATATTCATATCACTTCTTATAAGATAATATATAAAAAATATTATTTAAACGATAAATAAATAAAGTTTTAAAAAAAAAACAGTAAAATCAATGATCATTTAAATTGTTCTCATTATATCAATGAAATAATATGAAAAAAAAAATATCTAATGAGTGGTAAAAAAATATCCAATGGGTCACAGGTCATATTATATATTATTATTTTAAAGGTATGATTCAACCCTTCATTATATTATGATTCATTAAAAATAAAATAACTTCTTTCACTTTCTACTTACGCCGATTTATTGCCGGTTTGTCACGAAGCCCTTAGTTTCGTGTTCTCATTACGAAACGTGAATCATCATCCCTTAGTCGCGAAGGTTCTAATGGAAATTAGATAAAATTTACTACCGCATTATTAGTCAGAGTGTTTAATTTATTAACAGGCTTTGATATTTTTATATCAAGTTTGAACAAAGAAAATCGAATAAATCACATATATATATACACATCAATGAATCGTAAAAATTTAAACCTAATTTAATAGCTATACGTTTTTTTTAAATAATAATATTTATTATAATAAACTTTATATATATATATATATATATATATATATATATATATATATATATATATATATATATATATATATGGTAGATATGTTCATTAGAAAATATTGTTCTATATTTGTAGCAAATTTCAAACCAGTTGTTAATATTTAAACTTAACCTTCGTTTTAGTCATTTATCGACTTTTTTATTATCGCAAAATGTTATAAAATCGAACAAATTCGTCCGTCTTTCAAAGGATTTTCTCGATAATTAATTCATCGATATCATCCGTTTGCATTCGTTATATTTATAATATCAGAAAACACAGTTTATTTTTGCATTTTGCAAAAAAAATAATTTTTTTTTTCAACATGCATTTAAATACGATTGACGCGAACGTTTGATTATAATGAAAATCGGATATTCCACTTAAAAAATCACTAAAATATATATATATCGATGATTATATTGTATTGTATTTTGTTGTTGTGAATTAAAAAAAAAATTAGGGATTCGTGCTAGAGCAAAAAATTCGTGTAAATAATGTGTATTTATATTCATATTGATGAACCGAATTTATATAAAAATCCTATAAAATTTAGTTGTATGTATTAAATTAAATTAAATTTTGATTTAGATAATGTGTGCACATTTCTGCAATTACTGTCTAGACTATGAATCCGATTTTATTTTTTTTTTTAATTATTCTTTATAAAGTTAACGAATACAATTGCATTTTATGTGTAGAGATAGAAAACGTACGGTCGACAGAGGAGAGATTTTA
The DNA here is from genome assembly GCA_024500535.1 of Leptonema lineaticorne. Taxonomy (NCBI): domain Eukaryota; kingdom Metazoa; phylum Arthropoda; class Insecta; order Trichoptera; family Hydropsychidae; genus Leptonema; species Leptonema lineaticorne. Next base: position 3,245,788 of record JANIJI010000005.1, on the reverse strand, counting down.
TGAATTTTTAATAAGCTTTCATGCCGGTCGGAAGCTTCGTTTTCCGGTTTCTAACAAAGTAAGGCAGGTACCAAGATGTTTTATAAACTTCAGTGACGTGCGGGAGCAATTGGAAAAGTTTCAATGCACAAACTTGTTCACCGAACACCTTGGACCGGCCAAACTTGTTCTAAAACCATCCCCGTTCGGTTTTTAACGGAATCCGATCGCATTCTTCATAGAACAACCATATAGATAATAATAGTTCAGCCTAATTGTGTCGCTTCGCATGAAAACGTGAAAACACTCAAACTTTTAAAACAATCTGAATTACCTTAATAATATATTATATATATATATATATATATATATATATATATATATATATATATATATAGTCCGTTTTCGTAACTTCATTTTATCGTTTATACGTATGAAAATGATGTGTTCCGTGGAAAATTCAAACGGCACAATAGTACGTTATAGTGCAGTGATTCTCAAAGAGCGTTTCTATCAGTCGTTTTTTATTTTTTTTAGGCAAAGGACGTATTAAAGTCGGTTGAGATCACCGACGTCCTCGGTTGTTCTCGTTTCGGCGAATTTGCTTTTATGTCTAAATTTTACATATATATATATATATATATATATATATAGTTTTTAGTAGATTTTCAAATTTGTAGTTTAGTTGATATTTATTTATTTATTTTGAAAACTTGTTAATTATTATTTTATAATTATATCATCTAAAATAGTTTTATTATATATATATATATATATATATATATATATATATATATATATTAAAATTATATATATAATAAATTTTTTTTATTTGAGACAATATCACTGTGATCAAAAAGTATGGCGAATTTGTATATAAAAATTATTATTTATTTATTCTTCCAAATCAATTTCATCTTATTCAAAGTAATCCCCGTCATATATATGTATATAAACACACTCGAAACAGTTGGATCAGTCTTTTTACGGTATAGCCTTCAGGATCTTCTTCGATTCGGTTTTCATCAAAACGGCGTCCTCGTATTGGCCTTTTGAGTTTGCCGAATGGCCAGAAGTCGTACGGAGCCAAATCGGATGAATACGGTGCTTACAGAATTATATGAGTCAATTTTTTTTTTTGGCAAAAAAAAGTCGCCAAGAACCAATGCAGTATGACAAACAAACGATTGGAAAATGTTATAAACAGTCCTAACCAACCTAGGAAAAATAATTTACAATTCACCTGCCTTTCTAATATATCGGGTAGTTTTAAATGACAATTTCACCTTACTTTTTGATCACAATAGTATATAGTTGTTTGTATATATTGTATTATATGCAATTTCTATTTTTCATTTTTTCTTTTACATTATATAATTTAGTGTCATAATTTCAGTACTATAAAAATGTTTTATTTTAAGGCAGGGGTATTCAATTTATTACACAGTATCAAAGGTATTTTTTTCCATTTTTCTAAGAAAAATTTTCCGATATATATATATATATATATATATATATGTGTTTGATATTAACAAATTTTCTAATGGCTGCTCGTCGTCTAACTATAATGCGACTGTAATTTTAGCGATTTCGAACGAAATCGATAGTTTTTACCGCGATATTGTATTGTATTATAGTTCTAATATAAGTAATGTCGTTCCATTTAGCGTTAAAAGCTATATCAAATCTTCACAATGGTCCCGAGTCAATTCTCACGGGTAGGATTTAAGATACAACAAAATGGTACAAATAGTAAAAGCTGATGGAAAAAAAAAAGACGAGACATGTTTGCTTTTATTCACTTTAAAAATCGAGGCGTTGCTCCTTCGCAAAGAACTTTCGACATATTGATTTTAAATAGGAAATGTGCTTCTAACGTACTTATATAATTTGTATACTATATATGTATATAAAATAATAATTATTTTTTTTAATAATAAACGAATATTATTTTTTCGACATATTTCAAAATTATTTTTCATTAAAATACTATATAGTAAATTTAAATATAATTTATTATATTAAACTAAATGAACTAACTACTTATATTTTTAGTTCGTCTCAAAAAAAAAATATATATATAATAATAATAATCATAACAAAAATTCTCCCTAATAATTTTCCAATATACATATATAAAAATGTCGAAACGACGAATTTTCTCCCGAATAAAAACTTTTTCCATTTCCTTTGAGCATTTTGAAAAATTTCCTTTTATTTAAAGAAAAAAATAATTATATCTTAAGGGTATTTACAATCGCTCTTTTCAAACTTGAAATCCTTATTAAAACAATTTTTTTTTTGTTCAATAATCTCATTTTTTATTATTTATTTGCTTCCATTAATTTTACCTTAAATTTTCGCGAACGTATAAAAGGATATCGATTAACAATTAAACGAATATATCCTTCGTTTCACAATAACGATTATTTATATAGTTTCAAAGTGAACGAAAATAAATTAATACACTGAAAATATTCATATCATAAATGAAACTAATTAGTTGTCTGTTTTATATAATAAATAATATTTTAATAATGAAGTATATTTTATGTGTAACACAATAGAAAAGCTTTGAAGTTTAAATATATAAAAGTATTTTATTTTATGATGAATTTAGAGATTTTTTTTTTCGTCACGTATGTTTATATGATAATTATGTAGGAAAAAAAAATGAGACGTATTTCAGAGACATTATGCACTCGGGTGACGTTAAAATAAACACAAAGAGTGTAGTAAAAATGTGCAAAGTGTCGTATAAGCGAGTTAACCGAAAGTTTTTCATGCGAATATTATTCGCTTCGCCGTTCGGGAAAATCGAGTTCATACTTCGCGTTTAAAAAAAAAATAATAAAAATAAAGAAAACGTAACACGAAATTTACATTTGTGTTGGAAAAATATTTCATCCGGTCGACTTTTCGAATTGTATCGTTTTTATTTTCTTTATATGTTCGTCTGGTTTTTTTTTATTTTTTTTTTACTTAACATTTATCCTTCGAAGGATCCGAATGATTTTTCCTAAAAAAAAAAAATAAAATAATAATAACGTCGCACTTCCTATATAATCCATTCGAGTGAGTTTGCTTAAGCCGCAACACTTTTCTGCGGCTTAAAGAGCTTTAGGTTTTCTCTCTCGTATACATTTTATATTGTATGTATATCGATAGCTTTACACTATATCAACGAAATATTTTAATTTTAAAATTTATCATATTAATACTGATTCAAAATCAATTTAATAATTTATTACCGCATTAGATAAATAGATAGACATACTAATTTCTCTAATAGTATTGTTACTAGAAGATCTCTTTATATACACGTTTCATACTTTGTCTTACAAACAATCTATATTTCTTTACATTTAGTCTCACTAAATACGTTGATTGAATTGATTATATCATAACAATAATAATTGAATATTGCAATTAAATTGAATTGTATATATATATATATATATATATATATATATATATATATATATATATATATATATATATATATATATATAAATATACCTATATATAAATGCAGAAAAGTGGTTAATTTGAAAGAAACATTCTTTCGTACGTTTTTTTTTCATTTTACGCAGTCGACAATCGTTTTCGAATTAACTGAAGAGTTGTTTCGTCGGGGGTAAAAAAAAAATTTTTTTTTCTTTCATTCTTTCGCAACGCCATGAAAAGCGTTCTTTTTTAATGTATTCCGTTAATTAAGATTTAAATTGCGCACAGCAAACGGCCAGGTCCGATGAAACGGAAATGGAAGCTTTTTCCTATTAGTGTTCCTCTCGACCGTTGAATATTTTATTCGTCGTCTTCGTCAAAGGTATTGTATCCCGACTTTTACAAAAAAAAAAAATATATATATATAATAATAATAATAAAATTAAAAATTAATAAATAAATAAAATAAAAATATCCATTTTGCTTTTTTATTCGGCTGCAATTTTTTCTGCATTCTCATTATTACGTTTCGTTTTTCGAATTTTCTTTTTTTTTTTTTTTTTGTATAAGAAATCGACGCGAGTTTTCCGCGAGATAGGTAACGAAACGCGTCGTCGCTCTGCATCAGACGTTTCGAATGCGCGGCCCGTAAATTATCGAAACGTTCAGTTTTAAATATGGTAATGACTGATTTGACTATTTTACTTATATTTTTAATGATTTATAAATAGGTTTTTTTTTTAAATTCATTCTAATTAATAATAAGCTTATTCAAATTTAATACGGTTATAATAGAGACAATGATTACCGAATAATAAATGAAAAAAAATATTAATTTATATTACTAAACGAATTCGATATTTTTTTTACTATATTTGTGAAATAATGTTTGACAATATATATATTTATTATAAAAAAAATTGTACTTTTTATATTAATATTTATGATATTTATTTCAAGTTTAAACATGTAAAATGCAGTTATATAATATATATATATATATATATATATATATATATATATATATATATATATATATATATATATATATTTAAAAATTAATCATTTATCTAATTGTTAGATATGGAACTAGTACTCAATATTTATAAAAATAAATAAATAAAATAACTTTTATCAATATAAAATTTGTAACATCAAAAAAAAATATATATATTTATTCGACACATTTTTGAAGCTTAAATATCCCTGTTCGATATAATATATTATAATAAGTACGCTTTTCTCAATATGAAGTCGGTATTGAAACACGAGTCGCATTGAAACGGTGTTGAGAATTTTCAGTAATTTCGTATTGAAGTTGCTGAAATGTTTCTCGCACAATATTGGCCGCCTATTCGTTTCGAATTTTTGCAACGGAAGCCCACTCTGTTTTTTTTTCTCGTCCACCCGATACTGAAAAATTCGTATTTCGAAAAATGGGAACCGTAGCGAATATTGCATCCACGCGATTTATTAAATGCTACATATTCGCAAATCAGTCGCCTAAACACAGGTTCTCTGTTATTATTTACTCTGTTTTATATATATTATATATGAATATATATATATATATATATATATATATATATATATATATATATATATATATATATATATATATATATTATTCTTTTGCGTCTGTCATCTGGCACAAATGATGCCACAGATTTGAAAAAATTTCAGCTTTTGTGCCACAAAAGATTCGCAAGCTCTTTTCTCTCGTAACGTAGGATTTGCCGTGAAAGCGCTTTTTTTTATCTTCCGTATATATTCGTACGAATAAAAGCTTGTGTGTGTGTGTGTGTGTTCACATTTAATATTTCGACCCTTGAGTGCAAAATGTGCAGGATTTTATAAATGAATATTACGAAATATTCGATAAATCGCGGTAATTATTACGTATATTAATAATATTAATATTTGAATAATAAAAATGTATGACGTTAGCAATTCGATTTTTTTTTATATATTTAATAAATAATAAATTATAATTTTAATATTTTATTTTAATAAATATATATTTAATTTTTTAGAAGTTCGCTTTTTTAGAATACTATTTCTATGTACTTTATATTTGATAAAGTAATTGTTCAATAGAATTAATTTTCATACTTTTATTTTCCATTTAACAAATTGCATATGCATGATTTTAGAACGTCTAACGCTGCATTTAATCTTTTAGAACTCTTTGCATATAGAAAAAAAAAATAAAATGCAAATTGACTATACATAAAATAATTATAATAGACGCACACACACACACACACATATATATAACAGATTTATATGCAGATTATGTCTATAACGGTTCAAAAGTGGTAAGGGATAAAGGGTTTAATGTATTTTGAGAGCGCGAAAGTTGAAAAAGGTACGGCCATAGCCTAATATATGAATTGTTTTTATTTCGGTGAACCGCTTTAGTTGCTTCAATTAAAATTCTATCAGCGAATCGGCAATTTAATTAAAATTCACTATGTAACATACAATCGTATCCGACATGAATTACCGTATCCTACTCCTCCCCCCCCCCTGTTTTGCTGTTACAATTTTTATCTTTTTCGAATATCATTTTAACAATTCGTTATTTTCAATATCATCTGCGATGGCCTACTTATTTTTTTTAATAACGCACTTGTATTTAACTTGCATTGCTTGTTAGTTAGTTTGTTTGTTTGTTTGTCGGAGTGGATTCTTGTAATTGATTTTTCGATCGTTTCTCAATATTCAATTGAGTTGAAATTTTGCATATTTGCTCATCGTTAATGACAATATAAAAATTAATCAATTAATTATAATGTCACACCGCCGCCCCCCTTCAATTATTTTAATTTATAGCGACACCTGTGTGCGTTTTTATAATTTTTTAATACACTATTTTTTAATACACCCCTACAACTAACTCCCCTCCCCTTCCCGTAGAAGCAGAATTTCACATATTATTGTAACTTCATAAAAAAAATTAAATAAAAAAGTGGAAAATAATACACACACACATATATATGTATGTATATATATAATATATAACTTTTTTATAAATGGACTGAAAAGTAAAAAAAACAAGTTTTTTTATATAGAACCTATACTACAAATTTATACTTTTATGGAAATTAGTGGAAAATTTTCTATTTGTATTTTTATTCTTATAGCAAAATTGATATTTAAAATTCGAATGTTTGAAACTGAAATATTGTTAAAATTGCCGTGACGCGTCAATATATACGAAATTTGGATCATTTAACTGTAAAAATGTTAAAAAGCAAGGTTCATTGATTTTTATTTTATTTTGAAAAATTATTTTATTACAAAATTAAAAAAAAATAGCCGACATTCGAAAGTGTTGCTGTTTGTACAATATTTATAGAAAACAAAAATAAAAATAATATTTTTTTTTGTTGTATGATATTTTTATATTAAAAAAATAAAATGTTATGAATTTCCAATTTTTTTCCCGAGGGAAAAATAAAATATCTCTATACATCGAATGAAAAATATTCACCGTAGAAATTTGCTTAAAATCAAATACGATTTTTAACATTGGGGTGTCTTAAATTAGCAAATGGTACTTATAAATTATACATTTTTCATTCAATTACGACTACTCTTCTTTATTTGCCAAAAAAAAAAAAAAATCAAATAAATCCGGAAAGAGGGGGGGAGGAGGATAAGAAAATCGAGTTCGTTCTTATATTGAATCTAGTTCGTTATTATTTTGAATTGTAAATTTCAAAATATGGCACTGCTAAAATATTTTTTTTTCTCCCATTTTCAATCATATAATTAAATGGCATCACAATTGAAGTAATTTTAATTGATTTAATTTATTATTTAAATAAAAATCAGTACAATTTTATTTTTTTTTATACATTATTTTCAAAACACACAATTAATTCGTAGCGGATTTATCTCGAGATCAACCCTTATATATATATATATTTTTTTTTTTATTAGCCCGGTCGTCTTCAAACGGCATTTTCCTTCCTGCATACCGCTATTTTTTTTTCTACCAGTCAACCTTGCAATATTAAAACATAAGAAGACAATGAAGGGTGAAGAAGTCGAGCCTTAGAAGTCAACCGGGCCGTAAGACGAAGGGAATAAAAATGAAAAAGAGAAGAAAAAAAAGTAACCCTAAAAAGGGACAGAGGGGTATGAGATACGGCGAAACTGGGCGACTCAGTGATTTATGTCCCTCACGTTCGGCTAATGAATAAGGGTAATTACTTTTTTGCAACGGCGTAATAAAGAAGACGGACGATAATCTGTCCGAAATAATGGAATCCTCTATCATCAAATACGCTGTGTGTACACCCTATGTAATACTATAGTAATATATACCTATATATAAATATATATATTCTATTTTAACTCTCAAAAAAAAAAAAAAAAAATATATATATATATATGGTCTTTAATAATGCGATTTACAATAATCATGAATGTCGAACGAATCGAGTCAATATTTCGATATCATCCCGTATATAAATATGTAAGGGCCGTGTTTCGTTTAACCTACGGGTGTCCAAGGGCTAAGTCAGCGGTCCTAGAGATTCGCGTCACGCACACACGAGCCGCCAAAACGTTAACACAATTATCTCGATAACACTCTTGTCTTTTACTCTGATGTACCGATGTTTTGTCACGTTTGTATTGTTATACACGAACGCATAATTTTTCTTTCTTATGTCATTTATAAAAATATATATCTATATATAAATCTGTGATATTACAATGTCCGGTTTTAAAATACGAATTTATGATTTATAAATCTAGTTTAAAATAATATTGTAAAACTTCTAAGGAGTCTTTAGAATAGATTTTTAAGAAATTTATATAAATTAAATCATTTTCACTCTTGTAAGAAATTTGCGATGTCGAGTTTTAGTATTTAACAAAAAAAAAATATATATATGCAAAGGAGAATATGAAGAAACACTGAACTAAATAAAAAATATATTTATTTATTTTTCTTATTAAAATATATTATTTTATATTTTAAAGTGAAGCGTTAATAATTTAAGTATGTCAAATTATATCGTTAATAGCTCGAATAAATAATTGCATATTAATTGAAGTAGTTTTACGCACATTTAATGCATATTTTAAAATATAAAATATGTAATTATTTAATATGAACATATCATAATTGTTTATTAAACTTAGAAACCTTTTTATATAGTATATTCTATGTATATACTAAAAAATTTTAAAATGCTTGTTCATTATTCAAGAGCATATTTGGCCGTTATAATATTATAAAATTTGAAAAACCTTTTCTATCATTTATATTTATATAATACTGTACATATAATACATATATAGATAGCATACTTATTTAGTATGCAATGGACCTCTAGTTCGAATTCTGGGTTGCCGTTCGCATATTGATTTTCATTTAAGAAAGACACACTTTCATTAAAAAATTATTAAAAAGGAGCATATTATAAATTTTACCAGAGGAAAGTTTTGAAAAGACCAAAAAAAAAAAAATATATATATATAAGTATATAACAAACACAATGAATAAAATTTGTTTATTAAATGTAAATTCTATATTTATTTATTCTTCCAAATTAATTTCATCCCCTTCAAAATAATCCCCGTCCGATAAAATGCACTATTGCCAACGCTTTTCCGGTATAGCCTTCAAGACTTTCTTCGATTCGATTTTTATTTATCTCCTCAGTAGTGTCAAAACGGTGTCCCCGCATTGGCATATTGTGTTTGCTGAATAACCAGAAGTCGCACGTAGCCAAATCAGGCGAATACGGCGGTTGCAAAAAAAGTCGCGAAGACACGGTGCATTATCGTGATGAAGAACCCAAGAGTTGTAAAAACACGTGTAACTATATATATATATATATATATATATATATATATATATATATATATATATATATTAAAAAATAAACCGATAATCAACTCGTTCATGAAATATATTCAGATTTACTTTCAAAAGATTAAAATTGGTTTCTCTCAAAATGGGAAAGATTTTAAATAAATCTTTTAATTTTATATATTTTAATAAACTTGTATTTTTCTTTCGAAATTTTCGAATATTGATTAATGTTTTGATAGAATTCAGTTACCTGAAGTTTAATTATAATATAAATATTTACGTTTATGTTAGGATTAGTTGTAAAAGGAGTATTTCTAACTTTAATATTATACATACGTGCATTAATTTTTTTTTTATAAAATAAAAAGCTCACCTCTTAATATTATAAGACAAAAAAAAAATTTGAATTTGAATTATTATTTATGTAGTTATTTATTACATAAAACATTATAACGTAATAAAATACATTATATTATAATATATATATATATGTATATTAAAATAAATACAACACTATCTTTAAATAGTCCCAAATGAGGCATATGGTACGCTTTTGTAAACACTAAACCGGGATATTGCAGCTTTCATACTTTATAATATAATTAATTATTGCAATAATTTACTTTATATGTGTGCGTATATATTACTTTTGAAAAAGAACGATTAACATGATAAATGACAAGGATATGAATGCATATATCATATCATATAATACAATGAATGAAGTTATATTTAACGACACGGTAATTAAAATCAAAGTTTATTAACGCTAATTACGCAGAATTTACTGCCGATAAGCACAACATTTCGAGTTAATAATTTTATGTATATAAAACGTTGACCTTCATTATTAATTTAATATAATCGAGGTTTATTGCGGTTCTCTACATTATTTTATCTTCAACATTATGAGTAATTAAACAAGTAAACTGAAGTGTTTAATGTTTTTTTTTTAAATTTATCTTGATATGAAATTTTTATATAAATATATATATATATATTAATTAACTAAAAGGGTGTTAATTTTTTAGTGTTGATATCTTCATATATTTATATAATTTTATATGCATTTTCCACTTGATTACTGTATTTTTTATTTATTTATTTATTTAATAACGGTTGACCATTGTCGAGTTAAATTTTATATTACGGCTTTATATATTATATTAAGCTTTCCGTACGAATTCAGCCCTTCGGCGCAGAGGGTAAAATAACGACTTTTAATTCAAAAAAGAAAAAGCTTCACCGTTTCGCGTATCGCAGCCAGTTTTTATTATTATTTTTAGTGTTATTATTGTCGCCGTTTTTCCTTTTTTTCCAACTCGAAGCTTTCGCAGTTCATCTCGATACCGAAACAAATATTTCGAACTTATTAGCTTTTATTGTCGACGTTGTTGTTTTTTTTTATCTTTTTTTTTATATTTTTTGATTCGGTTTTAAGATCGAAAATATTCTGCTTTTATACGAAGTTTCATCTTTTATATGTGTTTCAATTTTCAAATAACATTTGAAGCAATCTACTTGGTTTTTTTATTAAGTATATAATAATTATTTAAAACTGTTGTATTATAGACGTTTATATATATATATATATATATATATATATATATATATATATATATATATATATTTAAAAAAAATTGATTATGAAAATATAGAGTTTTAAAAATAGGGATGCAATATAAACTTACAATTTCCTGTGTATTATGTGAATAAAAGTCTAACGAAGTTAATGTAGAAAGTTTTTCGTTTCGATGAATTCAAAGTTCAAATTTCAACGCACACCACATTATGAAAGCGAAAAAAGAAAGAAAAAAAAATACGAAAAGAAAACGAAAAAGAAAAAAAAGACAAATATGGAGGAAAATAGCGCAGGGTGAGTTGGGGCTAAGAAAGGTGAAAATAATAATAGGTAATGGAGATTCACGTAATTTCCGCCAACGCTAGTCCGCCCCTGGCGGTCTTTCACCATCTCGGCGAGTCGCTTACGAGGGGTGCGTTAATGGCGCCGTTACATTATTACAGGTAATTTCTCTTTTATTGTACTTAACAAACTCATAAAAATATGATGCGACATCGGCACCTTACGATGCCGCTGAAATTCTTTATTCCAGTGTCTCTCAAACTTTTCCACCTGTGAGACGCGCATACAATTTATATATATATATAATATATTTAAATATACAATCGTTTTCCGCGTTTATTATGATTCAATTTCTACTAATATTTTTTCATTTTATATGCTTATATAAAGAATTGTTTATTAAATATTATATTTTTTATATGGTGTTGAAATATGGTCATTAGACATAGGAATCGAAAATCGTCTGGAAGCTTTCTTGATATTGTGCTATTGGAGAATGAGCCGGAATACTATTTATTCATAGGCATAAAAAAGTTCATTGAATAGTACAAGTATAGTATTAAAAATACGTATGCTTGAATGTTACCTCTTTTCAGTTATTCTATATGGTGCTGAAACATGGACATTAGACTCTGGAATAGAACAACGTACGCAAGCTTTCGAGATATGAGACAAAGTTGCAGCAAATAAGGAGGATTTGGAGAAAGTTGAAAAAAAAAACCTCTTGAAAAATGAAAAAAATACAGATTTTTCCAAATAATATTTGAAGAAGAGAAAATTCAGTAGAAAGGAGACAAAAATTCGTATTACTTTTTCTAATAGTTGTGTTGAAAATTTCGTTAACATTCTTCAAGAAATAGAAGTTGAAGAAGGTTAAATAATATATTTTAATTTTAATAATTTAATATCAACAGAATATTATTTTCGTTAAATACAGTAAAAAAAAACATGTTGATTATATATATATATATATATATATATATATATATATATATATATAAAAGCGTAAATTACGTCATACGATCATGATATTGCACTCCGGTGAACGTAATATTAGGTTTTAGAAACAGTGTTTTATCTGTGCTAAACCATTCGCGTTTCTCTAAAGCAAAAACCTAGTATAATATAATATATATATAATAGACAAGGCATTGTGTGTGAGTGCAAAACTCACCCTTCGAGCTGAGAGCTTTATTATATATGATTATCCCATTATAGCTAAGGCACCTTATATATATTTTCGTTCCGTTTTAGCCATGTAGACTTGGTGTCACTTTATAGTCGATTAAATTACGATCTCTTGTGCCCTTCGCGCGGTCCTCGTTTTAATTTGATTTGCCCAATTTCAAGAGTCCGACCGGTTTTCAGTGTACGCAGGTTTTTGTCTCACACACACACACACATATATATATATATATATATATATATATAATAGTAATGAATATTCTATACGTACACGCTTTTGATTCTCTGATTAAATTTTACCAAGTGTCCCTCCCCCCATTCTTCCTATATCAGAAAATGGTTTATTTAATATATATATATATATATATATATATATATATATATATATATATATATATATATATATATATATATATATATATATATATATATATATATATATATATATATATATATATAGTACAACTCGAGTTAAACATTGAATAAAATGATTCATATTCGAATAGAACATAACACGCGTCATACAATATATGTTTAAAATATGGCGTAAAAATATATATTATTTATAATAATACTTTTTTTTATTCGTTATAATTTAAATATTATGTACAAGTTTCGCGTGTCGGTTCGTTTGAATACAGGTAAACTTGTCACGTCGCATTTCATACGAACGAACGCTTCAAGATCTATGCATCGGAAAACTGTCATTTCGATTATTATGATGTGTCTTATTTTATTCGTTATGTTTTCTATAATATGTTTGCATTCGTCTGTTCGAATGTCAACGCGTAATATATAAAAATATAACTGGGGGGGAGGAGGTAGGGGTTGTTCATAATTTTTATATTATATAAAAATAACATATAGATACTAAGAAATAGTGATTTTCTTTATTTTTTGCAATAATCGATAAATTTGTTTACAAATTTTTAAAATTCGTATTGTCATAGAATATTTATTATTTTTTTTTTTTACAAAACGTTGATATTATTATAATGAAATTAAATAATATTTTATAACATTAGATGAATATTTACGAGTATATTCGAAGGTTAAATGCAGAGGCGGAGATTTAATTGCTGAAAAAAAAAAATTGAAAAAAAGCCCTTGGCCCAAATAGAGCTGTCGCGCCACTGATTTAATTTAATTTAAACTTAAATTCGCATCCTTAGAGCGGAAGATTAATTTTCTTAAACTTCGATAAAAATTATATTAAATAGCAAAAACAAGTAAACATCAGTGGCGAAACGTGATATTTTTATTATTTGATATTTATAATATCATTATGAAGATAATCTATATATAATGTGATTAAAATTTAAGGTGAAATAATCATTTAAAACTTTAAATATTAGGAAGAGCAGGTAAATTGTAAATTATTTTTCCTAGGTTTGTAGGACTGTCTATAACATTTTCCAATCGTTTGTTTGTCAAAATATTTAAATATTTCTGAGTTACACGTGTTTTTACAACACTCGATTTCTTCATCACAATAATTCACCACGTCATACTGTATTGTTTTTTCGCGATTTTTTTTTACCAAAAACTCAACTTATATCGTTCCGCAACCACCGTATTCGCCCGATTTGGCTCCGTGTGACTTCTGGCTATTCGGCAAACACAAAAGGCCAATGCGGGGACGCCGTTTTTTTGACACGATTGAAGAGATAAAAATCGAATCTGTTTCAAGGACTTTTTTTTTTTTGGAAAAAGTAGATGAAATTAATTTGGAAGAATAAATAAAGAATTTACATTTTATAAACAAATTCATCTTACTTTTTTTTATATTCAAATCTTGACACGATTTACTTAAATATCATTTTTTTAAATCATTCACTTATTGTAAAATAAAATTCCAATATATATATATATATATATATATATATATATATATATATATATATATATATATATATATATTACAAACGACAAATATCACAGAATATAAATGCGATATTGAGGTATGCGTTGCGCCACGTGCTGTACGCCAGGGGTCCGCATTTTTTTATTTATTTATTTATTATTATTTTTTTTGTAAACCGCCATTATTAGAACCATGACAAAACAGACGTATTTCAATATTGGGCGAACATATTTCATTATGATTACGATTATTATTATTATTATCGCCTCGTGTTTTTTTTTCCTTCTTTCTCTCTCTTTCTCTCCCTCTCTCTCTCTCTCTCTCTCATTCTCTCTCTTCTTTTTCGCGTTGAATTTAACTGCTTCGAACCAGCCGCCGGTGTTGCGGACCCGTTCGAATTTACATAATGTTCACGAGCCGTTTCGCTTACATTCTTACGAGCTGGCAATCAAGTCATAAATCACGCTCTCGAAACTCGAATATTTTATATATATATATATATATATATATATATATATATATATATATATATATATATATATATATATATATTTTCAACCCTGCCGTGTTTTTCTTTTTATTTTTGCACCCATGCCTCCGTTCTGAATGTTTCTCACCTTGCTTCGAGTTGGCGATGTATACAATTTACAATTTATACACTTGTAAATATCGACGTTTCGCATTGTACGTACATAATTTTGTAAGATTGCTAATATTATTATTTGTTTAAAATAATATATATATATATATATATTTCAATATTTCTATATAAGGCATGTCATTCATATTATAGTGCAAACCAAATGAGCTTTTGTGTATTAAATTGTGAGCCGTATTGTTAATAAAAAATAATAATAAATGATTATATTGTATTTATTAGTTTTTTTTTATATAAAAAGTATAAATATTCCATATATATACATAGTAGATAGTGTTAACAAAAAGTTCAAACTTTCCAACTACAAGCGTTACAAGCTTGATATTTGAAAATTTACTTATTAATAATTTAAATTGCACATTATTAAACGAAACTATATACAAATAAAAAAAAAACAATAAAATTTACTATTAAATATTAATTTTATATATTGTGAAAAACGGCGCAATTTTCTTATTGAAGATCCGCGAGCCTCGTGTTTGACATGCCTGTTCTAGACCTATAAAACTATCCATAAAGATAACTTAAAATGTTAAAGATTAATTTTTTGATTGTAATATTTTAAAATTGATACTTTAAAATAATTTTAATGTGAATTAAAAGAGAAATATATATATAATAAATTCGAAATAAAATTATGAAAATATTTATAAAATTATATGTAAAAAAATATTTAATTAAATAATAGATAGAAAAAGGTTATACACGTAGAATAGATAAGGGATGATAGTGTTTGTTGAGTGGGCCCAAGGGATAAATCCCACGGGTTCGTCAAGGCGATTGACTAGGCGAAGTGCAGAATTAAGAGAAAATACATAGTTGTTTGTGTATTTCTAACTATCCTAGATAGAGGTAGATTTGTTTTGTTATATCAGAATCAATAACCGGTCACGCTAAAGATTACTTTGTCATCGAAAAATATATAAGAAAAAAAATTAAATTATACATTTATATTTCTCATATATATATATATATATATATATATATATATATATATATATATATATATATATATATATATATATATATATATTAAATTGGTTATCGGTTAAAGGATTTCAAAGTATGGACGAAAACTATAAATCGAACAAAAAATATTTTGTCTATAGTCCGAGAAATAGTATTAAAACGACGATTAAAAGAAAAAGGAAAACAAATAGCGGAAAATCGAAAATCGAAAGCGGAAAAGCTTCGAGCTCTTTTTGCAGGTGAAAGTTTTCCAACTAGACAAAGAAATAGCGTTTCATTAACATTTATTTGTAGACTAGAAGAAGACTTGTAAGAGGCTTACGTTTGATTGTAATCTTTGCCTCTTAATACTTAACATTCGTATTAAGAGAATATTTTCAAAGTTTATCGAATGAAATAAATCATTTTTTATTTTATTTTTATGTATGAAATTTCGCACAAATAATAATAATAATATAATGCAATATTTTACGTTTAATTATTTTTTCACAAATGTATCGAAAATTTAAACGAAAAATTCTTGTTCTCCTTCCGAGTCGTTTGTCACATTTATGAATCGCATCCACCTTTTTTTTTTGCCCCCTTTAAACGGCAGACGACGCAAAAACAATCAAATTTACAACACATTCTAACAATTTACATACATGGGCGCGCTTTTCCACCGCTCTTCGGTCCCCCTCAAAACGCGCGTAATAAAGGGGGGGGGGCATTTTTTATTTATTTATTATTTTTTTTGTATTTGATATACACGCATTTTTTTTTCATGTTTCATTTGTTTGTCATACGTACACATTCTCGATGAAAGATATTTTGAATTTGCACATTGCCGACAGTTTCGATCCACGTTTGGGAATTTAACATTGAAATCTGAATTCACAATGAAAAAAAAAATTCCCCCCCGAGAATTTTCCGCGAAGAATTTTTTTTTATTTTATTTTCCATTTTGAATGCAAGGAATATTTTTCGTCGTGAAAAATTTATACATATTTTCCATCGCTGCGACGAATGTTACATGTTTTCGTTTTCACTTCCGTTTTTCCACCATTTTTTTTCCTCTTCTGCTTCAAGGAGATATTAACATGCTTTCGTTTTTGTATCAACTTGTAATATTTTTTTTTCTATATTTATATACATATAACGTTCATACTTATTTTACATAACATGATCATATTTTTCACGTTTGAATAATAACTTTTAGTATGCAATGTTTTCTTTAACACGTGTTCGCACAATGCGAATTATATTGCAATGATAATTTAAATTTGAATTTTTTACACTTTTATAGATCAAGATCTATAAAAAATTTGTTTTGAAAAAAAATCTATATATTTTTTTTAAAAGTTAACAAAAACTATTCTTATAAGATATTGGATAAAAAGTTTCTATTAAAAATTGAGAAGATTTATTTTGTAACTTTTGGAAATACTCTCTCGCACCCTCAGATTAAGTAAGAACCATCGATGTTAACGGATAAAACAAACAGACTGATGCTTGATTAACTTTATAGATATATATATATATATATATATATATATATATATATATATATAAATATATATATATATATATATATATATAAATATATATATATATATATATATATATATATATAAATATATATATATATATATATATATATATATATATATATATATATAAATATATAGGTTTAATTGATTGTATTTAACTCATCGGATTTGTCCCAACCCTAAAACGACCAAAACGTGAATAAAACAAACAGGATAGAAAGCGATATACGAATTGATTATTTTTTCAGCACTCTCTTTTTTTTCTGGTTTTCTGGTAAAATACTATATATTTGTTTAACACGGAAAAAAACATTTTATATTTAACATTCAATTGTGTATTTTTTGAATTAATAATGTAAATTTTAAATCTTTTATATTTATTCGTTTTTAAATACTTTTTCTTGTTAAAATTATTTTCGACGATATATTGTTAATATGTTTTGATCTATATGTAATTTATTTTTTTGAGTTCAAAATTATGATTTTAAAATTGAATAACAGGGGTAGCCAAGTTGCGGCTCTTCAAAGGATTATTTGTGACATTTAATAAATGTACTCGAGTTCTCTTTTAATTTTTGTATTATTATATTTCCAATATAGTTATGTTGCAAAAATTAAAAATTATTAATTGAAATGCAAAAAGATCATACTCTACAATTAAAATATAAGTCGACGCCGTTTACTGAATTTTAGAAATTTGTATCAGAATCTAATTGTCCTAGATAAAAAAATCGGAACAGCATATTTATGTTAATCATTTTTATTTCACTTTAAAATTCGTGAAATACATACACCGATCAGTGTCAAGTAATCAGCATCTATAGAAATTACTGAGAAGTGTTGTCATCAAATTTTTAAGAATTATCAAAATAAACGAAATAAATATGTTTAATTTTTAATATTTAAATTCAATACGCATATTTTGTACTTTTATTTATATATATTTTTTAAAATAAATATATTTTTAATTACGACTTGAGAAATGAAAAATGACTCATTTGAAGCTTGATCATCCCTGATATAATATATATATATATATATGAAGCAAAGTATGCTTGATTAAAGTCATTGTTATAGGCACACATATGAGTTTGAAAGAGGTTGTGTTTGAATCGCGCTCGATAAGATTTCTCGTTACCCCGTCATAGGGTCAGAAAAAGCAAATCTCAAATGTGGCCGATTTCGACCTGAATACCCCACTTATGGCCGTGGAAATTTCTCAACGGTCTCTCAAAGGGGGGAATGGGGGGGGGGGCGACCGAAAACTGGAAGAATTCGAATCGGGTTTGCGGACGGTGGCGGTGGTTGTGGCTTTTCGGTTTCCGAAAAAAAAAAAAATAAAGTCTGGAGAACGTCCTATCGGCTCTGTACCGATTGTAATGGACACGAAATGTGGGGTCGGGACCCCGCGAATGACCGTGAAAAATGATCATTGCCCCGGACAATGGAACCACCGTCTGTCCCAGTTCGCATTGACAAATGAAAGGTTGCCTTTAATACTATTATGGAAATCGGCAGTGCGTATCTACTACACATTTAGCATACAAGTCGATTCGCCTACAAAAGGGAGAAAATTTCACAATATATATTAAAAAATATCAATTTTTACCGTTCTCTATTGAGAAATATTTCAATTTCAAACTCATCATACTGATTATTTAATAAATACGCAAATTAAAATTGTTCATCGTCAACAAAAAAATAATCTATATTTAATGACAGTGTGTAAATTAAAATGAACAAAAAGCGACAACGATAACTGATGATGTTGAAAAATAGAAATTATTAAAATTTATAATTTGTACGGTACGGCACAAAGTCTATTAGTTCAATTTTTCACCAATGCACGTTGGATGGGTAGCCGTAAAACGTACTAAATAAAAAAAATATTAAAGTCTCGGTGCATCCGGGTTCAGCTAAGGAAAGAAGAGAAGAACGAAATAAAAAAATTATAAAAAAAAAAAATTGGAAAAACGGAAGAAACTAGCAGTTCAGCACATCTGGCTCACTAAGTGTACCAGAGAACACGAGTAATAATCTAAAATAACGCTTTATATCATACATACAAAACACATATACATATGTATATATATATATATATATACGCACATATACTTGTGTATTTAGAGTCTTTGTCGGGTTTTCTCTGGGGGTTTTAAAATTACACCATTATATATTTCTTGGTATAAAATATTATTGGTTAGAAAAGTCCCTGGGTTACCACTATGGATGTTGCCATAAAAACAACATTAATATCTTCAACGTGGCTAACTATAAAATTTGAAGTGATCGCTTTTATTTCTATCGAATTTTATGATGAAAGAAATACGCACCGCATACGTATTATTATTATATTTATATATAAAACTCTTTATATAGTCGAATATTTTCCAAAGGTATTTTTTTTTTTACATTCGACAATAAAATATTATACATCGGAGACAAAAGATATACTTGTATGACTTGAATAATATTATACGTATTCTACTAGCGATCTATATATATATATATATATATATATATATATATATATATATATATATATATATATATATATATATATATTTAACACTGTGATCAAAAAGTAAGGTGAATTTGTGTACAAAATCTTCCAAATCAATTTTATCCCCTTCAAAGTGATCTTCGTCCGATAAAACGCACTTTCGGCAATGCTTTTTCCAGTCCTCGAAACAGTCGAAATAGTCTTTTTCCGATATAGCCTTCAACACCTTCTTCGATTCGGTTTTAATCTCTTCAATCGTGTCAAAACGGCGTAACCGCATTGGCCTTTTGAGTTTGCCGAATAGCCAGAAGTCGCACGGAGCCAAATCGGGGGGGCGAATACGGTGGTTGCGGTACGATATGAGTCGAGTTTTTGGCAAAAAACTTGCCAAAAACTCGACTCGTGTAACTCGGAGAAATAATTTACAATTTACTTGCCTTCCTAATATCCGAAAGTTTTACAATTTCACCTTACTTTTTGAACACATCCACGAAAATGATTTCAAATATATATATATATATATATATATATATATATATATATATATATATATATATATATATATATATAATATTCAAGTTTGATTATTAATAATTATTATATGTTACAATATTTAAAATATAATATAACAATGATACGTGTTAAATTATTATGTTGAAGTTGACTAAAAATTTAAATTAGCACTTGACATTTCGAAAAAGTGACACCGACCCTCCACCACGTTTTATATAATTAATGCAATAAATGTTACTTTTGTGAAGTTTTCCATTTCAATTTCACGACGAAAACTTTTTTAAAGATTTTAAATGTAACTGGATAAAATTTACATTCTTTTTTTGACATGTTAATATTTTTTTTTAATTATATTATACACAACTAAAACAAATATATAGAAGAATATTTACTTAAAAATATAATATAATGATTAAAATAGAAATTTTATCAATTTTTTCAAGTGTGCCATTTCTTATTGAAGCAAATAAAAACGTTCTATATATAATAATAGTAATGAAAGTTTTGTACGAAAACTCGCAATATTCATATTTTAAAATGACTTCTCTATGAAATATATACTGCGTTTTATTCATTTTATTTTTTTTTTATTCTATTTTGGCGAATTTTTCAGTTTCATGTCCGTTACGTATGCTTTACTTATTTATTTTCCCGAGACCCTCATCACTCATTTTTGCCCTGCTTTGAATCAATCATAACACTTTTGTTGTGCCGCTCTTGAATATTTCAGCTCCTTTTTTCCATTTACAATTTTTGTCTATTTCATGATAAATTAATAGGAAAAAAATTAGGATGAAACGTTGTTAAAAAAATATCAATATAAAACTACAGTGTATATATATATATATATATATATATATATATATATATATATATATATATATATATATATATATATATATAATTTTTATAATGATTATCGAAAATCACAGATAAATCGACTCTCGACACTTGAAATGTTAAATATTTCTGATTGATAAAATATAAAAAACGATTTTTCTTTTATCAGAAGAAAACGCTTTGATATTAATTAAAAAAAACTTAGATGGGATAAAAAATATATTATTTTTTTTTCAGATTAATATATTAATTAAAAATAAAATTTTTATTATTTTTGTATTTTTCCATATTATTTTATTATTTTTTTTACGAAGTTTTTTTTTCATATAATTTAATAATTTTAATATATTTTTTTTTTATAAAGCTCTCTAAAAACGTATTTCGTTTCAGGATATTTTTATCGCATATTACATGTATGTGAAATTATATTTAAATTACAATTTTAAAAATATTACACATTTAATTAATATTTAATTTAGTTTCTATAGTAAAATGGGAATTTTTTTTACAAATATTTTTATAGCATATTTTAATTTATGCACTATTTTTTTATCTATATTCGAAAAAAAATTATAAATAATTAATTAATATAAATTTAGATAAACATACAAACATCTTGAATTTATATATAGTTAATTTTTTTTTATTATTATATCGTTGACAAATTACAACACGTCTTTAAAATAAACGATTGCTTGTACGTAATTTAATTTGTATATGGAAATTTTTCAATTAAAACATGATGATAAAATAATGAAAATATACAAAAAATAAAATAAAAATCAAACTCATACAAATTCTGAAAAACTCGTATTTTTCATCTTTATATATGAAATAATAAAAATGCGAAATTGATTGAACACGAAAATACGTGTATTAGGGGGGTGTCCGATAAGTTTCTTTCTCATCGCACTATGGATGATTTCTTTTAGCGCTGTTTGTTCAAACGTGCAAATTTTATCTGTTATCGGAGATCTCATACAGTATGTTTCATTGTTTCAAAATAGATACACTAGTTTAAAGAATATTGACGAGATTTGTACTATAATAATTACGAAGATGGTGATAAATTTATTACAATCATTTGCAATTGATTTAAAATATTTGGAAACGTAAATTTTATTCTGAAAGATGATAACATAAAAAACGACAAATGATAAACCGTATTATAGTAAAACAATAAATACTATCAACAAATAGATATCAAACTAAAAATATGGTTTAAATTGAATGAATAGACGATGCGATATTTTTCATTATGACAAAGTGAGATTACATATTGCATTAGCGATAAAAAATAAATTCTCACAATTTGATTGAGACGTTTTATCGCATCCTCCTCCATATTCACCAGATCTCGCACCGTTAAATTATTATTTTTTTTCTATCCTTAAATCTGACAATTAACGCTATAAATTCGTTGAAAATAAAAACAATATTTTGACATTCACAAATAAATAAATTTCATACAGTTTATGCCGAGTATATTCTGAATATTTACACCATTATATGACATAATTTAAATTATATCAAGTATAACGTTTTATATATATATATATATATATATATGTGTGTGTGTATATATAATATGTATATAGTTTGTGTGTATATAATCACGTAGCCGAATAAAGAGTGTTAGTAAAAACACACGTACAAGTTTACATGCGCAATTTTTGTCACGTCATAAAGAGCCAAGTTTGAGACGTAAATCCAGACGTGACGTGAAAAATCCCAGTCGGCAATCGGATCGTTCGACGTACTGATTGCTTTTATTGCCGAACGACTTTCTAACACCCACACACTTCATTGCCGTTTATGACACTTTGCTTTCCACCCGCAAAACACCCGTTACCACCCACATTTTCATCCACTTTCATACAAATATATATTATATAAATATCCGTATATTATCGCCGTTGTGGCAATTTGAATATTCGTATTGTTATTT
The DNA here is from genome assembly GCA_024500535.1 of Leptonema lineaticorne. Lineage (NCBI taxonomy): Eukaryota > Metazoa > Arthropoda > Insecta > Trichoptera > Hydropsychidae > Leptonema > Leptonema lineaticorne. The sequence goes on along the minus strand of JANIJI010000005.1, from coordinate 3,222,653 downwards.
GGGGACGTTATGTGAAATCAACTGGATGCTCTCAATATGTCACACGTATTTTAAACACATTTCTTTTTTAACACTGTGATCAAAAAGTAAGGTGAAATTTTTTATTCATTCTTCCAAATCAATTTCATCCCCGTCTTACGAATAGTCTTCTACGATTCAGTTTTTATCTCCTCAATCGTGTCAAAACGGTGTACCCGTATTGATCTTTTGAGTATGTTGAATAGTCGGATGTCGTACGGAGCCAAATCGGGGCGAATATGGTGGTTGCGTAACGATACGAGTCGCATTTTATTTTATTTTTTTACGGAAATTATATTTATTAAATACATATAAATAAAAGTCCAAAAAAATATATTGAATTTAAATATTAAAAATTAAACATAATTATTTTATTTACTTCTTTGATATTTTTTTAAAAATTAAAAATAATAAGAAAATTCAGTTACAATTATCGAGAACCACAAATAATCCTTCAAAGAGCCGCATGTGGCTCGCGTGATTAAGTTTGGTCACACCTGGTATATATTATTGTGTGATTGAATGAGTGATTCTTAAACGTCATGTTTCATAATATTGGTAAATTATTATATAATTTAAAATGTCCATTTTTATAAAGACAGAAAAAGGCATATTATTTAAAATATATTTTTAAGAAAGAATGATACTATTTTTATGTAGCTATTATCCAGAAAGAACTAGAAAGTTATAGACTTAGAAATAAAATAAAAAAAAGATTTGTTTATCTAGTAAATGATTGAATATATTTACAATAGCAATTTATCAGATACATATTATATTGATAGAGTTAATTTTCATTGAAGATGGACGCGTTTTTTTTTTTAAATATACATAAAATCGAAATAATTATAATCATTAAATATGTGAACTTAATATTGTTAGATCTCATGCAAAAATAATACTCGAATAAGTCGATTCAATCATTAAGACATTGTTACCGGCGTAATAAATTAGATCAGCGAAAACCAAACTAAGTTTAGATAGAATCTAATTTTCTTAGACACACCGCTCACGTTCGAACCTATTTTCCCCCTCTCCCCTTCTCTTCCTCTCCTTTTAAGAGAGAGAGAGAGGGGGGGGCGTATATAATATAACGATTTCATCTTTTCAAAGTTGGCATAAATATTAAATATTTCCGTTTTTCCCGTTAGCTCACCCCCCCCCATCCTCCCCATCGCACTTTCGCTTTATGCTTAATAAATGCAATTACCTCAGCTCGGGCGTGAAAGCCTCCCTTTCCCCCCTCCCGTCCCACACCCCGTTTCGCTCGCTTTCGCAGTTTGTTTAAGATTATTATGATTTGTATTGTCGTTTAATTTGAGCCCTCTAAATTATACAATTTTCTTTTATTATCAAAGCTGTGTGAGAGGTAGCTCATGAGGGACGGCCTTAATTACAAACGAGCCGTTATTTCGAATGAAATTCCCTCTTTTTTTTTTATTTAATATTTCGCACGATCTCGTTTTACTCTCACGGTACGGGCAATTTGTACAATTCAGTCATTATATATATAAATATATACGTATATAACAAATAATGAAAATTAACGATTATTTTTCACATTATAATTTATTACAATATAATATAGCATTTTTATTTAAAAAAAAAATAAATAAAATTAATTATAATATAACAACACAATTGTCATAGCTGATATACGACTGTTTTTATTTTTAGAGATATTTTTATTTAAAATTTCTCGGGACGCTCCTCATAAACGGGTTAAAACCGTGCGAATAATGGCGGAATATTTATAAAGAGATTTTGACCCGCATAAGTTACATAATACGAATAGAAAAAGAAAAGATTTACAAAAAAAAAAGGCGATCAATATATTCGACTATTCTTCGATCTATAATAAAGTTACCGGAGACGCGTTATAACAATGAACCGCATTATAGCGGATATATATGTGTGTAACGGATCCGTATACTTTCTCATATATATATATATATATATATATATATATATATATATATATATATATATATAATAGAAGTCCTTTAGTGTATCAGAAATTTATACAGTTTGTAACTTACAGGTGACTACCCCACAATGCGCTCAGTGAATGTATCGTGGTCGTCTGAATCATTTTTATGGCGAGTTCTCGCACATGTTCACGAACGTGCACACGCTCGCCTATTGCACAAATACATGTATAAATTTGTGTGTGTGTTTGTATGATGTGCAGAATATGCGAAGCTTCTAACTTCAACTACCCAAATGGTAGAATGTTTGACTCCTGCTTGGACTGTAAAATATGAATCGATGGTTCTAAAACTTGCACGGTTCGATGTATTACGAACGTTTGAAAATCGAAAGCTTTCGTATACAGTTTGAATAAATTATATATATGGTTAAATATAATATTTATTTTCAGTGATTTATTATATATTTAAAAAAAAATACGAATATTTTATTATTAATGCTGAAATTTTTAAATGAGCTTTCCGTTATTTCAGGTATCTGAAAATTTATATAGAGGACATAATCGTTGTGAAAATTTTAAATTCTTCATGCTTGCAATATATGCAGATGTTGCTCAAGCACACAAAGCACACGTTGTTTATTTTGCAAGACACTAATTTAGCAGCATAGTCACACTACATATTTTGTTGTGCTAGAATGCGCGCCAACCCTGGCTTTTAAATGAAACTGCACCAAGCTTTCTCCATACATACACGTTAATATTACACACACACACATAGTTAGAATTGTTGCTATTTTACAAGAACCGCATAACATGCTTGTTAATACATGTTACTATCAAATGTAAAATAAATTTTGTTTTTTTTTTAAATAGTTGAGAAGCCCTGAATTAATTCGGCACAGTGAAATTAATCTTTCATCGAGTATTATCAGAACACGAGCGGCGAAATGTATGTATTATATATTTGAAGATAGTTAGCGTTCGACGAGTCAAATTCACGCGTAATATCATGCGTATCTTGTTGACAATAATGAATTCTATCAACTGCTAAATTAACAGTTCCCTTCGATGATATCGCATCCACCTGAGGGTGTATTTGATACGCAAATAAATTTAACACCCGAAATCAATAAATCCGACAATTGTTCTGATATTAATTTAATATTGGCGTTTACACGTACCGATGACACATTAGCATTAATTCATGAGTAATGTGACGTGACTCGCGGGTGTCACGCGTAATGAAAATTGTATCGTGAATTATTATAATAATACATCTATCGATCTATACATATATATATATATATATATATATATATATATATATATATTAAAATTTAATAAAAAAAAATCTAAACCATAATTATTACATAAAAAAATTATTCTGATAAATAATTTGATATTGTAAAAATTTTTATGTTATCAAATATAATTTAATATATAAATATAACTAAAGAGAAAAAATTATATTTCAAAAGTCATACATTATTTACACTCTAGAAGTCTTAAATTAAAACATCGTTTGATTAGTTTTTAAAGATACTTTAAATAATTAAATTAAAAGTAATCAATGTGTATTCACGATAGTATAAACATTATTTATATATATAAAAAAAAAAATATTTTTAAAAGTATAATATTGTACAAAAAAACGATAAGACAACCTTGGAAGTTGTTACGATCGTCTTAATTTATCTATTTTTAATTGTTTAAATATTTTCAACTTTTCATATGCTATGATTTGATTCGATTCTCCTCTCGTTTTATTTTATTCGATGTGAAAAAATAAATAATACATGCGAATAGTTTTCAATAGTTGACGGAAAATTCAATAGGCGGAAAAACCACACGAAAAAATTATAAATATATATATATATATATATATATATATATATATATATATATATATATATATATATATATATATATATATATATATATATACACCGTTGAAAAACCATTGCTTTCCATACAAGTATATGAAAATAATACAACTTGTTGCACGATTTAACATGCATTACTAACTATATTTATTATGGGACTATTTTTTTTTCAAAATTAAAAATAACATTATATATATATATATATATATATATATATATATATATGTATATGTGTGAATGTGTGCGTAAAGAATCAATCAATACAAGGCATATACAAATCGAAGGCCAATCAAATCGGATTTGCATTTTGAAACTTTCGTACACAGTTCGGCCGCGTTTGATATTTAGATATCGGATAGAACTAATCACGGACAGACTTAACTAAATTTAACTTAATTTCCAACTAAGTCCCTCCCCCCTGCCTCTTATCCCCTCCCCCCCACACACATATATATATATATATATATATATATATATATATATATATAAACGTGTATCGTGGCCTCATATTTGAACGGAATATTCATTAATATATTCGCTTAATGTTTAATTACTAACAAGCGATGATTCGTTTTCGAATTACGAATTTGGCAATTATAAACGTTGTTGTTATTATACTAATTCGTTGATGGATTAATTTTTATTGTCGATTGATATATGTATATATTTTTTTGTTAATATATATATAAATATATATATATATATATAAAGATATAAGTGCTGAAACATGGACACTAGATCCTGGAACCAAAAATAAAGCCTTCGAAATGTGGTGCTACTAGAGACGACTAATGATATATTGAATCGATAGAATAGCAAATAAGGAGGTTTTATATAAAGTTATAAAAACTAGGTTTTAAGAGGTTAATATGAGAAAAATGCAATACCACGGCAACATTCTAACAATGATAAATATAAACTTCTCTAGATAATTTTGAATGGAAAAGATAAATAGTAAAATGTCAAAACTCGTGCTTTAAAAATCTTCGTCGTTGGTTCAACTGTCAATATAGCTCTTTTGACGAACATTCTCGAGAAGGCGGCTTGAAGATGAATGAACATTTTTTAAATCAATTTTAATATATAAATTTAAGATATTTGAATGTATCGAATATTTCAAATTATTACCGGATATATTTGCGATATCTTTTTTTTTTCTCCCGTATACAAACATATATATTTCTATATACGTAGTGGAAAATATGTATTTTTTTTTCACGTTCACTTATGTAACCGTTCCGAATCGAATCGTAGTTTCCGCCTAGCCGGGTTTTCTGCCCTGATTTATCGCCGATTACAGCCCAAAATATAGTTTCTTTTTAATAAGGCGATCGGATCGTTTATACATCAGGAAGACGATAGTTCATTTCTGTCGGGCACGTTATGCTAGGCAGCGAAGACCCCGGGTATTTTTTCCATTTCTCCCCGAATTTTCTTTCGATTTTTTTTCCTTTTGCTCCTACAGGGGTGTTTCATTCTAGATTTTTTTTCTTTGCTTTCTTTCTTTCTATATTTTTTTTTTCTCTCTGAACCGAGCGCGTTTCCACGGACTGATTTATGAAGCGGCACCTCAACACCCCTTCGACCGAAGCCAGTTTTCATTAGAAGATATATATTGTATTATATATATATATATATATATACGTATTCGTGATGATTCGCCCGCAGTTTAAGGCACTGTATTATGAGGCATAGGTAAAATAAAATAAAATAAAATAATAAAAAAAATAATTCCAGAGACCGAAAAATAATAGACATAAAAAAAGGAAACGAGGGGGGGGGGTCGGGCTGTTGAATCACCCAACAACACGTTAGTGTATCCCCCAACGATTTGTGGTGGGTGTTTTGTTCGTGACGCACGCATGTTATATGCCCAATCCTGTACTATCACTTGCCCTAATGTATAAATTTCATTTCCCTCTTGGAAAAATTCACGTTGATTTGTTTCACAACGAAACCTGGGGTGTTGAAAAATATTACATTGTCAATGTTCAATGTTTTGTAAATTATATAACACTGTGATAAAAAATTAAGATGAATTTGTTTATAAAATGTATTCATTATTTATTCTTCCAAATCAATTTCATCGCCTTCAAAATAATTCCCGTCCGATAAAACTCACTATTGCCAACGCTTTTTCCAGTTCTCGAAACAGTCGGTATATTTTTTTTCCGATATAGCCTTCTACGATTAGATTTTTATCCTCTCAATCGTGTCAAAACGGCGTACCCGCATTAGTTTTTTGAGTTTGCCGAATAATCAGCAATTGCATGGAGCTAAATCAGGCGAATACGGTGGTTACGGAACGACATGAGTTGAGTTTTTTGAAAAAAAAAAAAGCGAAAAACCAACTCAGTATGACAACTTGGCAACTTTATATATACGAATATTTTATCAGATTATTAATACAGATTTATTTACTACAATATATATATAAGATTTATTGAAAATTTCTGATTAAAATTCTCCATTGTGTGTGATTTAGATGTATGTTTCAATTTTTCGATAAGTTACAAGATGGAACCGGATCGATTTCTAAAACTGGTTTCCTCGTATAATATTGAGAAAAATAAGGAAAGAGAAAGACTCTCAACGTATAACACTATGTTTGGATTGGTAAATTGAAATCGTTCGTCTTTTATCTAAGAGATTGAAAGATTACAATTTTATAATTATTTATAAAGCATCTATCTAATATATAGACGATGTTGTTTGAATTTTATTTATTATTTGTATGTAGTTTAATTAATTAATTATGAGTGAATTTTGAAAGTTTAAACTTATTATTGACACTAGCTACTGTGTATATATATATATTGAATATTTATAATTTTTATTATAATAATCGTTTTTTAATATTTTTTTAAACAGTATGGCACATAACTTAGTATACAAAAATTCATATATATGATATGAATTTGACATGATTGAATATTAGTGTAATAATTAGATAAAAAATATTTGCTATAAGTGAATATATTATTAATGAATCATACTAAGGATTTCTCTGTATATTAAATATTTAAAAAAATATTATGTATGTGATAAAATGATAAAATTTAAAAATGAATTGGATATTGAATTAGATAAGGTTTTATTGCTGTGTCAAAAGGAGATAGCTAACGAATGAAGGCAAATAAAAATAGAGGAAAAGTTGACGAGGGGGGTGAGTGCGGGGGTGGGGGGACGAGAGGGCGGGAGGGATGGTGGTTAAAGTGTAGAAATAGGAAAAAGTGAGGTTTCGATATTAGAACGAAGTGGTTCGAGCATGTAATTGACCCAAGACCCCTTAGCAGTAAACGTTTCGTTCCGCGCTGTTTATTCCCGGATTCGAACCATAAATACCGCGGATGACGTTCACGGTAGACGCTTCTAGTATAGTACGAAAATGTCCGTTACCAAAATATATATATATATATATATATAAATAAATAAAAATAAAATATAACTCAGTAGCCGATCGATCGATCGATCAAAAAAAAAAAAAAAATAAAAAAAAACAAGTATAATATTATTATTTTTTTTTTTTTGAATTCGACCGCGTTTATTGTCGCGCTCTATACGCGAATGCGCGCCGCATTTAATGTGACCGCACTCGTGCCGCGTTCGATTTATTGCCGATTCGCCACTATCGGACACCTATTCTGCGATATGGCGATACGTGTCGTAAAAATTGTGTTCGAACCGCTTTATCTCATACATCTAATAAATCCTAACATTATATATATATATATATATATATATATATATATATATATATATATTGTGTTATATTCTCTATTACTAACCATAATAATGAGCGTGACTCTTTTCATAATTACGTTAATGTATTATATATATATATATATATATATATATATATATATATATATATATATATATATATATATATATATATATATATATATAATAGTAAAGGATAATAAATTTGAATCCTTTATAAATCCAAAAATATCCAAACGCAAACCCTTCGATTTGAATATAAATGGAGTTACTTAATAAAAATTTTATTATGAATTCTGATTAATGATTTTTAATGTACACAAATGGTGATGAAAGTCTATTTTAATAATGAAAATTATATTTTAAATCTAAAGATGAATTTTTATCATAAATCTAATATATATTGCGAGATTATATTAAATATGTTTGAATAGAAATTTGGCTGATTATAATACGTTTCAGATTTTTAATAACAGTTTAATGATACTGACATTTATATGATGTATTAAAAGTTGTTTTTGGAGTTGTCAAAATTCAAGAGAGAAGTAACCTTTTTAAAAATATATAATAGGCTTTAAAATGTTCAATTATATTACATTAGAAAAAATCAGAGAAATAAAAAAATGAGTAGAAGTATAATATAATAGTTCATGATGCTAAAAAAGATCATACTAATAGACAGAATGGAATTTTCATATTATATTTACTGTAGAAAAAGTAAATAAAATATTGATTCGGTCTTAAGAGATACATAAATATAAGGAAAAGAATGAAATACGTTGTTTACATCATTTAATAATAGTAAAAAAGATATTTAAAAGAAGATTTTTCTTTGAATAAAAAATATAAGCGAAAGGATTAATATATTATATGCTCTTAAATGCGATTCTTTATATTATTATTAATATGAAATTTTCAAATACGACAGATATTTTTTTTTCAAAATCAAATTAAAATGAACGTATTCGTGAGACATAATCTGATATATAAAATAGGATTACGAAATTTTATATTATATATATATATATATATATATTATGAATATTAAAAATTTCATTTTTATGAAGAATAAATAGATCAATTTGTTTTATAATAAATAAATTTTATAGTATTCATTCGTATTTTGAAGAATATACGAACGAAATTTAAAAATATTTGTCGTATTAACGTATTTTTATATTATAATAAAAAAAATATTCCACCCATTTTCACGCACTTTGAAAACTTTAAGGACTTATATCAGGCATGTCAAACTCATATCATATTGCGGGCCACATGAACTTTTCTGTACTGTTAAGTTGTGGGTGGTACTGTTCAAAAAATAAATAAAAAATAATAATTAGAATTATTACATATATGGAAAGTATAAATATTCAATATATATATATATATATATATATATATATATATATATATATATATATATATATATATATATATATATACAGTAGTTAGTATCAATAATAAGTTCAAATTTTCCAACTACAAGCGTTACAAACTTGATAATCGAAAAATTACTTATAATTAATTAAAACTGCACACTATAACTTTATTAAAACGGAATTATGTACAAATAAAAATGAAATTTACTTTTATATATGTTATAATGGAAAACAGGACAACATTTCGGCGGGCCGCGTGTGGTCCGCGAGCCTCGCGTTTGACATGCTTGACGTATATAAACATCCTGCCCGTTATCGTTGCATTTTCGTTAGACGTATATATATATATATATATATATATATATATATATATATATATATATATACATTCTGCAGGATTAACGGGTTAAGAAGCATTTTAACAATATATATTTTTATATTTATTTGAAGACAGATTTTATCATAGATTAGTATTAATCATATAATAAAAAAATTCTTCTATGAAATATATATATATATATCATTTTTATATTTATATTATAATTTTAAATTCGTACTAGATCGTCGATATAGAATATGTAAATTATTCGTAATAGTAAATTTCGATATAATTTTCGCACAGGACATACCATATAAGGATTACGACGAAATGCGTCGTACAATCGGGAACGTGTATTTGTTTTCGGTACGAAAAGGCCGCCCGTCGTTAATCATATTTGAGTTAAAGGCAAAAGCCGTACGAATGTTCGGACATTGTTAGTGCTCGACATACATTCGCGTGTCGTTGACCGGGGCGAATGATTAACGACGCTTTGCGCGCACAAAACCCACCGAATAAATTACTACCCACTGTTACGTCGCTTTATATGCATCGCCGTCTTTTTTTTTTTTTTTTTTTTTTACGACGCTAGACGGTGATCTTTCAATTTTTACTCGTTCATCGATGAAAATACGTTTTTCTTCTTATCTTTTTACACCGTGAAAATTTACACTTTCGACTTTTTTGCGCAAATGCAATTTAATATAAAAAAAAAATTATTTTAATTAAGGTTTTTAGTACGTTATTTTTTTCACTTTAAATTAATATGTATATTTATATAATAATAATTTTAATTAAAGCAATTCTCCTTTGTTAATTAAAAGTATACACTATAAGTTAATAATATCGCAGATTGAACTCATTATAATTTTTGATTATAAACAACTAAGAACACATGTTATATATATATATATATATATATATATATATATATATATATATATATATATATTCGATTAATTAAGATATTTTAGTTTCGATATAAGAAATTTAATCGTGATATTTTCACATGTCTAATAATGTCTGTATTTTATCAGGGATGCGGACACGCAATAAATGCTTGCGAAACGCTAACTTTTTATCCCTGCGAAAATGAGACGAAAAAAAAATTAGTAGAGAAAATGAGTAAAATAAAAAGAGAGAGAGAGAGAGAGACGGAGTGAGAAAAAAAGAAGAGTGTGTGTGAGAGAGAGAGAGAGAGAAAGGCAAGAAAAAAAAAGCGCAAACGAAGTACGATTAATTCGATCGGGAATAATGCGAACGAAACGTTGGTAACATCTGCAGATGACCGCTGCTAAAATAATAACATAATAACTGCCCTCATTCGCTTCTCATATTTCATGAGAAAACTCGTAGGAAAACCGTTTTTCCACCCCTCCTGGTTTTCTTTTGCGTTTTGATTTGATAAAACTATAATACGGAGATACTATCTTTTTATTTTCAACCGATAATAATAATAATAATAATTAATCGTATATTATATATGCAATATAAGAAGATAAATATTATATTCTGTTGATATTTTAATGAATTTTTTAATTCAAAAATAAAATCATACAATATTCAACTTTTTATTTTTATACATTTATAATCTCATATTTTTCATTTTATTTTGATTTTATTAAATTCTAAAGATTATTATTAAAATTGAATAAAATTATTAATAATAAAAAAAATTGTTTAATAAATGCGAATAATCAATATTCACAATTTTCATTATATATTTTGAACTCCAACATTTGTTTATTATATAATATTATATTTAATATAATAAAGAAAACATGTTAAAATTATTATTTCTAGAATTGTGAAAAAATAATTTATTGAACAATAGAGAATATTAAATAAAACATCGTAAATATATCCATTGTACACAAAGATGTCGATTTATTTATACAAGATTAAATTTAATATTTATATATAATTAATATAAAGCATATCGATTAAAATTTTCGTTCTACATATTTTTGCAATATAATATCGAAAACGATTGAGAAACGTCGTTTTTTTGGGGGGAGGGGGAGGGGGGTGGCAAAGAAAACGCGATATTTCTCATTCGACGACGATGAAAAATCAGTTTGGAAAATTTTCGCAGCCCGTATCAAACGTTTTTCGCTCAACGAAATCGAGATAGTAAATAATGCGTAACAAAAAAAACAAAAATGTATATATATATGTATATTTATAAAAATAAAATAAAATAAAATAAAATAAATAAACCACCCATATTTGAATACAAAACACTCAAAAGCCGGATCAAAATAAACGGATTACATATGAGAATCCAAAAATAAGAATCGTATATCGTGATTTATATCGTGCACGAGTTGAATGTATATGAGTTTTGCGCCATACATGAGTAACTCGATACGAACGATACGCGTTCAATAACCAGCTCACAATATACGAAATTAAATCGTTATCTATAATTCATTTACGTTATATGCTCGTGTGCTACAGTGGGGCAACGGATTGCGTACGATGACGAGAAAGAAAAGTTATACAAAAAAAAAAAACTCAAAAAAAAAAAACGTTCGCAAAATTATCAAATCGCATTATCGATGGCTATTTTTGAAAAATTGTTCGTTTATTTTATGAATATATTTTAATTGTTTCTTGCATTGTCATGTGATGTGAGAAAGAATGTAAATTTTCAGATCGATCGGATATCGAGAAGTGCACGAAAAATCGATTACAAAATTACACCCAGATAAACATACTAAAAAAAAATATTTAATTTCGCCATATCGATTGATAGATATTTTTTTTTTATTCAAATTAATACAAAATATTTCGAGACACCAGTATAAATATATTCAAGTACATATGAATACATTAGAATTATTTTGAAACATTTCATAATTGAAAATTGAGTATTAATAATGAGAAAATTTTCAATCATAATCGTATAAAAAAAAATATATTTTATATTATGGAGATCATAATATTGATCATCGAGGGCAAGATTCTGGATAAAAAGTCCATAAGCATGTGTCAGAAATCGTGGATGAAAGATATCAGAAGATGTTTCGGTTACATCTCAAATGACACATTTCATAATATGAAAAGTCGGATACAACTTTTATGGATGCGAATCTTGATTTTCATATTTGTATACTGTATATGTTGTGACATATCGCACTTTTTTTTTCTTCATCTAAATTCTTTATAATTCTAACAAAAAAAAAAATATTTTAATAATTTAAACTTTGACCTTCTAATAATATTGAAATATTTTAGATTAATGCATGTTTTATTTCGAGTAATTTAAGTATTAAAATATTTAACGTTTTCAACAATTATTACTACGTCGTCTGCATAACATGCATTTCAAAATTGTTGTATTCCGTTTTTAATCATTTTCTGCTTTTTTTTTTCTTCTTCTTCTTCTTCATTTTATTTATAATTTTATCCACTATTATATGAAATAATGTCGAGCTTAATGGAGTAGTAAAACGGTGTTTATGAATCGCAATTTACCCTTTGTGTCATATTATATTATATAATATTTTCAAAGTTTGTTTTGATGTTATACAGTTTACCAGTGGTTCATAACTATTTTTTTTAATATTAATTAATTATTTGATTAAAAAAATAAATCGATATATATATATATATATATATATATATAACGTGTATGTTTATGGTTGCTTATGTGATTTTTAAGGTTTTGTCCGCAATAACCTTCTCTTTTCGATTCGAGTGGTGCTTGAGCTTTCTGAAGCACATCTCCTAGACTACTCGGTTAAATTATAGTCTAGTTTGGAAGGCGGTACGGTTTAATCGAGTTCGAAAGACACGTGTACACGCATGTGCATGCGCAAGCGCACTTTTTTTTGTATATGTATATATATATATATATATATGCATTAAGGTGACCACACGTTCTCCGTTAAATTTTAAATATTTATTATTCAAATTGATTGTTTCTTTAATTTGTCGATCATCTCGCGTCACACACAAGTCACAATCGCGAAACAGTTATGATGATAATAAATTCGCAAGAAATACTACGATTCTATGGCATAATTCATAATTATATTTTTCTTGTCCCACTAGACGGAGGCCTCGTTCTACGTTTTTTTTTTTTTTTTTTTTTTTTTTGAGTGAACAACAATGCTACTCCATCCCACGTGTAATCAGTATGTGCGCGCACTTGAGTGACCTTTTTCGTTCATTCGGCCTCTGGCCTCCACTTCGAATTCGAAGCAAAACCATCATAAACAGAACAATCGCTCTGCTCGAGTGGCTCCACTTTCTCTCTTTTTTTCCCCCTTTTTGCCTTTCCTCCCATAGGAAACAGAAAAAGGGGCAAAACGCGAGTCCAGATCCCATTATAATTTTTGCGATAAACTCTTGAATACACGCATATATATATATATATATATATATATATATATATATATATATATATATACATATATATATATATATATATATATATATATATATATACAAAATGTGTTCCGTGTATTATTATAATATCATTGCGCAAGCGCTTCCATACAAATATACAAAGATGTTGTGTAAAAATGACACAATATTACAACATGTGTTTACACGTCAATATATTACATAAAATTGTCTAATATTATATATATATATATATAATAAAATTTTACATTATAAAAAAATTGTGCTAAAAATCAACGCAATAAATAATTGTATTATCCGACATTTATATACACATTTTATTTACACGAATCTATTATACACATATTTTATTATGGTGAATCGCTATAATCACTAGATGTCGTATTATTTGAATGATTTCTCTGGGGAAATTTTATAATATACTATATATATATATATATCGCTTACAGCTTGTCATTCTTAAAGGCTTCACATTTTACAGTGATATAATATTAAGTGACTTTTTCAAGATATTTGTGATGAATCGTCACGAAATTTTCGTTGGAAAAAAATATTCACATCTGTTTTATATCTCACCGTATCAAAAAATACGCATTATATATATATATATATATATATATATATATATATATATATATATACATTGAACAATTTAGTATATATACAAATATTTATATTATTCTCGATTAAGTATCATAGACTCAAATAATGTTATTTTGTATGTAAAAATAATATATTTTATTTTTCAAAAAAAAAAAATAATAATATAAATACTTATATTATTAAGGTATTCCTGGGAAAAAAAACCTTTGAAATTGTATTAAATGTCCCACGAGGCGGAAAGTACGACCTTGGTCAAAATATTTATAAATTAGAGTTATCCCATTTCTGTTATTCACCATTATGTCTTTTTTCCTTCAACGAACTTAACTCGATCCGAAATTTAGGTTCTTCTCGAAAATCTAATAGTCCAGCAAAAAAATAAAAAAGAAAAAAAAATTCAACGACATAAACAATGATTATATATGTATCTGACTAAAATATCATATAATATTTTTTTTTTCAGTATCGCAAAAATAAAATATCGAATTACTGAAAAATATTGAAACGTATCTATCACTTTAAATATTTATTTTTATAATGTAACAAAATTTAGTAAACTATATTTCTTACATTTTATGTAGTTTATTTATTTATAAATTCAAAGTAAAAATTATTTGTAGTTCTTTTTATGTAATGTTAATTTTAATTAGTTTTAAAATAAAATTTTATTATTTTATATCATTAAAGTGTAATATATATATTTTTTAAATTATTATATTATTATACATAAAACTTTTGTGTTATATTTATTATTTAAGCTCCATTTATAATTTATTAAAGATTTTTTTTTATTATGTAGAAACCATTGTCTTCAAAATATAAAAAAATAATCATCCATTATTTTCAATATTTTGTGAGATGAAAAAAAATATTCTTTTGAAATAAATTCATTCTTCACCAATTTATTATATCGCTTTGATTCGAATGTTTAATGATAATTTTAACGAATGACAGATTTTTCGTTAAAGTTAAGGTGTTCGCGGTGTCGCTAATTGTTGATTAAAATATTGCAGTTGAACGCACATAACACCTTTTGCAAACAATATACTTATCAATATATATATATATATATATATATCATTTATTTTTAAAGTGTTGACAAAAGACGAAATTGAAATTAAATTAAAATCCAAAACGTTACAACTAGTCGGCTAAATCCTTTCACCGTGTACAGCGACTGAGCGTAATTCGAGCATTAAAACAAGCTTAAAACGGACATGCGAAAGCGTCGCAAAAGCGTATCGTAATTTTATTAAAACGGTTACGCGTTGTATTTTGACGAGAACATCGTCGAAACGGTCCGAGCGCTATTAAAATTGTTCGTTCGCCTATATTTAGATGCGACGTTTGTAAATTAAGTTTCGTTTCGATGTTAAGCAACGCGAACGCAACACACGCAACGCATTAAAATTCAACTTTTATAATTTTAATATTAATTTTTTGTTTCTCCTCGTTTTGAACCTTGCGACGCTCATATTTATTTTCCAATGTTTTCCGTCTATTCGTGTACACGTCAATAGTTATTCGACGAGTGTTTGAATATTTTATAAATTATAAATAAATATGTGAATATATATATATATATATATTTTTTATGAAATTCCATTTGAACAATATTCAGTCGTGATAATTTAAAGCATTGTTGACGTTGTTTGTTGAACGATATTTATATTACTGAGTACACCTAGGAACAGGCGTGTGGGTCTATTCAGCTGACACGCTGCGTAACAGCAAGATAAATAGGCAATATGTACATATGCGCTCATACAACAAGTGTACTATTCGGTTAAACACCGCAAAATTTATTATTTGACAATATATATTTTTCTCGTATCTGAATAACCGGCGCTAAAGGCCCGGGAGCGTCGGGAACAGTGGGGCGACGTAAATAAAGCTGGGTAAGGTTGTCCGGTTGTACGCGGCACACAAAGGACATATGCAAACAATATCCGGCCGAAAATGGATTGGTGTCATATGTCAGGGCGGCACTAACGCCAGGTGTTTTCAACTCTCTAATTTAATAAGTGAAAGGGGACGCATAGTCACCCTAGTGACTCAGCCAATGCACTGTGCCGCCCCTTATCCGTAGCGCTTACGACGCTCGTAAACTTGGCAACAATCGCCAGGAAAAAAGGGGAAAAATGGATATAAAAAATGTCAGGGATACGAAACCAATTCTAAATATATATATATATATTCGATAATATTTTTACATTTATAAAATTTTCGATATTTTCAAAAAAAAAAAAAAACAGATTGAGAATCATACACAGATGTCATACAAATATACAATAATTTTCATTTTTATTTTATTAATGAAAATATAATACTTGTTGACGATTACTTACTTTCTCATTTTTTATTTTTTTTTTTTGTTTTGAATGACATATATGGACCACTCTTTATTATATTATTTAAAGCACATTTACTTTGATAGCAATATAAACGATCCAAAAACTAAAGTGTCTCTTTGACTATTTTATTTATTTATAGAAAAAGGTCGATATTAGATGTATGAAGTTAGATACTTTCGACTCGAAATAAATTAAATATTTAATTGAGATTAAAATGCAAATCATACATCACTTTTATTTTTTCTAATATATATATATATATATATATATATATATAGGTGTTTTTTTTTTGTTTGATATATCATTACGTCATGTATCGATTAAAACCTGAAAAAAATTTACAAATTGTGCAATTTTTTTTATGAAAACCATAAAAATGCTATTGCTGTTGTGAAGCTTAGTATTGAAGAAGATCCAAATTAATCCATTCGACATTGTGCTTGACAATTGGAGCCGTGTCTATCTATTTAATGGAAGATTTGGATTTGGGAGCTTACAAAATTCAACTCATGTAAGAAGTGAAACCATACGATCACTAGGCTGTCGTACATTTGTGAATAGATTCAAAACAAAGTTGCTAGTGAAAATGGACTTTTGAATTGGTCTTCAAGATTATACGTCTTAACACCTCTGGACTGTTTTTTTCTGAAACTATGTAAAGTCTTCGTGTTACTCTGATTAGTCTCAAAAAATTGGAAGACAATATCTGTTGTGCTTATCACTGATATACAACTTCAATTGAAAATCAAACTTCCCGAGACAGAATACCAGAAATCATATACAAGTAAAATAAAGTCAATTTTCACGATAAATAACAAACATGGATAGGAACAGGAATATTTATAAAATGGAGACAGGAATATTTATGCTAGATACAGATTGTCGTATCAGCGTAAAACCTTTAAGAGTCGTCGCATGGACGAGCAGCACCGGTAAATACACACGTTAACCCCATCATCCCCGGCTATTTCGTACAAACACAGAAAGTTTCGCAAACTCGAAAGGGGTACGTTGCGCTTAACGCCTTTCAAAACTTATGGCATAATCAGCCTCGGTTTGCCGGGTTCGACAATTTCCCAAGGAAACTGTTTATATTCGATTGCGACGGCTTTTTCCAGATGCTCGCTCTATTTTCACGCTTTTCCCGTGTATGACCTCGGCGGCACCCTCATTACATACGCTGAAATGTATTCGCATTTATATATTGTTATGTTTATATATGTGTTTATGTGTGAAACTGTTGAATAAAACGAGTGACTTTACGCCCCTGTCATCGGTCGGATGTGCCGAATGTTCCTTACTAATGCCGTGTCGAAATACGAAAACTTATATATTTATCTCGCCAGAAAATTCAAATCAACTACAAAATGTTCCCGAAGGATTCATAAGAAAAAAAAATTGACTTTCTAACGGTAATTTCTAATGCTGTTTCTAATGTAATGTTAAATATAAAATGCGTCCATTCACCAAATTTAATAGCAATCGAGAGAAGACTCTCACATTCATATTAGATACTAAAAAATATATGAAAATTATTCATTGTGATTTTTTATCATAATATAAATGAATACGAATATAGTATATACATATATATACATTTTTCTGTCTTCATTGTTGCGGAATATGAAACGCGCTTTTGGCAAATCTGAATAAATTGCGCACTCAAAATATAATATTTGAACGTTTTCACATGCAAAATAAGAACAAAAAGTTTTGCAATTTTCTAATTTCGCGCGGAAAACTCTTATTGTGTTCGGTAAAAATAATAAAACTTTGTTTTCGCTTACCTCACTTTCAAGAATTTTCAAACCTTTCATATTCACTTTATGCATATTACCTTGCATAATACCCGTTTCGTTAGAAAAATTCTTCCATTATTTAACTTGCACCTACCTTGTATGACGTTTTTAAACGAGAAACTTTTTTTTTTTTTAATTACATCATATTATTTTTCTAAAATAAAAATATAATATTATTATTTTCCAATCTTCAACTATTAAAAAAATTTTACAATACAATACAAAATTTTTCATACAATAATGACTTATAAAAATTTAATTAAATTCATGTTTTTTTTTTAAGGTTTGTTTTCATTTAACTATGTTGAAAATGGTATGAACAGTGTTGTCTGATATTTTGGAAACAATTTACGGTTTCGCTCTTTGTATTGCGAATTTGCACAATTCAATATGCACAAATTTGCACGTCATCGACGATTTAATGCACAAAGTCGGCTAAAAATCAAACGACAATTTAATTCAATTGAATAGTTCATCAATTGAATTTGTTATAACATTAGCTTCGTCTACAGAAACATATATGCAATTCCTCATATTTTTTTTTTGACGTTATTATATTAATATATAGATTTAAACGTTTGTTAAAAATATCACTAATAACTACGACGTCTATATTGTGCTAAATAAAAAATATGATTATGGAATGATTTGACATTTTTCATCAATCTTTTGTCTCTAAGCTTTCTCAAATCTGATTTTATAAAAAAAAATTTTTTTAATTAAATAAAATTGTTGAAAATATATGAATTTATTTTTAGAAATATATTGAATATTAGGCATGAAATGCAACATATATGGCATGTTTGAAGTATAATTAACAGAAACATTCTAAAAGAATAGGTCTAGTTTTTCTTTCAAATATCAATAATCAATATTAATGGTTAATTGTTACGGTTGCAGTATAGGCAGGTGGATGCCAAAGCTCGCGATAGGCTGAAAAATAAGCCTAGATCATACCGTCATAGATCAAAGCTATTGCCTGTTGTTAATTCTGGATAAGATACGAATAAGATTTTAGTGCGTCCTCTGGGCAAAAATGAATACAAATTTCTTTCTCAGAAAAAAAAAATCATCCGGCAAGGTATATTAATAAATAAGACATTAAAGTTATGGTTTATATAAAAGGAATATTTGGAAATCATCTTACTTTTCTATGTCTAAATATCTTGTGAGAGCTCATCACCTTTACATTCAGCTTAAATAGTCATACGCAGACGCGTCCTTTGATCTTCCATTTCGCAGTCACAGCACAATAAAAGATATTAGCGTGTGCTTTATTCGATGACACACTGTATATTTCATCCCCCAAGGTAATCCGTCCCCATGACCGACTCCTGACCGCCACCCGTACAATATGATTATCGCTATCATTAATCAAACACATCCCGACGACCGCTAAAGTTATTTACGTGTAGCCCACCCGGGAAACGGGAGCGAAATTATTATGGAAAGGGAACGGATCACAGTTTCCCCAAATAGCGCTCACTGTGCTCGTGAAAAAAGTTACAAACCGTTTTAGAACTTTTGATCCTCTTTTTAAAAAAAAAATAAATAAATTATTTGAATCAAAGTGTGTAGTTAAAAGTTTTTATATCTTTTATAGTATTAAATACAAAAAAAAAATATTTGGGAATATATAAAATACAATTATCTATGACCTCAAAAAGGAGATCCGTTTTAGAATAGAACAAGCTAGAACGTAATTTGTAGCTATGAGAAAGTTTTTAACGTCGAATAGCACAATTATGTTTAATTAAAAATACGTATAGACACTGGAAAAAAATAAATATGAAGACGTGAAAACATATCATAAATATTAATATTTCGAATAGCTTTAGAAGTGCGGATCGCCAATCTTCCTATGATAACTAAATCTATAAGAGGAGAAAAAACATGTGATTAGACGGTCTATCAAATTAATCTAATAAGGCTGTAAAAAATATGATAGAAGTAAATTTGAACTGAATATTTGTTATACGTACTACTGCTCGTATTACGAACGGCAATAGGAGAGTAATTTCGATTTTTAGGCATAATTACGGCAAATTGGGGAACCGTCGCTGCTGACAAAAGTGCGATGTATTCGACGCGATTACGTCACAAGGGGATGAAAAAAAATATATATATCCACGGTTATGGTCGAGGTGGCAAACGATGGGCGACGAATATTCCAGGACTTGTGGCAAAGGATCTGCCAATTTTTTTCGATAGGTCTCTCTCTCTCACTTTCACTCACTCTCCCTCTTGTACACACTTTTGCTAAAGGGGTGGCGTGTTAATTACGTTTCCGTGTTATTCATCGGCAATGTTATTGGCGGTCGACCGATTGACGTCGCACACGAAAGCCCACTTTTAAGAATGCTTTTCATTCGACGACCAACCCTTAATCTCGTTCGACCTTCCATTCCCTTGCCCCGATTTTTGTACTCTCTCACCCTATCTCTGTCTGAAACGCTTTTCCTTTTCCGCTCGTACAATTTTTTTTTCTTTGTCTGCAACTCGCCGATTTTTCCGTCGTCTGTATAGTATATGCGAGTTGTAAAAAAAAAAACCACTTTTAAAATCATTAAAAATTACTCGAACCCACTTTTCGCGGTTTTCGAACGCAAAAAAGAACGGTTTCGCCCGACGAAACAGCCGATCCTTTTAAATTGTGCATTTTTAATCATACACATATTTCCTCTTTGTGTATTAACATGTACTTAAAAATGTTCGAATACGTATTAAAAAATAATCGCGTTCGCATTATGAAATTGTGTGTGTGTGTATTTTTTTTTTTTTTTGTGAAAGCGTGCCGAAAATAGAATCTAATTAATATGGTTTAAATTGTTCTTAGTTTTCGTTTTATTTTGGTCGTTTCGTAGAAATCCGATTTATTTATTTTGTAAATAAAAATATAATTCTCCTCCTGTGGCAATTAAGTGCTTTTCAAAAATATATTTTAGATACCATTTTTGTCTTTGACTGCGAAATAGTTATATTTTAAATATGACATACTTGTAAAAATAACTCGATTCACGAGATATAATAATATTATTTTACCATATATAAATAAATGTATGATATGAATATTTATATATTTACGTTTTCAGAATCATAACATATAATATATATATATATATATATATATATATATATATATATATATATATATATATATATATATATATTATGTAATCGATATGACGTCAACGTTGATAATATTATTTTAAATAGCTTTTTAAAAAAAATAACAGTTTAAAATATTGACAATTACATTTTTTTTATTAATTACAATACTAATTTGAGAAATTTTTGTATTATCTAGTGGTTAAATTCCATTATTTGCATGTTTATCATTTATAAATGTTATTAATTAACAACAATATTATTATTTTATTTTGAAATTATTGTGTTAATATTTTAATTAAAATAGTAAAATTTAACCATCGTATATATATATATATATATATATATATATATATATATATATATATATATATATATATATATATATAATAATAGTGACTCAATCTAATAAACAAATATATTAGAATGTTCTATAATTATTTCTATTTAGAAAAAAAATTTTTTTGATGTATTTTGTTGTTAATATAAAAATTGTGACAATAAAATCATTCGCATATCTTATAAAACTGCTACATTTCCAGCGAAGTGAAAGAAAACATAGGAAATGTTTGTTAGAGAGAGGCTTAAGTATCGCTTATTCTAATAAAAACATAAAAGTATTCTTGGACGACGATGGTAAGAAAAAAAAATTGTAAAAGAGAAAGGGAAAAGTATGTTTCCATTAGTTATGGTGGGATGATTAAATTTCCGTTGCCCGGAAAAGCGTCACGTTCGACACGAAGAGGGATGAAGGGGGATAAGGGAGAGAAAGAGAACTTCTAAAAATCTCGACGAAAGAGAGAAAAAAGTTCGCGGAAAGAAAAAAAAATGGGTGGGAGGCGAGACGAGGCGAAAATTGACCGTAAGAAAAAAAGACGAAAAAAAAAAGAAAAGAAGAAAAAAAAGAAAACGGCGAAAGTAAAAGAAAGAACGGGCGCGTGGAAAAATTCCAATCGTTCGAAACCTTGTATACGGCGACGAACATGCGAATTTTCCCCATTTTCTCTACGGAATAGGGATTTTTCCGCATTCGAAATAATGGCAATTAACCTGAGATGCCTCTCCGTTAGCCGGTCGTCTGGTTCTTTTTTTTCCTTCTTCTTCTTTTTCTTCTCTTTTTCACCCGCCTTCTTTTGTGGAAAACTCTGAAAGTGAACGTACAGTTAGACTAAATGTATTTAAAAAGGGGTTGAATGAAAAAAAAAAGTGAAATTATTCCACGTAGAGAGTTACTTGATAAATTACACTATAATCGAGATGAAGAAATATATTCACAGATGTCAGAACATAAGTTTGAGAAATGACAATGCAGATTTATTCATACGAATAGACTTTAAATTATCGATATTTTTAAATGAAAAATATCGTTAATTTAATATATTATTTTTTTGTTTTGTATATTATTTTTTCTTCTTTATATGTGCGTCGTATGTGTGACTGTATTTTATTTAAATGCGTCTCGCAACGAACGTCTATAGTTAATGAGAAAATGTGGCGACACGTTATTATTTAACTTCATTACCATTAGATTTATTGGGTAATAAACACGAATCGAAATAGTATATAATGTTGAAAAGCGGCAGAATGCTTCAAAAATTTCCCCTTCGAGGTTATTATGAGTCATAACCGTATGAGACTTTCGGTAATGTTTAACCGGAAACCGAGATTCGAAATTAAGAATTAATATATGAATACGTTCATATAGTTTAATATTACAATTCATTGTCGGTTTATATCATAAAATTGATTTTTAAATATATACTACACATTTAATATATATTTGAATATATTTTTATGTGTGTTTTATGAAAATATTAATTCGAAATTAAGTGTTATGCAATTAATATATAATTTAGAATATGTTAAATTGATTGATTTTATTGTCAAGTTGAATCGATCGCGTTTTCATAGGATTATAGAAGGTGAAAAACAACAACAACAATAATAATATAAAAAGTGGACAAAATTCAAAAAAAAAATACAAAAATTCGCGACCAATTTCTACATATATATTTACATAAAGAGGAAAATTTTCGGTGAAAATTCGTCGGGAACAATCGGCATATTGCAAAGCGCGTCCCCCTCCCCTCCCATTTTCCCGATTTTTCCGACGCGCATATACGCCGAATAAAATTAAAATCGCGTCTTTCGGTAGGTAAAAAAGGCCGAAGGGATTTTTTTTAATAAAATTTATGTGACATCTGTAGAATAACCCGACTGTGGAAAATGGTCGACGAAAATTTTTCGACCGCAATTTTGACTTGAAAATAGCTGGCGTGAAACATGCACATATGTGTGTGTGTGTGTTATATATTATATATAAAAGTACATGTCAGTATGCACAATCCGAAAAAGGGTAGTTTTCTTCTTTTATATCGTGCAAAATAAACGGCGTCAGTAGACGAACAAATATTGCATATTGCATTCAAAAGCACTTACATGAAATAAAATAGAATTTATATTGGTTAAAAAAAAATTATATAAAATTAAAAATAAATATTATTTTTAATATAAAAATATATTATTCTGTTGTGAAGTGTAATATTATTAATTTGAAAAACTTGTATCGTTCAATTTTGTTCACGTATATAATATAATATTAATAACATCTTATAATAGTAATACTACTAATTGGACTTTGAAAACATCGAACATTATAAAGTCTCAATGGTAAAAGATTATTTTGAAGTATTGCACTAGTTAATGTTGGTCGTATTTAATATATATATATATATATATATATATATATATATATATATATATATATATATATATATATATGTATATTTAATATAATATATTATTAATAATATTTTTTACTTCGCAGAAATAATAACTATTTTTCTGTGATATTTTTTTCCCCTTCGTTCCGTTCAACTTTTTTCATCTCGGCGGAAAAATAATGCTTTCACCGAAACACTCGAGACTGATAGAATTTATAAAGCTTTCATAACAATGGACAAATAAATACAAACGGAAAAGAATTCAAAATACTACATTAAATATTGTATATTTTTAAGTAAATTTTAAATTGAAATTCTTGCGTATTGTATGCATTTCGTTTCATTCCAAATGTATATGAAAAATATAAATTTACAAAATATTTTACACTTTAAACGCTTTAATATCAATTATATTATTAGCTTATGCTAATGTGAAAATAAAATATGTTGAATAACTATATATTTTGCTTCAATAAACATTACACGAGCGCTTTTGTAGACTTTTTCAGAATTTAAATTTCAATCTCGATACACTTTTCATTCCGCCTTTGCACACCTCGTATCTTAAAAATATAACGGAGCATTCTGGAAAAGTTTTATTTTTCTTTTTATTTATTTGTTATTATTATTATTTTTTTTTTTTTTGGTAAAGAAACGTAAAGTTGTTGGGCATTATTTTATTCCGTCTTTATTTTTCGGCGGCGTTTTCATTCTTACACATACAACGTTTTCACGCTACAAAAGAAGAATATATACGATTTTTTTCTGAACGAATGTAGTTGAAAATTAAAGAATTTATAAAAGAATATATTACAGTATACTTGTAATAAGAAAATTAAAAAAATAATAATAATAATTATATTTTTTTATATTAAAATAAATTAAGTATTGTTATATCAGTTAGTCATTTGGTAATATTTATATGTTATATATTTTTTATATATAATAAACATCGAAAATTATATATATATATATATATATATATATATATATATATATATTTAAATCGTATCGAAATTGAACATTTTTTTTTCGTTCGAATCACGAAAGTTGAAAATAGAACAAACTTTTCGGTCAAAAAGTTGACGGCTTATCCGTGACGGTTGTTAACCTGGCAATTTTATGCTCTTTGAATAAAATTGTGAATCCGACAAGTACTTATCCTGGACCAGACCCTTGGAGCAGCTCCAGAGTACAAATATCTTTTCTGGAACATGATTATGCGGCATATCGTATGGCAAGCTGACGCTTTCTGCTTGGGATATTTTCTCCGAAAAACCGCTTTGACCAAATAACTTACATCGTCGTCATACATGCTCCCTTTATATATGCCAACACATTCATCCCTTATATACGAACACACATTCAAATATCTATATATATATATATATATATATATATATATATATATACTCTATATATATATATATATATATATATATATATATATATACTCTAGTAGAGTAACAACCTTTGTGGATCTAAAACTTATCTATGAGATTTATATTGTTGATTTATTTTTCAATATAATATATATATATATATATATATATATATATATATATATATATATATATATATAACACTGCGATCAAAAAGTAAAGTGAATTTGTTTATAAAATGTAAATTCCAAATCAATTTCATCCCCCATCGAAGTAATCCCCGTCTGATAAAACGCACTTTTGCCAACTTTTTTTGTCTTTTTCCGGTATAGATTTCAAGATCGATTCGATTTTTATCTCTTAAATCGTATCAAAACGCAATCACAGTATTGGTCTTTTGAGTTTGCCGCATAGCCAAAAGTCGCACGGAGCCACATCGGTCGAATACGGCGATTGCGGAACGATACGAGTCGAGTTTTTGGCAAAAAAAAAATCACCAAGAACCAATGCATTATCGTGATGTAAGAACCGATAGTTGTAAAAATACGTATAATTCGATATCAATGTAGGAAAAAATAATACAATTTATCCGCCTTCTTAATGTTTGCGTAGTGTAAAATGACAATTTCACCATACTTTTTGATCACAATAGTATAAATATAAAATCTCCACTAAACATCATCAAATCTATTTTAATCATAGTATAATACAAAAGATGCATTCGTAACATTCAAGTTTTTAAATCTTTTTGATCGTTACGTATGAAAATTACGATCGATCGCGCAATATATCTCATTTATTTACCGTTGCATAACTTTTTACACGGCTAACGTTACACTAACTTTATTCAGCGAGGGTACGTTTCACTTTATTTCGCCGGAAGCTGCGAAACTTCTTAATTTGCCTTTGACTCGTATAATATAAAACAATTTCAGTCGATTCTTCTACTTGAATTGTGTGTAATTCAATTTCGGTTTCTTACTCCGCAAAGCACATACGATTCAATCTATGCATTACCATTTTATTACGTTACGCCGTATTATTTTACATAATTCACGGAATTTTATAAAATTTTAAATTATATATATAATATATATGATGTAATTACAAATATTATTATATTATATATATAGCAGGTGTGGTCAAAATGCGATTCGCGAGCTGTTTTTTAAAGGATTATTTGTGACTCTTCATAAATATATCCGAAATTGTTGAGAAATGCTGTCAACAAATATTCACCAAAATTTAAAGAATTTAATTTAAATATTTCATACTTTTATTTATATATTTTCAATAAATATATATATAGAATATATTTTAATTTGATGATTTTATTCGTTCAAAATATAATAAAAAAAAATCATAGCACAACTTATATATTATATAATAATAATAAAACACAATTTTATAATATGTATATCTGTAATCGGGGTGTAATAAAACCGGGTAGTTTAACACGAAACTTTAGCTACCAAATTGTTGAGTATAATAATGAGTAAAAATTATGATATATAATTTTTAAATGTACATTATATTAAAAGTGGCATTTTTATTATAAAATTAAACGATCGATAATATTACGACACCGACAATAGTTTATACGGTTAACATGAATATTATTATTTCATGTATAATAAATATATAAAGTGCGAATACTGGAAATATAAATTATTTAATATTTTTAATTATATATTTTATATATGTCCGCAATATCTACAGTACAAAGTCTGCGTTGTGTTATTATATTTTCATTTTTAATTAATTTTGCGTTATATGATTGTTAAGATAAATTTTATTCGGTAATTATACATGTAAATTCGTTCAAACTCTATGCATATGTTGAATCAGTGAAATATTATTTATTTATCAACAATGGCATAATTTCATAGTAAAATTACTATTGTTTTAATATTAAATAATATTCGTGTAATCTTTTTTTAATCATACATATATATATATATAATATTTTGAACAGAATATGGAATAAAAATAAAATATTTTTGTTGAAAATTTAATAAAATTTAAAATGCATAATATTTTTAATATATATATGTGACAGAATTTTTAAAAATAATAATAATGCGAAATTATTTCGACATATAAAATATATAACGTTTAAAAAAAAAAAACGTTATATAGAATTGACAACTCGACCTCGTAATGAATAAATCCGCGCTTTGATACTCGAAATAGAGATTTATATTCAAAAGAGCCGAATTAATATGAACGCGTCACATACGTGTGTATGTAATTTATATTTTACAAATATACAATTACACATATGTTGAACCTTGAGACGCGGTCTTTTCGTTTTAAATGCGACTCGATGTTTTCTTGTCGCACATATATATTATATATATATATATATATATATATATATATATATATATATATATACATATATATATATATATATATATATATATAATGCGAGCGGTAACGACGAATTATAAGGGACGGGGGAGGTTTTATCAGTAATTTTGGTCTGTGTTTATTTTAAAGGTAAAAACACATTAACGTATAATTTCTATATTAAGTGCCATTTAACAATCGTGCCGCCCGAATTAACGTTGTAAATTCGGTGTCGCGTGACCGAACTTCAAATCGGTCATAAAGAAAATTACGCCTATTTTTTTTTCTATATATATATATATATATATATATATATATATATATTTAAATCAAAACTACGATCATTTTTTATATTATTATTTTAATTATTGTCATCACTATAGAATGGGGAAAAAAGTTTTTTTTTTAATTTTAATCAATTTTTTTCATAGACCATCGACTAATCGAGAATGTAATATTGTGATAAAAAATTAGATGAATTTGTTTATAAAATGCAAAATCCGTTATTTTTTCTTTCGAATCGATTTCATCCACTACAAAGTAATTCGCGTCCGATAAAACGCACTTTTGCCAACGCTTTCTCCAGTCCTCGAAACAGTCGAAATAGTTTTATTCCGATAAAGCCTTCAAGATCATCTATGATTCGATTTTTATCTTATCAATCGTGTCAAAACGGCGCACCCGCATTGGCCTTTTGTGTTTGCCGAATAGCCAGAAATCGCACGAAGTCAAATCAGGCGAATACGGTGGTTGCGGAACGATATGAGTCGAGCTTTTGGCAAAAAAAAGTCGCCAAGAACCAATGCAGTATGACTTGATACATTATCGTGATGAAGGAACCAAGAGTTGTAAAAACACGTGTAACTCGGAGATAATTAAACATTTTGATAAACAGACGCTTGGCAAATGTTACGCCTTTCGTAATGCTCGGTAGTTTTAAATGACAATTGTATGCTCTGATTAAAAAAATTTAATTACATATAAATATTTTTAAATTTTCATTTAAATATATTTACACGCTTTTATATAAATTTCACTTGTCCGTTTGTCTGAATGTAATTTTATAATCGATTTTTCCAACATTTACCGATTTTCGATTGAGTTGAAATTTTGCATATTTGCTAATTCTTGATGACAATACAATGATTAATTAACACATTTATAAAATAATTGACCAATTAGTGAAAATTAATTATATCGCTATAAGTGCGATAATGCGATATAACAAATAATAATACAGTAGTGTGATCGTTGTCATTGGTAATATCATATAATACAATACGCGTTTTTCTATACAGTTATATTAAATAATACAAATATTGTATTGACAAAGTAAAAAAAAAAAGATTAAAATTACAAAGAATGCAGCGTGAGATAAATTTGATATTAAAAAAAAATCGTCGTTATTATATTTTTTGTCGTTCTACTAAAAAATAATGATTTTTTTTTAAATTGTATACACTATGAAAGATATTTACATAAAAATTTTAATATTCATGAAATGGATCAGACGATGAGTGTTGAAAACGCCTTTGTACGCGAGCTTTGGTCATATAGAGCTTTGTGTTATTTATATATATATATATATAAATATATACGATTTATTAGAAATTTAATATTTTTTTTTAATATTCAATATACATTAAATATTGGCGGCAATATTAAAATATTTTAAAGATTCGGAAGCAATCTGAGGTCGACATAATACGCTTCTGTCGCGGTGCCGTAATATTGGGGAAATTTGTTACCACTGAATAACCGTTACTACAACTCGGCGGCGGTAACATAAATTACACGTTTCAAAGCTCAACTTCTGCTTAAAAAGGAGAGCTTTTAAAAGCTGCTACCCCTTATAAATAATACACTTCTGCCGTAGAAACCGAGGGAATCCGGTCAAAAACACAAACAAATAACGCCATCTCTGTGAAAGGCGAACAAAAAAAAAAAATAATAATAATAACACAAGAAAATCGAACACTTTTCTCGACGTTACCATTTTTCCATATACAAGATATTTTAATTTATGAAACGTTACCATTCATTCAGCAAAAATAAATAGAACAATTTTCTAATATATATATATATATATATATATATACATAAACGTTACACGTTCTATCATTATATGTACGTAAAACGATTTTTAATTATTAAACTTTCATATATAATCGCTCTTTTTAAATTCACGCATTATACATTATTACAAAGGTTTTACGCGAATAAATAGTTATTTAAATGTATATATATATATATATACATAAAATAAGCACGTATACGTAAACTCGTCGAAAAGAGGATTTAAAGCTTTTGTTTACACAATTTCAAAGAGGAGTTGTCCTTTGAAATATTTGAAATATCGTTATCATCACATAAAGAATTTGCGATGAAATGCTTTTCCACGGATTGTATCGATTCTTTATTTCATTTTTGTTTAAATACAAGATACAAAAGATACTATAGCAAAGCAGTTCTATTTCTTTATATATATATATATATGGTATATACTATTGTATAGAAAAATTTTATACCATTTTTAAATTTAAAAATATATATTTTATCCGATTACATTTCTAATACTGTTGTTGAATATTTTATCAACGCGGTGCTTGCACTCTTATTTAAAGCACAATATATGTACACACACACACACACACACACATATATATATATATATATATATAAATTAATTTTTCATATGTCGATATTGAAGTTTATCGACACGAGAAGTTTTAAGTATTTGCCGACGTCGCGTACGTGATTTTCATTCGAATCCGTAAGATACGTCGCACGTCTTTCACGTTGGGCTCACTCAAAGATAAGATTGACGTTTGATTAGGATCCGGGTTTGAGGATTTCGAGGATCGGTATCCGGGCAGGTTTCCGATGAAGTTTCGGCTCATTTGAGGGTTATGTCCGTACATTTGTCTTCGGCTATCTTCCGTTTCGCCCACCTCACTGGAAACATTCACACGGGTCAGAGGGAAACGTCTCTGCTCTTTATCCGATGTTCGAATATACAAAGATACATTTTTTTTTTTTGTCGAAGAACAGTATCGTATACTTTTTGGAAGAAAAGTATCGAATATTTTAAAGAATATATATATATATATATATATATATATATATATATATATATATATATATATATATATATATATATATATATATATATATATAGTAAGTGACGGTCGAAATGTGAGCCGATTTCGATTTTAAATCGTACGCTAATAAACAGTTCACGTTATTCTAATATTAAAAATATTTCTTTTTCACTTATAAACATATCTGTGTTAAATAAATATACAATCACTTATCGACATAAAATAAAGATCAATTTCGTAACTTTGGACGTATGTAGAATATCATACGAAAATAAATAATATAATTTCTGATTTTTAATTGTTATTATTTCAGATGGTTAAGTAAATATATATATATATATATATATATATATATATATATATATATATATATATATATATAAACATTATTCTGATTTATGTTTGATTATCATTGGATCAATCGATTACATAAATGTGTCATCACAATCGTGTAAGATTAAATTAGTTATATATGTGAGTGTGTGTGTGACTAAAACTATAAAAAAAAAAAAGATTTTTTTCGTAATAACAAATGGTCTTAACTCGAGAATTGACTGTTTATATAACACAACATTTTATTTTGTATATTAATAAACATTATTAATATTTCAAATATGAAGTATGAAGCTTGTGAATAATTGTTGTTACAAAAATATACGAATTATTATTCTCTATTAGTTCTATAAATCTGATCGATTCATGCTGATATATTTAATTTTTATTTTTATAAATTTTACCAGTTTATTTTGATTATTTATCATCAAATGCTTTTTTTTTTTCTTAGTAACGAACAAACATCGGAAAATAAAGAATTACACATTAAGAATTCGGAATTGAAGTTAAATTTTTATTTCGATCGATTTAATGAAACGATTTTCGACGGAACGAAATAAAAATAGCGACAACACGCGAGATTTTCCATCGCCTTTCGTCGTAATTGCGAAATCTACGACGGATGAAGTGTTTCGCCGGTGACGCCTTCGAAACCGTCTTCTTCTGGATCGAACCCTCTTCTTCTCCTGGACAGAAAAAGAAAAGAAAGAAGTAGAATCGGTAGCGAATGAGGAGAGACGTCTACTGAAAAAATATATATATATATATATATATAATAATAAATATAAGAAAAGACGTGAATTCAACGGAGCGTGTGCGAGATCAAAGTGGCCGAATTCGACGGTGGAAAAGCGATAAAAAATAAAAAGAAAGGAGGAAAAAAAAAGAAAAGCGAAAAAAAAGGGGCACGAAAACTCCAATTTTGAAACAAAATCACTTAAAGAGCCATTGAAATTGGCGAAACGCTCATTAGCAGCGAAGGTGAGACACGCTTTTCTTTCAATATCACCCCAACGGGCGAGGGGTCACAATAGAAACGGCCGGTACGTAGTCGTTTGCACTTATTAAAAACTTTTCTATACATAAATATGTATTATATATATATATATATATATATATATATATATATATATATACGCGCGCAATTTTATCTTCTTTTTTTTTTTGCTTTTTCTTTTCAAATTGCGAAAGGCTCCATAACGATCGCGACGATATCCTCGAACGGCTGAAAAGCGAGGACATTTTATTTTATTTAATATCGTTTCAGATATACAGTCCTCGTGATTAGGGTAATCATTTGCGTCATTACGTTCGTGATTGATGTACGAAAAGTGTGCGTTTTTAACATTAACTTAGAAAGTAAAAAAATAAAAAATAAATAATAAAAAAAAACACTTCATTTATACGATTATTATGTCGTTTTTTTTATTATGTAAAATTACAACTGTTTTATTTTTATTTGTTTTTAATATTTAGTTGATAATTAGAATGAACATCGATATTAAAGTGTTTATATTGAATTTGAACTTTAAATATAAATATTTTAAGAAGGATTGACATATATAAAATATGTTTATATAATATAAAAATATTATTTATCTTATGTTATAATATGTACAATACATTGTAACGTAAGATAAACTCGTTTAAAATATAATTTATTTCAATAATGCAGAACAAAATTCTAGCTTGTTGAAGTGCTAATAGAAAAATAGTTTAATTTTCTTTTGGGTTACAAAATAATACAGATAAGGAATGATCGATATGGAAGAAAAAAATTAAATAATGATCGCCAACTTTCGGATATGAAGTAGCAATTAGAGATTTTTTTTTATTATTCGAATATTAATATTTAGAATGAAATAATTAAATATAAGTTTCTTATCGGTTGAAAATTACAACATCATTATTGAAAATTATGGTAATTGATTACACTTACTGGATAGGACGAATTTTAGAAAGTCAACTCAACAACATTGCTGAGGTTTGTGTCATCTTTCTCTTCCCATTATAAATTTTATCCACGCTAAATAATGTATAATTTACGATAATTGTTTTTGAATAGACGTAAATCAAAAATAATAATTTTCATATAACGTCATATATATATATATATATATATATATATATATATAATATAATGGTTCACTTCACACATAAAAGAAAAACAAACGATATACAATTTTAATTGCGAGTTTAAAAACAGTAAGTAAATATAATCGAAATAATAATAATAACAATAATAAACGATACCTATTTGCACTTGGCCTGAAATAACTGGGACGTCATCGTTTTCCTAGAGATTTTCCACTTTGAAATCGCACAATCGACTACAAAATATCCAGAAACGTAAAAGGGAGCTGACTTGGCAAAAATTGACAGTTCTCAGTTCGCAGACAAAACAGCGGATTATCCAACTGTATCGGAAATATGAAGCGAAAGCGAATCAAACAACAAAACGTGAATTTGTACGACGCATATAGAACGTATATATATATATATATATATATATATATATATATATATATATATATATATATATATATACATATATATTAAAATGATTTATTTTGATTTATAAAATTATGATATTAGTCGATTGGATTGATTTTGCGCGCGAAAAAAGCGTAAAAATATAAAAAAAAAATTACTTGAAAATATGCACTCTTAATAGTGAAAAATGATATTGAGACGTTTATTTTTTATTTCTGTCGATCGAATTTTACCGTTTGTGTTTTAGTTAAAAGTGATATTTTTGTGATCAAACATGTGACTTGTGACCAGCTAGATGCTATAAGTTTGACACGTCTGCTCTATTTGAATATTTGAAAGTGTGTTGTCGTTTTATAATTGAATTTGACTTCATCTTTGTGCAGCCATGGTTTGGTAAATTTCAGACCGATATGACATATCTAAAAGGGACGTTAGATCTAGAACATCTTGGAATTCTACGGATACAAAGGATCATCTGAAAAATAGTTTTTCAAGAAGTTTTATAATGAGTATCAACGATCTCATTCCAAAGAACTAAACGGTCATACTCAAATTATCCATAAATCCCTATCTAACTAAAGGCCATTTAAAATAGTATGATTTTCTATATCTAAACCATGCGAATGTAACGTCAAAATTAACAATATCAACTCTATTGATTCGTTAAATTTTCAGCCATCGCGCGTATATATTTTCAGATGTTTTCACATCTGAAAAGGGCGACGTCTAAATTCGCACTCTATTTTTGTGAAATACCACAAGGTTATCTCGTTGTTTTTTATTTATTTATTTTTTTTTTTTTTTTTGGAATAAAATAACGAATGCAGCGGTAAACGTTAGATTTACGAGGAACGTTTTGCACGATTGTAGCGTGTTTTGTTCATATTCATGTAGTGACAATTACTATCAATCATAAAACGCACACGTATTCGAATGCACGTGTGCGTTCAACGATACCAATTACAATATATTACACAATATATATCCTGTAATATATGTGATATACCAACATAGTTATATATATATATATATATAAATTTTCCGGAAATGAATGTGTGACGTTGACGTTTAGAAATCGACTTATTGCATATAGATCTGTCGAAACGTACTCTAAATTGCGAAGAATATTTATTGGATGACACATTAATAAAATAAGAATCAATATATTGTAAAAATTAAACAATTATATTATTTGATATTTATAATAGAAAATTTGTTCAGTTGTAAAATACACGTTAAAACTTATCAACCGTTAAAGTATTTTTATTTAAACGTCAAAATATGCAAAACGATAATCGGGACATTATTATAATTATGAATTCGAATTAAATTTCGCATTAATATTAATATTAATTAAATTATATATTTTTTTCAAAAGCCATCTATCGATAGTGACACTGACAAGTGAACATTCGGGACGACGAGATAATTCGCAGTTGTGCGTAACAAGTTAACTCGTCATCGGCAGTCAACGTGTTATAAACATGTATCGATATCTAATTAGATGTTTGATTGTTGAAAGAATATCAAAAATATATATTTTTTTTATTATATAAAGAAATCTGAATTTTGTTTGTATTCATTTATCTTTAGAAGAGTAAATGATTGTGTTATTAAATAGCAATGTGCAAAGCGTGTGAATAATGACAAAGATGATATATATATATATATGTATATATATATTTTTTTTTTTTTTGAGGACACGTTGAAGTCCTGTTATTATACAGTTGGAACAAAGCGATTTAGCCGATTCGTCCCTTACAAAGGAAAATGTGTTGTATTTTTGTGCACGGAATCGCCGAAGACGGTGTCGGTTAGATAGATGAAACTGTGACGATAACGTTGAAGAACTAACAAACACCAAAACTACACTTGTTGTTCGCGTATCGATTTTACGACACAACACACAAAATGTGGACAGCTGCCGTCCAAAAAACAAAAAAAAAAAAAAAAAAAAACTAATATAATCCAATATCGCACATGCGACGTTTTCGCGTATGCTTTGTTTCGTTACAGATTTCGGTTCGTAATCAACATGTTCGATCGTTAACGACGTTTATACACTTGCGACGTTTATACATTTTTTTTTTTATTATTTATTTATTTTCATCTTTCCACCATTGTGACCTTATATATAACAGCTTATACTTTCATTTGTGTGTATTTATATGAAATAAATAAATATAATTTAACTTTATATAATGAAAATTCTATTTTGATAGTGATGATATTATTAAAAAAAAAAAATAGAGTCAAACAATTTCCAAATCAATTTCATCCCCTTTAAGATAGTTCCCGTACGATGAAACGCACTTTTGACAACATTTTTTCCAGTTCTCGAAACAGTTGGAATAGTCTTTTTCCGGTATAGCCTTTAAAACGTTCTTCGATTCGGTTTTTTCGAAGTCGAGCTGAACCAAATCAAGCGAATACGGTGGTTGCGGAACGATATGTGTCGAGTTTCTAGCAAAAAAGTCGCCAAGAACAATGCAATATCCTGATGAAGGAACCAAGAGTTGTAAAAACACGTGTAACTAGGAGATAATTAAACCTTTTGGCAAACAGACCCTTGGCAAATGTTATAGAAAAAATACAAATAACTTACCTTTTTAATGTCTGTAGAGTTTTAAATAACAATTTAACATTACTTTTTGATCAAAGTAGTATATTGAATATTTATACATTATAATCATTCACAACTTAGTACACAAAAATTCGATATATATATAAAGATAATTGCCAGTATAAAAATCGAAAGTTATCGATATACTTATAAAACGTAGAGCGTCGTTAAAGATGATAATGTCCGAAAAGAAAAGAAAAGAAAAAAAAATGTAACAGTTGAAGCTTTTAAAAAGTCGTCCTCGACAAAAATGTAATTTACCCGTCGCGTTCAACGGGACAATATTGACGCTCAATTGAACCCGGATATTCGATAAGGAAAGATTTCACATAATCGAGGTCACGTGTTATAGACACACGCGCGCTCGCACAATCGCATACAATTTATATTATAAATAGAGCCATTCATATCGTTTCACTATCAATACTTATTTCAAAACAATATATATATATATATATATATATATATATATATATATATATATATATATATATATATATTGGTAAAGAAATATTTATTATATAAATATAATATTATGCATAATAGCTTAACGATTAATATAATAGATATCTGAATATACGAAAATACCGCAGCTTCGTATCGGTACTTCCGGTTACGGTGAAAATTTTCAATTTATTCGCCGCAATTTATATCCACTATGTAATATTAATATATATATATATATATATATATATATATATATATATATATAATATTTATTTATTTCGACGGCACACATTTCACAGTTGAATAAATAAATAAATAAATATTTGCAATACACGCCGAAATTCGTTCGATTTTAATTAAAAAACCAGACAAAATTATTCGATTCATCCCGTATCGCGAACGAATCACTTTCCATAAATTATTTTTCCGGCTTTTGAAAAAATATCGTCTATAATTTCGTTTATTATTATTATTATTATTATTATTATTATTATTATTATTATTTATTTTTACTTTTGGTCGCGAAAAATTTTCAACATTAAATATCGCTTGTGTTTAATGAAAATTCGCGCTCTTTTTTTTTTACCTTCATGTTTTCATATGTATATTATATGATTGACTATATATATATATATATATATATATATATATATATATATATATATATATATATATATATATATATATATATATATATATATATATATATATATATAAAGTGAAATTAATATAAATTATTATCAGTATAATAAAATCAATTGATCAGTTTAATTATTGATTTTTAAATGAAAAATATATCGTTGTAATGTAAAATAGAAAATAGTTATATAAACTTTTCACAAGAGTTAAAATAAAGTACATTTGATATATATATATATATATATATATATATATATATATATATATATATATATATATATATATATACATATAAAATCATTCAAATTCTATATGAAAAATAAATTTTCATTAATAATAATCAATCTTAAAAGTAATAAAATGAGATTGTTCTATAGATATTTAAATAAATATTTTTATTAATATTAATATATATATATATATATATATATATATATATATATATATATATTATAACAGAACGCGTTATTATATAATAATTTAAAAACAGCTCTGCATATATAATCTATGTAATATAAATAACTTAATAAAGAGCTTGACGACTATAATTACCATTATTGGACTAAAATGGTCTGTCCGAGCTGCGGAATATCGACGATATAACACGATGTGAACTCGGCTTTATAACATCCATGTGTATATATATATATATATATATATATATATATATATATATATATATATATATATATATATATAGTAACAATACAAATATCAAGAAAACGTACGTGTTTTTGTCAAGCGTTACAAACGTAAGCGTTTATTTAAGGATTACGAAATTGAACCTGTCATAAATGCCGAGATTTTTATTTCTCACGCGTTTCGCAACAAATCCAATACTTGTATAATATTTATATATATATATATATATATATATATATATATATATATATATATATATATATATATAATTTTTTTCGTCTTGTTTGTGGTTTTTTTTATATATTATTATTATTATATTCCTTTCTTTGTTTTTTCTGTATTTCGTCGAAATTATCTGAAATTGTATAAAAGTAGGACAAAAGGAGATAAATATTTGTTCGAATATGGGAAAAACGGCTACGATTCACGATAAGAATCTTTGACGTTGCGTTGACCCGAGGATTACACGACTGATCGAATTATCCGATGGCTTTGGTTATTTGTTCGAAACAATTTTTTTCCTTTACTGCTCTCTCTCTCTCTCTCTCTGTGTGTGTGTGTGTGTGTATTTTTTTCATGCCACCTCTTCTCATTTTCCGATTTCATATTTTGTGATCCTCGTCGTGTCCTAAAATTAAAGTTATTTATTTATATCAAATGTTTAGAAAAGAATACAAAAAAATGTCCCGTATTTCTAATAAAAGATTTCCATAATATTCTAAAAAAATAGGATTTGAAAACTAAAAATATCTCTCTCTCTCTCTCTCTCTCTCTCTCTCTCTCTATATATATATATATATATATATATATATATATATATATATATACATATATATATATATATATATATATATATATATATATATATATATATATATATACACTGTGATCAAAAACTAAGGTGAAATTGTCTTTTAAAACTCCCGGGCATTAGGAAGGCAGATAAATTGTATTTTATTTCCTAGGTTGGTAGGACTGTCTATAATATTTGCCATGCGTCTGTTTGTCAAAACGTTTAATTATCTACGAGTTACACGTGTTTTTACAACTCTTGGTTCCTTCATCACGACAATGCACCAAGTCAATTCATATCGTTTGGCAACCACTGTATTCGCCCGATTTGACTCCGTGCGACTTTTGGCTGTTCAGCAAACTCAGAAGGCCAATGCAGGGGCGCCGTTTTGACACGATTGAGGAGATAAAAACCGAATCGAAGAACGTTTTGAAGGCTATACCGGAAAAAGACTATTCCGACTGTTCGAGGACTGAAAAAAGTGCGATTACTTTAAAAGGGATGAAATTGATTTGAAAGAATAAATAAAGAATTTAAATTTTACAAACCAATTCACCTTACTTTTTGATCACAATGTTATAAAGATTCACTAATAGATTTGTATTTATGATTTAGATTTGATATTTGTAATAATGTAATCTGAATGTTATTAAGTCAGAAACGTTTATTAAAAATAATAAAACATCTTAATTATTTCAATCAAAAACAGACATCTTAATCATAGAGATTTCATTTAAAATTTTACGACACGTCGACAGTGTGAATTCTTTTAGTTGTTTTATAGTTTAAAAGTTACGATTTTATATAAAATTATAAACGTAATGAGAGTGGATCAGAATGAAATTTGACGATTTTATGGATTTAAAAATTAAAATATGTGATATATTAAATTAAAATACATTTTCACGTACAACCTTTATTATTATTTTTAATTAAATTTAATAAATTAATATTATATACGACTTCTTTACTCAATTATTATATTTTTTACACCAATATAATGATTCAAAAAAAAAATATATATATATATTCAGAATATTTTTCAGATTCTATGTCATATGTCGATTTTTAAATACTTCATTATTATCGACGTCACGATATAAAAATATGCAAATGTTGTACGTTTCATTTAAAATATGTGCATACTAAAAAAAAATAAAAAATAAATAAATAAAATAAAATAAAAAAAATTCTAAGCTTTAAAAGCTTTGCTTCCAGTCAGTGTTATGATTTTTCAACGTTAAAATGTCACGCTTTAATTTAAATTTCAAAAAGCGTATGTCGTATTTAGAAGAAAAAAGGAATTATCATTATATATCCACTTGCATAAATATATATATAAATATATAATATTATGAAAATGTTTTTAATTAATATTATTTACAGTTCACCACATTATATTTTCATTTAAACATCAAATATTAACAAACGAAAATATCAGATAATTAGAATATGGTGTTTTTACACATTATATTACAGCAATAAATTTTATATACGCGTTTCATAATATTATATATCATATAAATGTTTATAAATGATTACGTAATGATATTGAGTTTAACCCTTTAATAGCGGCTCTTATATAATATCAATTTACATTATTTTTTTTCTCGAATATATTATATTATATATTAATGGATTAATTGTGAAATTGGAAAATATTATTTTGATCATATCATTTTTTTTATTATTAGTATAGTATAGTATTGATATGGAAGAAAATATTTATGATTAAATCGTATGTAATTAAAAAAAAATGTGGTAATGGAAGATGTATATAATAAAATATTTTTAGTGATACATATATATATATATATATATATATGTGGTATATATAATAAACTTTATCAATATGTAGATTGTGAATATTTGGTGTGAAAACATTTGTCGGACACATTTAACATAATTTGTGTGCACGAAGCACGAAAAACATTCGTCTGTGAATCGTTTCGCCTAGAATATAATATATATTGAGTCCCTCATTATTAAGGTAATAAATCATCGGTTCTTCTATAATGCGGCTCTTTTCAGCGATAGCTATAGAAATAACAGATGTCGGGTTTAAATGCCTATATTACTGGGGTACGAGGGGGGGGGGAAGAGGAGACGGGTTTGCGGGGCCATTACAGTAAATAACCGTTTGCCGGAAAACGGGTATCGGAAAAGCCGAAGGATATTTCGGAGGGGAAAACGACGAGGGGGGGGGGCGGGAGCGGCGGAGCGGTGTGACGGGAAGAGGGGGGGGGCATGTGTACATATCGAAGAGGTGGAACCGAGGCCACCGTTAAAAAGTAATGTTTGGGAATTTGTTATTTTCGGGGATAAAAGGGGACCCCACGACATGTCTGTTTCACCCCCAACCCCCCCCTCCGCCTTTTGCTCGTTTTGGAGTCGGTTAGTTGGGTTGAAAAAAAAAAGGCGAAAAATGGGAAACCAGATAAAAAAAAAACAGACGCATACTGTATACGTACGAGTTGACGCACGAGTCGTCGTAAATGATTCTAAAAAAACACGTTATATATATATATATATTAGTATGTGTGTATGTATTTATAAAATAAATAAAATTATTATTACAAAAAAAAAAATATCGTTCTGCTAAATACAATAATCTAAAGTAAGAACTGATGTTATTTTTTTTAATGTAATATTTATATAGTATAGCATTTTCAGTAAAGCTGTGATTTTCAAACTTTTCATCTTCAAATTGCTGCTGAACCCGGCGTTTAACTTATACTAAGTAAAATGTATATATATATATATATATATATATATATATATATATATATATTTGGAAAATGGCCTTA
Source organism: Leptonema lineaticorne (assembly GCA_024500535.1). Taxonomy (NCBI): domain Eukaryota; kingdom Metazoa; phylum Arthropoda; class Insecta; order Trichoptera; family Hydropsychidae; genus Leptonema; species Leptonema lineaticorne. The sequence continues at coordinate 3,180,825 of JANIJI010000005.1, read as the reverse complement.
ATTAATGTTTAATGCAACAGAAATGACTCGAGAAAAAAATTAAAGTGAATCCGAAAAAAAATATACTACAAAGCAAAGTGTTTTTTTTCTATATTCGAATATTTTTCTTATACCAGATTACATTGAAAGAAAATTTAAGGCCCTTTTGTATCGCATTCGGAAAAAAAGCGAAAAGCAAACGAACGAAAAGGGAAAGGGGGGGGGAGAGAAAAAATGAAGCAGCGTACTATCAAAACCTTTTAATTCATATTTTACGATTTCTTTGTTGCTTTTCTGCTTCTTGGCTCCTGCGCTCGCCTTCCAGCGAACCTTTCAGGCCATTGTAGACCTTATAAATTATTCGCTGGAGATCATTATTTTCTCGTACAAGACGTCGTATCTTTCTTTGTTTACGATTTCCGCGAATTTTCAACGCGCCATTTTATATACGTTTTCTGCATTTTACACATTCGCTCGCGCACTCAATTATCACTCGCACGTTTGTCCGGATGAAATTTTACAATCGATTTTTCGTACACTTTTCGACGTTCGATTCGACCGAAATTTTGCACGATCGCTCACCGTCGACGACAATGCGCGAATCAATTGAAATATTAAAAAAAAAATAATAATCTATCAAATCAACGGCAATCAATTATATTATCGATATTTTTCTGATATAATCGGATGCAACCGGCAACGGCCGGCGTATTTATCGATCGTCCGTTAAACTTGTATTGTTTTGACTTATTCAAAGTCAAATATGTACACTGACCTCCGGCTAACTTTACGATTATACTTGTTAGCTGCGGAGTTTGCGGTTAGTAATTATCTTCACCTGAACTAAGTGGACTATAACGCGCTCGGACTACTACAACTTTGTAATAACCTTCTGCGATACAATCCTCCAGCGACCACGTGTACATTAAACACACTTAACAAATTATATATATATATATATATATATATATATATATATATATATATAATAATTTATATCATACTATATTTTCATACTAAAATTTACGTTTTTTACCGAATAATTCACGTAAATACGTTTATATATTAATACAGGAACGTTTTCGCATACGTATAACTCAATTGAAATAAAATTGTTGATATAAATATCGTATTAGCTAATTAATATTAGTAATCAAAAGTAAAAAAAAAAATAGCAATATAATAGAAAATTTTTTTTTCAATATAATTTTATCGACTCACATTATATGGTATATATATAGCACAATTTTACGGTTTAAAAAATATTTTATATATCTGAGTGTTTTTTTTTTTAATTAAAAAGATTTTACGTAAATAGGAATTAAAAAAAAATGAAAACGTTTTCAATCGTTTCAAAAACCTTACGTCTCTACCGAGAAAATATTATTTTCTATGAATGTAAATTATAATAATAACAGCGAGCGGTTATAGATTCGCAGAAATTAACTGCGCATTAATTCCGAATATTTTTAATTGGATTAAAATTTGAAAGTGGGGAAAACATTTAGTTTATAAATTAAACATGAAAATATTTACTTACTCTGTGAAATAATTTCATCGGTTGAAATTCACCTGCAGCAGTTGAAATATGTATAATTAATATTTACATTTATTAGATATTAAACAAAATTAGATAATCGCATTTGATACTTTGTACATTTGAGCGTTAACATAATATTGATACAAAGTAAATGTTTCGTTTATGAGTTTTCAATAAAATATTTAATTTCATAAATATCTGATCATCTTTAATTAATTATGTATATATTTTTTTTTCTATGAAAAATTTAAATTATTTTATAGGGTCGATATGAAAAAGAATATTTCTTCTATATATTTTCACTCGATGGAAAATTATAAAATTGAGCATTCCCTTTTGATATTATTTTTAGACGGTTATTACTTTTATAATACTAATACGTGCTCTTATAATAGCACGATATACATAGCTTTGTTGCGGTTTTATTTACTTTGTATAATTTCTATGATTTAATGAAAGTTTTCGCATTATTATATTTTATTTTCATAAATTTATTAATAAAGGGTATTTCCGAGTATGAAAAAAAAATTTTTTTTTTAATATAATACTATGATCAAAAAGCAATGTGAATTTGTTTATAAAATGTTAATTCTTTATTTATTCATCCCCTTCAAAATAATCAGTTCTCGAAACATTCGGAATAGATTTTTTCCGGTATAGCATTCTTTGATTCGGATTTTATCTTCTCAATCGTGTCAAAACGGTGTTTCCGTATTGGTATTTTGAGTTTGCTGATTATCCAGAAGTCGCACGGAGCCAAATCAGACGAATACGGTGGTTGCGAAACGATATGAGTAGAGTTTTTGGCAAAAAAGTCACAAACAACCAATGCAGTATGAAATGATGCATTATCATGTTGAAGTAACCGAGATAAACAGATGCTTGGCAAATAGACAAACCGAGAGTTTTAAATGACAAATAGATAAACCGAGAGTTTTAAATGACAATTTCATCATACTTTTTGATCACGGCAGTATATAAAGAGAAAAGTCGATTGATTGTACAATATAAAAATTCATAAGTCGTTTTATTTGTTGACCGCGAACGGAATCGAGCGTGATTTAGTTATCGTTCGGAACGGGATGGTTTGACGGGGCAATTAGAATTTGCAAAAGGGGGTAGCGGGGGGGAAGGGAGGGGTTGACGGTTTTCGCCGTCGAAATTGTAACGTGGAAAACCGGAAGGTCTATTTCTGTCGTTAATTCAACTGATCAAAAATGTATAAGGCACAGCAATATATAGTAGAAGCCGCAACCTTGTAAAATCGATAGAGACGCCTTCATGAATAATAAGCGACGGACGAGACGCCGTCACTCAAATAGGAAAACAGACGTCTCAAGACGACCGCATAGGTCCTGTTTCAACGCCCACTTTCGCCTTTCACTTGCAAAACTATTACACTATCGATCTGATATGTCGTTTGCACGTTTACAATCGTAAATACATATTAACATTACATCTATAAGTGTATCTCATAAGTTTCATTCTATTTTTTTTTTTCATTATATAAAATATGAATACTCGATATTCAATATTGTGTTGTTTTTTACATTCAATAATATTGGAGATGATGCGCTATTTTTAATAACGGAAAAAAATAATAATCTGATGGAGCGAAATCTGGCGTATATGTAGGATGCAATAGAATATCCCAATCAGATTGTGAAATGTTTTTTTTCTCTCTTTGTCATTCATTAAACTTGGTCGTATTTTTTTAATTAGCCAGCTTTTAAATGATCCAGTCGTTTTTGATGTCATCTTTCAGATTAAAATATTTTAAACAAATTACGAATGGTTGTAATAATTGCACCACCATCTCAGTATTTAGTAAAAATAATATTTTTTACACTAGAACCTTTTTAAGGTGCATAGTTATAAATTTTATTTATCAGATTTAACGAGTTGCATTCTACATATATTCGAGGAAATATATGACCTAAAATATAAGATCCGTTCTAGAATAGAACAAGCTAGAACGCAATTCATAGTCTTGAAATAGATTTTAATCCTTCAAAATTTGGTGCTACTGGAGAATGAATGCTAAGAATATCTTGAATATGAAGATTTTGAAAATATATATGGTATATGTAGACATTTTCAGAAATTTTTTTGAATATAAATTCAGATAAAATAATCAATATGAATAAAACTAAACTCATGTTTTGTCTTATAAGGAGACGACGTAAAAGTAGATGATATAATAATTCAAATTTGTCAACATCAGATATTTTTATGAATTCTAACCGCGATCACATAACTCATAATCAAAACCTCTCCCTTATATATATATATTTATATATATATATATATATATATATATATATATATATATATAATATTTTTTTTACACGTACAGGACACTTAAACTACTGTAACACGACTCGTGTGTAAAAGACACGAGGGTGTTTTGATCGTAACGCGGATTTATAGCCGCGGACAAGATAAATTCCTAAACAAGGAAAAAAGATTTATGTCCGGGGCCACGATATGGCTAAGTGGTGCCACCCGAATTGGAGTTAACGTGCCCCAGTTAACGTTACAGACCCCCGCGGACACACAACAACGCGCACTAACGACCCATATATGGTATATATAGAGACGTCAGCGCGATCAACGAAACCGATAAACGACAATTTCTATTCATTTCTAATATTTATTTACATCACTCTTTTAATTTAATTTAATTTTTTTTTATATACGTAATAATGTAACGATTTTTATTCACGAGAAAGGTTGTTTATATATATATATATATATATATATATATTCGTTACGCGAGTAAAGAAAAAAAATGTGAATACATTATAGCGAAATAGAAAATTTTCAATTCAAACCGTAACGTTTTTAATTAATAAAACGAATATTATTATACTTGAAACAAAGAAGAAATGTACTTGTTGTTGTAAACGAGTATATCACATATTTATAAAGCTAAAAATTTTAAATTATATATATTGATCAACGTTTGAAATACGTGTTTCATATTGTTATTATTAAATACGATTCTCGTAACTTTTTTAATATACATTTCTGTTTTTTTTTTTTTTTACGTTAAAAACTATTCTTTTAAATTATAAAATTGAATCACAATAGAGGTAGCACATTACGACCAACTTCAAGTATTTGATTTAAAACGAAAAGTTAAGATCGGTTTATTATTTATTACGCGAACGGTATTGCAGTAAAGCGTAACGCGAAGCGGAAAAATATTTGAATTTCATAACATTAATTTTGAAATGATATAAAAAAAATAAATAAATAAAATAATAATATTAAACAAACGTAACTTTACTTTGTATGCGAAATGCGAAAAAAAAAGTTTAAAAAAACGTTACCTTATAAAAGTGACGTTATACAGCGCTGAAAATAATAATATAATACATACAAACATGTATGAAGTGTTACTTTTTTTTTTTTGTTTGAGTTATTTTCAGCGAGACAGACCTCTTGTTGAAGATGTAATTTTATCACTTTTTATTCTCATGAAAAAATTCCACAAACATAAATATTTTTCAGTTGGCTGATTTTACTGCGAGAAAAAAAATGTGTGATTATTAACTAGTGTGAATAGAATGATTGAAATTTACAAAGATTAATTCTACAAATAATAAAATAAATAAAATTATCAACAATGTCATATATATGTATAAATATACCATATATATTTTTTTTTTTTGACCAAATCTTCAGTATCTTGGGAATCAAACGACGCATTTTCTATTTGTCATCTGTGCCGACAAACGTGGCTTTTATTTCGATATATAAAACAATTTTGGCAAAAAAAAAAAAATATATAAATAAAAAAAGATAGAAATAGTGATATAGATCAAAAATCGTAAGGGAAACTAGTAACCCGAAACGATTCCCCAAAGAGTTCAAAAAGGCTAATATATCGAATATGTATGTTCAATATCGGATTTAATAACTCTATAATGATTCTTTACATAATAAAAATATTAAACTAGAAAAATAATAAATCTTTTCAGTTGTAAATATTATTAATTTACATAGCGTTTTCAATACTTGGTTACGTTGAACAGATTAATTCAACATCATTAACTATAATAATCAATAAAAAGTGGAACATTCTTATTAATGTAATAAAAGAAAAATATAGAAAAAAAAAGCAACGTTCTGTCATTTGTATTTCAGAATGATATTCAATTTCCTGGTTTGCTCAAATTCACATCGTTGGGAAAATATTGTAAATTTTCACGAGTGAATTAAATTCAAATGAAAATCCAACCGTCTGTAGCTCGGGAAATAATAAGGTTTTTATTGATAAAAAAAAAAAACATAAAGAAACGAAATCTTCGTTCGCGCAGCTTATTTTTAGGTAACATTATTTGCAGACAGTTCACGAGAATTATAAATGAATGAGATGTAAAACGAATCGACGAATGATAATAATGTAAAATGAGTTAGAAATTGTGTATTGACATTATTTTATTTCATTCGACAATTACTTATATTTTATACTGTGTTTTAAAAAATAAAAATAAGCGTTTGTTTGTCAAAAGTTTTAATCATTCATCACGATAATGCACCATATCATTGGTTCTGCATTCTGCGTATCGTTCCGCAACCACAGTATTCGCCTGATTTGGCTCCGTGCGATTTCTGATTACAGTTATATATATATATATATTTGAATGTAAATATTTCATTCAAAATAAAAATTAAAAAAGATGACGGTCTTTAGAGGGTTGTCACACGAATATATAAAGTGGTACAATAGTATTACTAAGAAAATTAAGGAACGAAAAGAGAAAAAAAGATGAAATATTTAAAAGTATCGCAATGATCCAATGAGCGTGAAAAAGAAAAAGATGGGGGGGCGGGGGGCGGATAGAAAGCGGGGGCAGGGGGTGGGGGTCGAATGATAATTAATCTTAGGAATGAATTACAACATTGCCGGGCGCGTCGACGCAAAAAGCGCCGCCCGTAAATTTCAGATTAAATGTTTTCGAAAAAGAAGGTCGGATTAGCCCCGCGGGTGTCGACCACCGGAATCGTTTAAAAACAATACATCACTTGCGTAGCCGACCAAGTCAGAAACACGGGTTAAACTGATAACACCCGTTTAATGCCCGAAAACCGTGATCCGGCCCTGAGACTTTACACCCATACCAACTGCGGGCCCGTCTGGCGATTAACCCTTTTCGCGCGACGCACCATCAAAACCCGCCCCCCCCCCTTCCCGTTCGCGATTATCTATAAGTGTCGTGGCATTATTTTTAACGCGCATTTTTTACGATATTCCTTATATCGATCGTTTTTTTAGATATTTTTTTTCCATATAATAATAAATATATTAGGGTGTCCAGTAAGAATACACAATATTTACTGTTTAAATATTATATTTTCTTGTTATATTATATATATAATAGAACCTTTTACTTCTATTATTATATTGTTCCATTTCTCATGAAGTTTTGTTACAACTTTTGTCCAAAATTATTATATTTTCGACAAGAAATAAAACAGGATTTAAAGCGCTTATCGTGAAGATAATTTAGCAATAATCTGATGGAGCGAGATCTGGGTGGTATGCAGGATGCGATAAAATAACCCGATAAATATTTTACGAGTTTTTCTCCTGCCGCTAATACAATAAACGTTTTTTTTTTTCAATCAGTAAGAATGAACATATCCTATTTTGGTTAATTAATTATGCACTGTTGTTTTGGGAATTCTAGTGGCATTTACTATCTGTTACATACTATATCGTGGATTTTCATCAAGCTTGATAAGGTCCGTATTATCTTTCAAAAAAAATTTCCTCTTCTAAATCTTTTAAATCAATTGCGAATCGTTATTACAGTTGCATTACCATTCTAGTACAAAATACAAATCTCGTCAAGAGAATTTATTAGACTTTTACCTTTTTTTGAAACAATGAAACATAACATATCTTTAACGTTATGGATGAAAATTTTAAAATTGACCTCTGAAATGACAGAAACCGATTACATATATGACTAACAGATAAGCAATAAAAGGGGGAAGCGTAGTAATACGCTTTGCGTCGTCCAATAGTAAACGATGGTAACATAATAATAACATTGAATTTTATATAGAATTATGATTTTATCTATTAAATAAATATTTGATCTATATGAAAAAAAATATTAAATTGTATTTTTCATTCTTAATTTATTAGATTTTTTAATATTGACACATTGGTTTGCGAAATGTTTGCAAAATTACCCCCTTTTACTTAGCAGACAGCGACAAACTGAACCCCCATGATAAAGTGTTAATATAATACGTCAAAAATACACGGCTTTCAAAATGTTATGTCGTTGTTATTATTATCGAAAAAAAAAAACATTGAACCGCATGCGAGGGTTAATGATAACGTATTAAACATGACAGTGGGGATCGCATAACAAATTTCAAAAACGGAAGTTTTCAATAAAATTCTTTGTTTTTTTTATTATTATTATTATTATTCGCCCTTATTCAGTGACAGAACACAATATTTCGACACGCAATTTCCTCAAATCGTCAAAATAACGCTCATAAACATCCAATTTTATATTATATTATATTATATTATATATTGCGATACTGCTGTCGTTGAATTTGTTCGAGAACAATAACAACTTGATAAAATCAAGTTATCTTCAAAATATAATATTATTCTACGTATATTTTCTGTATATATATATATATATATATATATATATATATATATATACAGCGTTATGTTTATTTATTACTCTTCTTCTTCTTATATTATATAAAGCAAAATATTTTCTTTCGGACTCGGCTTCTCTTTCATATTATACGCGACTTAATAATTTAACATAGTGGTTTTCAAACTTTTTTTCTAATAAAAAAAAGAACTTTTTTTTTTAATATTTAACTATAGACGGACAATGTTATATCTATTTAATAATTTTATATACTATATTTAATCACTTTCATTCATTTTATATAAAATACTACTGTATCGGGAAAAGTGTACTTATATTAACTCATACAGAGCATACGAAATAAATATAAAAAAAATGACGCAGGTTACACGTTTTCCAAAAAAAAAAAATGTAGAAAGTGGAAAAGAAGGCGGAAAAAAGAAGATCAAAACGCGGAAAAATCAATTTCTTCATGTTTCTGTTTTCTTTATACGTCGTTCTGCCGGGCGCTTTTCTTTTTATTCGAAATGCGAACATTTGTCAGCGACGTCAGCTATTTTGTCGCTCTTTCTATCTTTCTTTCTTTCTTTCCTTCTATCTGTTTTTTTTTATTTTATCTTTTTTACTTTGTTTCACAGATTTTTTTTTAACTATACACACGCACTCTCTCGTCTCTTCGCTCTCTCTCACTTTTTTTTTTATCTCGACACATTTTTCTTTCTGTCTTTTTTTTTCTTATTTTTTTTATTATTATTCTTCTTCTTTCGTCGATTTTCCGCGAAAAATCGAAGCGGGCCAAATGCGGAAATCGGTCGGTTCATAATTCACCAGCGCGAGAAACCGTATTTCGGATCGCTTGATTAAAGCGCTTTCGCCGCTGACAAACGACACATATTCCCATACGAATATAAACTTAAGTATACAGGGTGTTGAGAAAATTTACAATGCATATTTCGAGTGTGAAAACTCGCACGCGGTATTACTGTATATATTGCCAATAATGCGGTTCGAAACTCAATCCGAAAACGCGCTTATTTATATCGGTTCCACCACAGTCAACGATGTTTCAATATAAGATGAAGAAATTATTTACATATATATATATATATATATATATATATATATATATATATATATTATCATAGTAAATTGTCTGTATTCAAAAAAAAAATGTTAATCGGTTAAAAAAATAAATATAATGCCGCACTGGATGTTTGAAATTTAAACTACATATCCGCTTTATTTTTCAAAAACCAATGTCAATATGTTTACGTCGACCCAGGATTTGAGCTCAAACGTGCACATCGATAACCCAAAACGTTTACAAAATAAATTCCAGTATAACCAACATGGCGTAATATAAAATGCAACTAGTCTTAGATTTTGAAAAATTTATGTTTTACACCGAAATACGTTGCAAAATAGTGTCCGATATAAAGAGTATAAGAAAATTTCATGTCTAAAAAGAAAAACACTTTTATATCGTATTATTGTATTACCAATAATAACAATGCACCATTGTATTATCATATAAATTTATAGATAAATATACTATTGTATTATTATTCATCATACTATTGTATTATTAGTGGCGATTAATTTAACACGAATTGTTCAATTATTTTGGTAAATCTATCGATTGATTCTTGCATTGTCATCGAGAATGAGCAATTATGCGAAGTTTCAACTCAATCGAACGTCGGAAAGTGCTCGAACAATCAATTACAAAATTCCATCCAGACAAACGAACAAGTGAAACTTACACAAACGCGTATAATATTAATGTTTTATTATATTAAAATTTTGCATACAAAAAAAAAAAAAACTTGCTTTGATAATTCTTTTACATATATCGTCAATAATATGTCAAAACCAGAAAATACAATTGCCTAAATAAATATGAACACTTATATAATCTTCTAATGCAGTCCGTAATCTTATTCTAGTGCCGCCACTGTTTCTATCTTATTGCTACACGATATTGAAGTGTCATCGCGAAATCGCAACTTGACCCGTGTTAAACTGAAATTTAGTATAGAATTTGCAATAATAATCGTGTAACCGAAGACGCGAAACAAGAACGATTTTATTACATCGTGCCGTTGAAGGTTTCGATGGACAAAAAAAAAAAAAAAAGAAAAGCTCGCACGTTTTGATCGAAGTTCGAACGCAATCGTCAGAGTTGTTACGCGTTTCAAGTGTCATTTCATTGTCGTAACTTAACTTAAAGTGCACGCGTTTCTTTAACGATTTAGTGTCGATTTTTGTCTTATATACAAAAATATTTATATATATATATATATATATATATATATATATATATATATATATATATATATATTAGCAAACGACCCGTCGGTCAAGTGGACACTTTCTCGAGTGCGTTATATTTCCTACGTCAGACCAGAAGCTCAAAATAAGGGATGATCCCTTTTCTTCTTTTCGGTTGCGTTATGCGAAACGGTATTTATAACTTGACTCAACCGACGAGGACCCTTGAATTTATATGCCGTGAGGCAAACCTGAAATAATGTCTCGAAAACCTGAAACAATGTTTCATACACTCGTGTCATAATACACGTGTAACCTTTTTTCCGTGTGTTCGAATAATATTTGCGATTTTTTTTTTTTTTGTTAACGTACAGCCTTTTGAGCTTTTCCGTGTTGCGATGCCGTTTTGACGCGAATGTTTTGCATGTTTTTCTCAAAATTTTCACAATAAGAATTTTATCTATACGTTACGTGTGACATGTTTCAATTTATATATTTGTAATCGTGTAATTAAAAAAAATGATAATATATTAATCGTGAAGAAAATTGTATTTTTATTTATTTTATATTTCAAATACACATTTTATTTAAAAAAAAATGATTTCCAACGTCCAACGGGTATTGATCGTTCATGTATCATTATCAACTATAAACAAGTTGAAACCAACGAGCAGGGTTCGGGTTAGTGCAATTGGGCACGAATGGCGTACACGAACAACGCTCGTCTTAAAGCATTAAATGATTAATATAGAAAAAAAAAAGATAAAAATATTGACACTATTTTGAAATCTTAATTATATAAATAAAAAGTGAGAAATCCGTATTAAAAATAATTTGTATTAACAACATTAAATATATGAAGTCGCAATCAAATTTTCATACAATAAAATATTTTTTTTTATGATAAAATAGTTTTTTCTTAGTGGAATAATATCGAAGTTGTATGAATGAAAATTGCTTCAAAGTCGATTTTCATACGTTCACTCGTATATTTCACGAGGAAACATTTTTAAATTCAATTTTTAAAAGAGAAATAGGTGTATATTCTTTTAGAATATAAATATGTGCAGAATTCTTTGTCGATTGAACGTCGCAAAATAACCATAATGTGCCCCATATATAAAACGCCTTATCGACGCTTTATGAACTCTTTTGACACACTTTAGAACGTAAAATGTGAATATTTTCGTAATAAATTCATTATTTACATATATGTCACGTTTGATTACGTTTAAATGTTTTTTTTTATATACGCTTCATATTTATTATTAATAAATTTAACATGAAAAAACACACACACACACACACACACACACATATATATATATATATATATATATATATATATATATATATATATATATATATATATATATATGTGTGTTGGATTTTCATCGTGTTTTCTATATATAAATATAAAAATTCAATCGGTGACATCGATTGAATAAGATGTGAAATGATTTTTTTTCTATATATATATATATATATATATATATATATATATATATAAATGTGTTTGTTTTTCGGAATTTTGTCCCGTTTCTACTTTTCAAATTTATGAAAGGCTTTTTTGTCCGAATGGGTTTTATTCACGCGAGTTTTGCCTCTGGAGAGTTTTGTTCTACACATATGAAGTGGATATTCGCATATATTCACTTTGAACGTAATACAAAAATATTGCACCGTAAGAAATAAATCTAAAAATACTAGGACAATATTGTCGTCTAACTAAATTAAGTAAAATTTAATAATAATAAAAAAATATACGGATTTTTTTTTTAATACTATGGTATATGTCATAAAAATACGATATATCCGTATAAATCTATTAAATTAATTTTTATACTATAATGCTGAATATTATATTTTTATCTATCAGAAACTAAGATTAAATTTTAATAAAATAAGTAATATCATTTGAATGCTTTTCAGAAGAAGCGCAAACGCTCTGAAGCTTTCATCTTTCATTGAGTATGAAAAAAAAATGTGTTTTTTTTTATATTGATTTTCTTTTTATAATTTAATATTTTGAAATTCGCAGTGGAAAGATTGCTGAATTCGTATATACAAATATCGCATTTTATATTGAATACATAAAATGGAAATTTTATTTTCATTATATTATTTTATCTATTATGGTAAAATACTATGTAAACTTTATATATCCTATGTAAACTGAAAAAAGACTTTCGTTCGCATATGTATATCTATATATGTATATATATATATATTATACGAAATATTTTATATGAAACATTTCTATTTACAGCTGTTTTCGACGAGGTCTTCTGAGAATTTTGCAATGGCTATCGATCACTCGTTCAAACAAGAGATTATCCCGCAGAGTTCGAAATGAATGAATTCCTGTTTTGATAAAATTATCCAACTTTCAAAGTAAGATTAATTTTATTCGACGCGTAACGAATTGCCGCATATAAATAATGCAAAAGCTCGACTTAAACTTTGACGATGAATACAAGCTCTATAGTGAAATTGTTCAATTTTTCAAAAAAAAAATAAATAAATAAAACGAATTGTTCATTTGATACGCATTTTTCACATTTAAATCTCTATGATAAATCTCTATGATAGTTTTTTTTTATTGTGTTAAATATTTATATAAATATATTTTCACTTATCTACATTGAGCTATTTACTAATTAAACTTTGCATAATATATATAATAGAAATAAAAAAATATGTTTTTACGAGAATCGTTATTTTAAATTATTTATTTTTATATATTATAGCGAAATAAAATGAACAAGTTTTAATTAAAAAAAAAAAAAAACACTTCATATATTTTTCATATGTCAAACACATTTTTTTGATTCCGTGAAAATGTTTTCATTTAAAATTATATATTTTAAAATGTGTGTAAAATTCAAATATGCACGTATTTTAAACTGATATTATAAATTATATACATATAAATTAAAATGCGCTCAAAACTAAGAGCATCAATATATATACCATTTTTTTTTAAACGAATATGATAACGCTGAATAATTTATATATATATCGGCCAAAAAATTCTCTCCTCTTAAAAAAAAAAATAATGAAAATATTAAATTGAAAAAAAAAAGCTGCTTCCGTAAACTGAAAAACCATAATAAACCGGAGGCTATTAAAATGCATAACGTGAAATATTTATACTTCACGAATTCATGTCCGTGAATGTCCGCACGTTTCTAACGTGTATTTATATATATATATATATATATATATATATATATATATATATATATATATATATTGTATATTAATGACACAGTGTTAATTGAAAAAGCGCAGGCATTATTTGCGAAACCGCAAAATTCAGAGTTCACTTTATCTTTCCTTTGCAGAGTCGAGGTAAACATTGCGCTACTAGGTGACATTTGTTGTCAAACTTTACCCTTATTTCTGATAGTTTTATTTTTATATAATTTTTCTATATTAAATTTTAACAAATATAATATATAAATAAAATTTTAGCGTTTTCATTTTTTTTTTAATATATGTATATTGTGAATTTTATATATGTAATGTGAATTTGTTTATAAAAATGTATATTCTTTATTTATTCTTTCAAATCAGTCTTGAAATACGAGCGAAATTGTCGTTTTCTAATATAGCCTTCAAGATCCGCTTCGTGTTTCCGTATTGGCCATTTGAGTTTGCCGAATAGCCAGAATAGTCGCATGGAGCCATATCAGGCGAATATGGTGATTGCGGAACTACGATATATGTGTCGAGTTTTTGGCGAAAAGTCGCTAATAATCACTGCAATATTACAATGAAAGAACCGAGAGTTGTAAAAACACGTGTAACTCGGAAATAATTAAACCCTTTGACAAACAGACGCTTGGCAAATGTTACGCCTTTCTTAATGCTCGGTAGTTTTAAATGACAATTTCACCATACTTTTTGATCACAGTAATATATTATGAAATAAATAATTATTTCATATTTAATAACTATTATAAAATTTATAATATTTATTAAAATAATTAATATATTCAAATTGATGAATTTTTATAACAAAAATAAAAAAAAAATATATTAAAATTATTACGATCTTTCGTAATAGTTGAAGAGTGAAGCGGTAAACGGAATCGCGTTAATATTAAAAGTATCATAGTCAAGATATTGGAATAGTTGGTGAACAAACACACATGGACGACTTGTACGTTTTTGTTGTATATATTTGACATACATACTCAATAATATATATATATATATATATATATATGTGTGTGTGTGTGTGTGTGTGCATACGTAGATAGTATATTTATATACATATATATATATATATATATATGTGTGTGTGTGTGTGTGTGTGCAAACGTAGATAGTATATATATATATATATATATATATATAAGCTAGTGTGTATGTGTATAAAAACAAGATGCCATTACTTTCAGCTGCGCCAAATTGTCTCTGAAAAGTACGCGGAGAAGCCGTTCACTGCATACCAGATAAAAACGTGGCCCGTTAAAAGCAAAGTATAGAGCTGGGCTACACACATCCATTATATATCACAAATAAATATATAAAATATTCACTTGTACATGTACAAAACTAAATATTATCCGAGAACGCGTCCGATGACGATATATATATATATATTTTTCGATTAATGTTCATTTCAATAATCAACATCATCGTTTAGCATCTATATATTTTTTTTTCAAATTATGACGTCGACTATGATGTAACCGAATAATGTTGAATATATATATATATATATATATATATATATATATATATATATATATATATATATATATATATTTATATATAATATTTTTAAAATTGTTTTTTTATTGATTTATATAAAACTTGTGTATTGCATTGTAAATATGTATAAAGTTCGCGAAACACCTTCTGGAATAATAAAAAAAATCGGTTTCTACTGAATGGTTAAATCGAAAAGTTATATATATATATATATATATATATATATATATATATATATATATATATATATTGTGTTTTTATGTGTGATTCTCAAACCAAAATGGAGTTCCGGTCGTCTGAAAGGTTGAAAATCACACGGTGTGGCACATTTATGTTCTTCTGCAATACAACTCGTAAATTTTGATCGCTTCTGCAGTTTCTTTACAGCGATTCTCAATTATATTAATATATAATATATTAATATATAATAGTATATTTTCAAATAGTAAGAATGAATAATCAGTTTGATTATTGTTGATTTTCAAGATAGATTGTATTTTTGATCTAAAATTGATAATCTCCTATGTAATATTATATAGTTTAATGCGACAATATTTAAATTAAAAAATTTATATATATATATAAAGGCAGTGATATTTTCATTTGAAAAATTCTATATCGAAATACGTGTATATAGTGTTTTAGGAAGCGTCGTTATTCAAAATTCGACACAGTTCACTTTAAATTTCAGTTTTGCAAAAGGGTTCCGGCCCCAAAGTTCTCATTTCGGCTTTAAATGCTCTTCGTTCACGGCAAAACAATGAAAAAGGAAAATATCGAAGGCGTTTTTCTTTTTCAATTTCCTGTCATTGACAGCTTTTCATCCGAATACATCCCCTCTGCCCTTCCTTCGTCGCGCCTCCCCCCCCCCTTTCCTTTTTTCCCTCCCCGCTTCCCGTTTTCCTCGTAGTCATTCAGCATTGCCGGCGAGCTTTTCTGGTCTGTTCCAATATTTTTAAATATCTCACAAGTGTGTCGATACCTTTTAATTCCACAACAATAATTGACGTTTTCGGTCTACTCTATTTATCGTTTACGTCAAAGCTCTCTCATTCACTCACCGTATTACAAAAATCGAACTTCACCTTTGTCTTCGTGAAATTTTATTTTTAACATTCAATTCAGAATTATTATTATTTTGTAAGAAGATATAATCATTTATAAAATACATAGAAAATATATTTTATCACTAAACGATAAATATATATTTGTAATAGTATAGAAATATATAAATATTATATTATCTTAACGTAAATATAATAATGTAAAAGTAAAGATTCAGAAATAAACGTTCACCTTGAAATTATATTAAAATTATCATTTAATGAATCTGCACAGTTAACAAAAATAATAATTTAAGCCGTGTATTATTATAAAAGTTTTCGATTTATTATTGTACATATATTTCCGCTATTTTTCTTCGTAATCTTCATTTATTATTATTATTTGATAGGATTCTTAATTAAAATAAATTCTATACGTTCAAATTATGGAAAAATCATGACGATATAAAAAAAACACATATTTTTATTAAAATTGCCATTAAGTGTGCGACGAGCGAAGTCGTAAAAGATATTGCGAAAACTTGGCTATCATCGTAACGTTTATGTGCACACACACACACACACACACACAATTATTTAATATAAATTTATTAAATAATCTATATTTTTGTTCGATTTATATAAATTTATTATACAAAAATTACGTAATGCACTAGAAAATTTTTTAACAATTTCAAAATTATGATATAAAAATTATAACATATATATATATATATATATATATATATATATATATATATATATATATATATATATATATATATATATTTCAATTACTATCTAAATATTTTGATGTTTGTTTCCAGTACAACATCGGAAAGATTCAAAATTTTGAATTCAGATACGCGTAATTAATTCAATACACAATTCGAAAGCTATCGATCGTCGTAAAAACAAACAAAAATAAAAACAAAAACAAACAAACCAAAAAACAAAAAAAAAACGTAAAGACGATATCAGCTTTTTACAGCGTCTCTTTTGAGAATCTCTTTTATTGACATCGTTATCTTTTCACTAGTGTTTTTTATTGCGTTTGGGTTGTTTACGCCTCGTGCAATATTGTGTACTTATTATATAAAAATGACGAGCTTTTACACACACACACACACACACACACATCGACTATTCGTTGTATCGTTTCATACAAATAAACGGCTCAAAAGTTGTAATAAAAAAAATGCGTCGTTTGTCTCGTGTATGACACATTGTATGGACCGCAACATTTTTTTACTATATAAAGTTGACCCGATGTGTGAAATTCGCGCACGACACAATCGGCGAATATATTTTTTTTACATTTTGATAGTATGTATTTAGCAAAAATAATATATATATATATATATATATATATATATATATATATATAATAGGTTAAATAATTTTCGACCGAAATTGAGTTTTAAGTACGTTTTTTTTTTGTTTTAAAATAATTGGAAATTTAATAATATTTGTACAGTATAGTAATTCTATCATTGATTACTATATAAAAATAAAGCAGAGATTTATAACTGGAACGAACGTAAAATTGTTATTTTTTTTTATTAATAATTTCATCGAGAATTTTCTTTCCAATTTTCCTATCTCATATTTATGTATTTTTTTTTATTATTATTATATAATATAATTCACGTGTGATTTTCCAAAATACGATCCTATAAATATTCATTAGATCGAAACCCAATTTTGATGTTTCTGCTAAAATGTACAATCCATATAACAGTTATATGGATGGATCGTCACAATACACACACGCGCACACACACACGCGCACACACACATGTTCGTGTTTACGTATAAGATTCATTTGTTTTGTGCAAATTTCGTGTTATTCCTCGTTGAAGGTAAAAGAAAAAATGAGATATTTCCACACCGCTGGCGTTCCGTTATAAAAGTAGCTAGTTTTGTGTGTGTGTGTGTGTATGTGTGTGCGCTAAAATAAATGAGATTGTGGTCGTTCGTGTTCGTCTACCCTGTATATATTTATAGCATAAAAACTGAAGAGTGCTCGTGTGTGAACAAATGCGTGTTTATAAATCGCGCACACACACACACACACACACATACACACACGCACGCACACACATGGTGACTTTTTATTTCATTCTTACGACGGTTTAGCGGCGAAAGATGAACAAGAAAGACTTTGCTTTTCAATTAAGCCCGCCTAATTGTGCCCGAGAATTTTCCCCCTCACCCCTTCCCCCGATGTCCCCTTTGCCCTCCCCCCGCTCCCGCAAAAGGTCTTTGAAATGAAACGTGGAAAACCGTGTTCGAGATAGAATATTTTTTTCCATTTCGCTCAACTAACATTTTGTCAACTTAATGTTCGAATACGCTTTATTCTATTCTTTCTTTCTTTCTTTTATTTTTTTTTATACTATACTTTTACGCGCGCTTAATATAATCGTGTTATAAAAATATTTCTTTCATTATATGAAATTAAAAATGACGCTTTGCTGAAAAAGTATTTTTTTATATAATGATCTTTTATCATATTCAATATTTCTGAAATGAATTAAAAGAGCAATCAGTACTCAAAATAATTTTATTTTATTATGTATTATAAACAATAAAAAAGTAATTTATATATTACTCGTTAAAATTTAGATAAACGTTTTCTTCTTTTGAACATGATGATCTTATGCCGAGTTCATATTTTTAGTTTTATAACAATTTTTCTTAAGAAATTGTATTACGGTTTGGATATTCTTTTTACTCCCCGAAGAGAGTAGAACTTTTATGACGACGCTTGTTTGCTATTACATTTTCAAGATTTTATAGCCTTTTTTTATCCATTTAATTCATGATATTCTAGACTAGAAAGACGTTTCATGACTCGAGATCGATAAATAATTAGATTACAATAGATTAAATACGTTTTATTCTTCAATGCAATTATGAAATTATCGATCATAATCACAAAAATCTTGAAAGTTTTGATGTTTGCGTGTAAATTTTAGTTTAAATTAATTAAAAAAATCAAATTAAAAATTTTAGCTTAGTGTTATTTTAATTATAAATATTTTTTTAGAGTACCAAAAAAAATCTAACTTAAGAAAAAATATATTTTCATATAATTGAATTAAAAAATAAATATTGTCAAAATTATTATTTCTTCAACATGTTAATGTTCTAATAGTAATATCAATATTTGACTTTTAGAATATGATTTTTAACTCTTTCATTGTTTCTGTATTAAATTTTATTTTTTTCTTTATATTTATATCCGGAAAAATCCAATATCTAAGAGAAGCTTTATTAAAGGGGTTAGAGAATACTGGAGATTTTTAGTGAGAGCTTTCAGTGTGAACTCATTGGTTGAAAACTGTAAAATCCAGACTATCGCCATTACAGCTCTGCCAATGAAGGGTGATGTCTTTCGAATTCTTTCCTTGAGCAAAAAACTTTTAAAAAGGAAAAAAGAGTTTTAAACACAAAAGTGCATATATATATATGTATATAATTTTAGGTTCATTGACGAAATTCATGATTTATTCTAGATAGGCATTTTGAGAAACGTTTCATCGCGTTCACGGCCGACTCATAAATTTCAAACCGCACACAATATAGAGTAAGAAGATACGGGTAGAAAATGAGAGTCTTCTTCTCGGGCGCAAAGCGAAAGAAGAAATTTCAAGATGAGACGACGACGAGAGCGAGCGGGACGAAGGAAAGAAGAAGAAAATAAAAAAAAACGAAAGCGGAAGGTGCGAGCAATTTAAAAAACGCGCAATATACAATATATTATATTGTTGCGTTCGCGCTAAAGCGGCAATTAACGGGGCCTAGGCGGGGCCTCCGTTATCGTTCAACTGGCGAAACATCACTTTTGTGCGTTCCATAAAGGGCACATTTCCACGAAAACAACCATAATAACAACCCCCATGCAGACATCGTCGAACCGTTATTAATTAAAAGCGCCGCTCCGCTCCGCTCCGCTCCACTCCACCGCACCCCCGTCTACGGGCGACAGTAATTCAGGAGCCGACAAAAAGTTACCGGAGCGCGGACCGTAAGGAGGGCGTTAATTTCGAATACGGAACTTGTTCTTTCAAAAGTATTTGTAATTTATCTGTATATAAGTTTGTGCGTGCCAATGAGAAAAAGGCACAAACTGACGTCGCGTTGTTGTTTTGACTGTGTCTGTGCGAATTCCAGGGATCGTTCATCGTTTAATTCACCTGTCATTGGTTGATTCGAATACGCACGAAGAGCTTTCCAATTTCATTTATCAACTATTCAGAATGAATATACTAATTCAATTTTTTTTATTCTATCTATATATATATATATATACTCAACTTTTTTTCTTTAATAAGAATAAATACACCTTCTATAAAAAATTTTTGTTCTAGGACGAATACCAATTTTTTTTTTTAATTCTAATTTTGAGTGACCTTTTATAGGTCGTTAAGAATGAACGAAATTCTTCATTTGTATTGGACATATGTTTGTCGAGTATCACAAAGTTAATATATATATATTTATAAGGCGTCAAAAAAAAAAGTTTGTCGATCCCGCACAATGTATATATTATTATTATATAAGCGAAAATTTTTAAGCGTTCATCGTTATTTATGCGTTCAATAATTGCGTCGCATCGCAAAATTTTCATCCTCGAACGGACCATTGTAAAATTCAATGAATTATTAAAAGCTATATATTTCGCGCGGTGAATAAAGCAAAACATTTCCGCTTATTGAATTTCAATAAACAAAACGCTAGTAATCGATTTGTACACGCGCACATTTCAATTACTGAATATTTAATTATTTCAATTGTTGTCCTTTCGATGCGTCGAGTTTTTGCGTACGCGTCGTATAATCGTTTATAATTAAATCGTTTTTATTATATCCGTATATTAGCCGTGTGCGTGTATTAATATATACGATATTAAAATATCTCATTATGTTTTAAAAAAAAAGGTTTCAATGATTTATAATCAAGTTTTATCAAAGATTATATATATAATATATATAGATTCAATTTTATCTAAGTTCAAATTTTATGTAGTATTATCAAAATTTGACATTAACCGTTTTAGTGTTAAACGTTAATAAATCGACGCGTTGATTCAAACATTGTGATGAAATAGTAAGGTGAATTTTTTTATAAAATGTGAATTCTTCCAAATCAATTTCATATCCTTTAAAAAATAATCCTCGTTCGATAAAACGCACTTTTGTCAATGCTTTTTCCAGTCTTCGAAACAGTCTGAATAGTATTTTTCCGGTAAAGCCTTCAAGACCTTCTTCGATTCGGTTTTTATCACTTTGATCGTATGAAAACGGCGTCTCTTTTAAATTTGCCGAATTGCCAGAAGTCGCATGAAGCCAAATCAGGCGAATACGGTGGTTGCGGAACGATACGAGTTGAGTTTTTTGGCAAAAATGTCACGAAGAACCAATACTGATGAAAGAACAAAAGACAAAACTCGGAGATAATTAAACTTTTTGACAAACAGACGATTGACAAATATTATAGACAGTTCTGCCAACCTAGAAAAATATAATTTTACAATTTACTTGCCTTCCCTTTAATGTTCGGAAATTGTAAATGACTACTTTTTATAGTTGTAAATGTTACTTTTTGATCATAATGGTATAAAAATAAAATATCTAAAAAAAATGGTGACTAGAGATTGAATACACCTGAACAAAAAAAAAATAACTAGCGACATATTATACCGGTGATATTTAAAGATCGCGCATAACTTTTAAATTAAGTTGGTAATTTCACAACAAATAGATAAAAAATAATCGACACTGAAACATTTAAGAATAATATTTCGCAAAAATAAATAAATTACTAGCAGTACTAAAAATATAAATTACTATATAGAACTTTAAAAATAGAAGTTTGCTTATTTTAAATTAGAGAAATTTCATGTCTTCTCAAAAATTTTATTCAAATTCTTTTGAAAATGATTAAGTTTATATTATAAATTATCAATTTCGAAACGATTGCATATTCTTGATTCCGTAATAATTTAATGTGAAAACAAACGAAGGTAACGAACGGTTAGTAATCGAAATCGCGATTTTTTTTTTTTTTGAGGAGAGAGGGTCGCATTAAAAGTACCCTCGTCTTTCAAATGTGACATTTTTACTTTCAGTCAACGCGAAAAAAGCCTCAAAAAAAAAAATAGAGCTCCTTTTAACCCCCGTTATTTTTCCACATATAATGCTAAACGGAAAAGACACAAAGATTAGTTCGAAAAAACCGGTAGCGTAATTCGAGTGCGATGACAGTTCGTCGCTCGCGTCGTTAAAATGCCCCTCGACTTACGTCGAAAATATTAACGTCGAAAGTCAAATGCGCGACACATATTTTCCGCTGCTATAATTTTTGATTGGTTTTATTTGTATAGGAATTTTTCAATTTTTTTTGAAATTATTATATTTATAAATTTTTCACCGCATAAACTTATTGTATCACTTCTGAATTTATATCTAAGTTTTTTTTTGATGTCTTTAAAAAATTGACAAAATTTTTTAATTTTTTATCTATAAAGATTAAAAAAAAAGTGTACAATCACTTCTCATATTGGTTTGAATTAATTTCGTTTATCAAGTAGAAATTAAAAAATTTTATTCAGAAGTCAGGACCAAGGGCTTCTATCATTAAATTCATCTTAATAAATGAATGCAAATATTTAGTGAGAATTCTAAATAAATAAAATATTTTCTATTATATATATATATTATAAATTCGTTCTTATATTAATTATTATATATACATAAAGAATCTTTTTCCATTTTATATTTCTATAGTTTTTTTTAATCGTTAAAATTTAAATTTCCTTAAATGACAACTGTTTCACAAATTATTAATTTTCTTAAAATTATATCATTTATGAATCCTAAAATATTTTTAATGAAATATAAATGGATATATTGTAACAGATGTTTCTGATCATTAGAGAAGCGAATATCGTGCACATTCTTAAAGATTTTGTCAAGTTTAAAATTATTCATGAACGATTTGTTTAAGATTATAATATAAATTTGGAATAAATTTAAATTATAAATAGATTAATTTCCGATTTTCCGATTAAAATACACCGTATAACATTCTAATTTTAAATTATTGTGTGAAGTGTATTATATTTTGTTATTGCAACGTATTACCATATTTTCGACTTGTACAGATATTTAAGGCTAATTTCACTCGGAAACTTGTAATTCCGTTTTTGGTCCTTTAAATGAATTTAAATGTGATTCATTCCAAGTGAAATCCCTTGTTCTTACAACATAAGTTTGAGAACGATGCGTAGTATTAGTTCTTGTCAGTGAATAAAGGGGTGTTACCACCTATTTTTTTTTTATTATTTTGTTTTACTTCCCTTGTAGACGAACATGGGGATAATCCGTTCGCAACGAACGAAGGAATTAATGCATATAACAATCTGAAGATTATGCAAACTGCGACAATAAAGATGCCATCAAGCTTTTGTTAAGTGCCTTTGGCTGGCTGAAATAAATAAGCGAACGGCCACCTTACAAGTTGCCGGTCCCCCCTCCCCCCATCCCCCCCCGTTTCGCGTTTCAAATAAGGGGGACTTTATCTTCTAAAATTCGATTCTGCGTTACGATCGTTCTGCTCCACCTTCCAACAACTCGGCTCCGTTCTAACTAAATGATCCGTTTCTTTGTTTTGCGCTTAATTAATGTCCCACCCGCGCCGTCTGCGAGCCCCGGACCCCGGAGCCGGTTAATGTATGCGAAATTTGCGAGTAATAAATTCATAATTACAAAAAGGGCGGTAGGAGGACTCTGCGCAAACTTCCTCCTTTCCACAATTTTTACTCTTGCCCTATTTACGCTCTTATTATTATTATTATTATTATTATCTGTCTGCTATGCCACACTCGTTTTGTACCACATTTTCGCTACGACAATACGAAATCACTTTGTAATAAATTATTGTTTTTATATTGATAAATTATAATAATATATATATAAATATTTTCAAATATCGATAGACGATTTATTTTAATTGAATACTATATATATATATATATGTATAATAAGAGACATCTTTTGTATATTTTTTATTATTTATTATTTCATTTATAATTTGTCAAATATAATGAATGATAAATTATTGTAAACGGTTGATAATGTATTAATCGATATAATTGAGCATAAAATATGAAATCGTTGCGAATGATACACGGTTGAAAAAATGTAAAAGAATAATAGAAAATGATGAAAAGCCATCGGAGATCATTTATAGGTTTGCGGGGGATGTTTTGGTTGGGGGATGTGTGTGACACACGTACGCGGCCGCCACGTTGTCACGAGTTATGTACGCGCGTGTTCCGGCTCATGCAAATTCGCTCTCACGCCACGTGGAAGAAAGCCTTTTTTCCATGGAGTCCGTCCATGGAGTGGCGTAGAAGGCCATTCACTACTATCCCCCATACCGTTCTAGCTCCTTCGTCTTCCCTTCTTTTCAACGTGAGGCACATCCCTTGCATATTTCATTCGCGAGTTTACCATACTGCTCGCGTTCTTGCCGTACAATGTGTCCCGGCGCACGGCTCACTTTTCTTTCTTTCTTTCTTTCTTTCTTTCTTTTCCCGAATACATATGAAGCGTGCATGTACTCTGTTTATATATGTATTCGCTTGTTTTTTCGTTTGTTTGTTTATGTGCTTTTTTTATGATCCTTGTGATGATTAAAGCATTACTTTCCTGGGGAAAAAAAAAAGGTACTTTCATACACATTCAAACCTATCGGATTTGTCATCGTCTAGAATTTTTGATAGCTATATATTCATTATTAAAAATTATTTCCTATATTTAATTTTTTTTAATATTTCCTAATAAAAATAAATCATAAAATTTAATTAGCGTAGTTTTATAAAATAAGTTTTTTTTTTAAGAAAAATAATTTAGAATATCAATATATTATTAAATTTATCATTATCGGAAAACTTCGACTCTGTCTGTAGTCTGTATTTTCTAAAGGAAAATTGTTGTTAGAACCATATAAAATTTGATCCTTATTAGTATAATAATTATATATATATATATATATATATATATATATATATATATATATATATATATATATATATATATATATATATATATATATATATATAATTTAACGAAATTTAATAAACATTTTCAACAATGAAAAAGTCAGATTTTCAGAGGAGTTATAGTCATATGGTTATACGGTTGATGCATATGTAAAGACATTTGTTGTAGTTGATCAATTAGGTGTTTATTCAGTTTCCTATTTTTATACGATATAAAGACAGTTTATCATTACAATATTACGAGTTTTACGGTTTCGTTATAAAGCAAATATTTTTTTTTTCAATACAGAAAGATCGGAAATTACTTTTTCACATGCGGCTATTTTTCCGCGATCAAAAACCGCCGACCGAAAAACGGCGCTCGAAATAAAAGCGAACAAAAGCTCACCCGTAAATATATATATATATATATATATATATATATATATATATATATATATATATTCAAAACGAAAGCCAGAAAGAGAGCAGAAGCGGCGGAAAAGGCGGAAAACGCTTCGGATTAATACGAAGCGGTCGGTCCTTATCGTGCGGTACAGCGTCTGCTTTTTAAACCGAAACCGAAGTTATGCGGCGTTTTTAATGTATGCAAACAATATGCTAATTGCATCGTTAGCCGCACTTTGCAATAACACTTTAAAATTTTCGGCCCCCTTTGTCGGCTATTCACCGGTTCCCGTTTCATTGCATATCGCCGCATCCCCCGCGGTCGGTTTTTCTTTCCGCCCCCGTATCCCCCTCGTTTTTTTTTTTTTTTTCGCAGAGTCGTTGCCGCGCTTTGCTCCAAAATTGAATCGTCTTCCGAGTCGAAAAAGTTTACCGGAACTTTTGATTATCTAATTTGACGCACTACGTCACAGTGCGCAATCAATATTTAACTACGTACCGAGCTTTTAAACCCGCTGCCCCTCCCCCCCACACGTCCGTTCTTCTCCGATTTTAATTATCAATTGTTCCATTTATATATATATATATATATATATATATATAAACTTCACTTCATTTCACAAAATATAATCTTATATCTCATTATTCTTACCAAAATATAAATTCATCTTCCCAATTCTATGGACAAAATTTATTATATTTTATTTTCACATCCATCTATTAATTTATACTGATATAAAAAAATAATTATTTCTTTATTCATAATATATTCAATGTCAATATAAATAATTACTACATATATACCATATATATATATATATATATATATATATATATATATATATATATATAATTTTTGTTCAAAAATAAAAAAAAATGTATCTATTTAAAAACGAAATAATATAATCGAAATTATTATCATAAATAAAATATCTTTGTAACTTTCAATATTGATATTAAATACACGTTCTTCATTTAACGTTATTTTAATCTTTGATAACGATGTAAAAGGATTGTAATTTATTCGTTTATTTAAATAAGCTCACAACATTAAAATTCTATCAATTTTACAATCAAATTATACATGAATATTATTGAAAAGTGGAATCTTTTAACATAAAACGAAATTTTCAAAATAATCTTATAATAAATATATTTTTATATTATTATAATATTTTTGTGTTTTATTGTATTATTTATTAATAATATATTAATTCTGTCGTATTTATATAAAATTTTTAATGATTCTAGCAGTATTATATGAAATCATAATTGGAATTAAATTATTATAATTACAAAATGATGTATAACAGCATAATAAAAATAAAAAAAATACAAGTACATCACATAATATATAAAATGAATTTTTAATATTCATTACACAAGATTTTCATAAAGTAATTATTATGCGATAAAACCATATAAATTTAATAAGAGTAGTGAATTTTGTTATTGCAAATTATTACTTCATTATATATTTATTTCTATTATATATAGTAAAAAACATAATATATATATATATATATATATATATATATATATATATATATTATTAATCCGATTATATATTATATTTAGTTAAATAATTTGTAATATTAAAACAATATTATCAAAAAAAATAGAAGAAATAATGGTTTTAAATTATTATTTTTATAGAATTCGCATCAACTTGAAGACAGGTTATAATTATACTATATATCAGGTATGTCAAACTCATATTATTTTGCGGGGTCGTATCGTTCAAAAAATTAATTAAAAACAATTATTAGAATGATTATGTTATATTTATTAGTTGTTTTTTTTTACATGGAAAATATAAATAGTTTGTATCAATAATAAATTACACATTTTCAATCACAGGCGTTACAGGCTTGATAATCGAAAAATCATTTATAATTAATATAAATTGCACACTACAATTTTTTTATTAAATGGAACTACATATAAAATTTTCTTTTAAATATTAATTTTATACATGTTATCAAAAATATCACAAAGTCTAGGCGGTCAACTATTTTCGTATTGGCGGACCGTATGCTGTCCGCGGGCCACGCGTTTAACACGCACGCCATACACAATTCAAATTATATTTTTATATTGAAATAATTATTGTTTATATTTTTAAAAATTAATTTAGTTTTTTGTCGACACTTTGGTTTAGTAATTTAAAAAAAAAAAAAATAATAATAATAAATTGCCCTCAGACAAGAGTTAAACTGCGAAAAGATTATACAAAGCGTACGCTGAACGAGGGTAAGTAGTGAAAAGAGCGTGAATAGAAGACGACGACATTAGGAAAACTCGAAGGTTACACAGAACAATAATGAGGCCATTGTTCACGTTGAACAATCGAGTCTGTTGCTCCATTGAGTCAGATGAGACACGTGAAAAGCGACAAAACCGCATCCACGATTGCACTTATTTATACTACAAGACTCTTCATTCGAACAACGCCTTCATGTCGGGCTTTTCAGATTTATTACGATATTAAAACGAGCCTATATATACGTATATATATATATATATATATATATATATATATATATATATATATATATATATATACATATTCAAGCGTTCATAATATATAATGTGCGATAACTGTTTTATTATATATGTAAATTAATTCGGTGATTTGTGAATGAACGATGTGTAATTATTATTATTATTATTATTTTTTTGAAATTTTCTCTTTTCATATAATTTATAATTTAACAAGTCTGTTAAATAGTAAATGTTTATTTTTTGTTAAATATTTAAAAAGAAATTAAATAGATTTGTCGTAAATAATACATTTGTCATAATTTCTAGCAACAATATAGTCAACGTATGCAATAATATTATTCAACAGAAAAATTACAAATAATCTATAATACATATTACATAAAAATACATTTTTTTTTTATAAATTATGCATATACGAATAATATATATTAGTGTAAACGTTATGCGTTATTTTTTTAAAAAAATTTCTATTTTAATTAAAGTTTTAGATAAAAACAGAGACAATTTTCTTCGCTTTTCCCGTAACGCAATTACATTAGAAACGAACGTTTTAAATTCCGTACATAAAAACCTTTCCGCGCCACACACGAATAGTGCCTTCTTGTATAATAATAATAATAATAATAATAATAATAATGCCGCAAGACGGCCAAAATCACCATTCTATAATTTGGTTCCGGAACATTCTAATCTACATTCACTTTCGAATATGGTCCCTATCCTATTACACTTGCACACCTTTATTATCACTTTATTGCGTGCGACTATGAGGCGTTAAGGTGTTAACAGTGTTTCCGTTTTTCTTCGATGAGCACTATTTTCGTATTTTCCACCACTCATGCCAAACGTGTCCATTAATATCGTTTTTCCAGAATATATATATATATATATAAATATATATTGATTTTTATTATTTTCCTAATATAATAAAATTATTTTAAATATTTGAAGTGATTCTAAAATCGTAATAACAATTATATAATTCATATAATATATAATAAATCGAAATTTTATAAAACGTCATTTCTATTTATAATATTAGAGAACGTCAAATTTATACATTTTAAATTATACAATTTTCTATATAATAATAATTTTAAACGTATAGATTAAAAAAAAACCGCTTTATAATCTGACACCGTTCGATAATCGTATAATATTTAGCGTAAAAGAAAAAAAAATTAACTATTCAGATTAAAGTCTGAAAATATATATATATATATATACTATTCAACGGCTGAAACGCTGAATAAAAATAAAAATACTAATAATATATACGACAATTTTCCATCGATTAAAATTTCGCACGAATACGCGTTCAACATAAAAATATTTCACGTTTCGCTTTTACGAAAGTAAAGAAATTTATGATGATATGCATCTCGCTGTGCTAAATCGTCCGTTTCTTTTCGCTGTCTTTTTTTTTCTTTCATTCATTCATTCATTCTTTCTTTCTTTCTGTGTGTGTGTGTGTGTTATTTTTTTTTTTTTTTGAGTGGTGCTTTGCGGTAAAATTTAAAATATCATCCGAAAAATGTTTATGTTCCGACATAAACTGATTGCCGTAAAGCGAGCGAACTTTTCTTTTTTTTGTTTTTATCCTTTATATATATATATATATATATATATATATGTTTTTTTTTTGTTACGTTGTTGTTATTTCGTGTGTTGTTGCATAATTTATCAGTATCACGTAACGCGTCTCGTCCAATTCCGTTTATTGTCTTTGTTCTCCCTATCACGTAGCAAAATAGTACAGTTACGCCCGTTGAGAATGTATAATGCATAGTATACATATAAAAACGTAATTAATTGCAACTTTAAACAGTTTACTTGCCTAGTATATATATATATATATATATATATATATATATATATATATATATATATTGTTTATGATGTAACTTTATAATATATAAATTAATATAGTGGCGAGTTACGAATTACATATAATAATTGCAATGTATGTATAATAGAGATTGATGTAAATGTTTATTGTATTGACGTAACATGAGGCCCGAGGGCATAATGCGGCCCGTCAGTTCGAAAATTGCGGTCCGTCTTGACGTTGTGCTGTTTTCGATATAACGTGTCTAAAATTAATATTTAAAAGTGAATTTTGTTTTTATATGTGTGTGTATATTCTTTTAATAAACGCTACTATGGAATATTTATATTTTATATGTTAAAAAAAAATAATAATAATAAATACAAAATATAATCGTTTTTTTTTTTTATTAATTTTGGACCACAACTTAGTATACAAGAGCTCATGTGACCCGCAATATGAAATAAGTTTGACACGTCTGTGTTAAAACAAATTTTTCCAAGATTTAAACTTAAAATAAATTGTATATATAATACTAGAACATTGTAGATTTGCTTTAAAACGATCGAAAAAAAATTATGATCAATAAAATCAAATTTAATATTTTATTAAACCATTTTCAATATTTTTTTTAATGAATATATATATAAAATACAATATTAAAATCTAAATCTTCGTTAATATTATTCAAATCACGTAATCTAATATCATATTATCATAGTAAATTTTTCATTTTTATTTCGTTGCTTTCTCATTTTTAATCCTATTTTCTTTAATTGGTTCAGTTGAACTGTTTGGTCTTTGAAAATCTTCAACACCTTGTTTCATCTTTTCACCGATGGTTCGACGTCGACTTCCAATTGAGGATATCCAATTTATTTACGTTTACTTCGGACGACTTCCGTTTCTTTTTTCCCTTGAGCATTATTCGATTTCAAAAATCACGACCAACAAAATTTTCGATTTCAAAAGTACGTCTTTCATATATATATATATATACATATTTTTTTTTCATTCGACACAGATTTAGAATTCTAATATATAAATCTACTTCGAAATTCGCCACTCGAATATATATTAATATTTTTTTCTATTTAAAGTAAAAAAAAAACAATACAAGATTTTTATCACGTGGCAACACTTCTGTAAAATCAATAACATATTAATTTTCCTCTTTTTTTTTTTTAATGAAGTCTAGATTTAGTGTAGAAAATGTTTTTGCGCTTTCCTACCCTATTCAAAATTATAAACCGGTTTATAATCGATATATGAGCAAAAAAAAAATGATTAAGCTTTCCTTGCGGGTATTAAATTTGTAAATATTTGATATACTAATACAAGTGAGTTTATTAAAATATTTACACCGCAGTTTATATATAAAAGTTTTATTACGGTCATAATTTTGGTGTCATAAAATATTTTGCAATATACCTAGTATATCGTGAAGAAAATGCTACTATTAAAAGATGATATTATTTACTATGAACAAGTTTCTGAATATTAGACAATAAACATTAACAGCTATTTATATAAAGTATACTTTAATAAAATTCAATATATTGACTATTGGAAAAATTAAAAGTGATAAAAGTAAATTTAATAATATATCGTCTGATAATTTTTTGATGAATTTTATATATTTGATCATAAAAATATTATTTTAAATTTTCTTCTTTAATTGCCATTTGGTTTAATGGGGAGACTTTGAACTATTCTTTCAGATTACAAAGCCGCAATTTTTTTTTAGTACTAATTGAAAGAGACTAAAGAATTTAGAATTTTTATTACAACTTTTTGTGGTAATTTATTTTTATTTTTATTTTTTTTTGATTAATGCAATATTTAAGACGATTTAAAGGGGATAGTATTAAAATGAAAAAAAAGTGTCCACTGTGAATATTGCACAAAGCCATTAATGACATTTTACTAATATCGAACGATCGGAAACGACAGGATATAATAATATCCATTGTTCGTTTTTGCCAAAGGTCAAAAGTGATTAAGATCGTGGATCGCAGCAGTTAATAGAGAAATTGATTAAGTGACATTATTATGAAAACGCCGTGAGCCACAGCTGTGCCCTTAATATGAACACGTTTCGATATCTTACTTAATGCTTTCACGGTACGATTCTATTACGAACGATTCTGTGCACGAAAATAATAAAATACACCTCTAAAATAAATAAATTAGGCGATAAAAAGAAAAAAGAAAGAATAATTTTCATAGCAAAACGCGATCTAAATACGTCATGAATTTCATAAAGATATCTAATAATATGCAAGTTTAATATTCATATTTTGATTTTTAAATAAAATAAAAATATATAATTGAAAGTATAATTAAAATAAATATTATAAATTGAGACGTCGCGTGAGCAGTTAATATTGTAAGGGGTTGAAATGGTATTAATATAAACATCGTAACGGATTTTAGAGTGTGTGTATTCAACATTTTGCAAAAGGAGATTGCTCTTGTTTAAAAAAGTTTAAAAACTCACCTTTATAAAGTTACTTTTGTGTGTGTGTGTGTGTGTGTGTATGTGTGAACGAGACTTCAGTTTGAAGAGACAAAATATCATCATACTTATGTAAAACTGAAAGAAAAACGTTTTTGTTTTCGTGTAGCAACAACAACAAAAGACAAGTCTTTTCTCTGAAAAAAAAAAAGAAAGAAAAGAAAATTGTTATATAACTAGTGAAGTCAATTTGCATATAAAGAGAAAACGTATAAAATCTTTCATTCTGACTTAGTTTTTTTTTTTTCATTCAGTGCATCGTTTGCATTTATTATCCTTGTCGTGTATTTTCCTATCTGGCGACGTCGACGTTACTATTTAAAATTCTCTAAATAATTTCTATGGTAAATTTTAAATATTCTAAATTTTACGTATCTAGTTTATCTGTTTCTGTTATATATATATATATATATTTTTTTTTTTGATTTGTATACCCGTCACGTGCATATTTTTGTATTAACGTAACACAAAACGTGAGAAACATTCATTCGATATTTCGTATATCGGATAAATTTTATGCAAAAAAAAAATTACAAATTATTCGTAAAATATCATTTTAATACAATAATTATATAAATCGATTTTAATACAATAGATATAAAATTCAACTGAATTTTTTTACTCAGCTTTATCGTATTATATATATGTAAAAAAAATGATATCGTATATTGGTTTTACTTCATACGTTTGGTATCAATATAAAACGTGATAATATTTTGATATTATCAAAATGTTGTTTTTAGAAAGAAAATGATCGTATAAAAATGTACTGATAAATGTTGCTAATTCGATTTTTTTTAATTTTTTTCTTTTTGAAAATTGACTTTCGTCATATTTAAAATAAACGATCCATATATATATATGTATAATACAATATAAAAAAATATTCGTTATATAAATTAATTGATTCAATCAATTTGTGTGGTCTCGTTTTATTTTTCAGATGAGTAATGTTCGGTGAATTTTCACATTCGCCGGCGAATATGCAAAACATTCATTATGGCGTAGCTTAAACATTTTCAACAGTTGAACGATCTTATCCGGAAGCGGTCTAATCTTACACTATTTGCGGTCTGACCCGTGTTAATTCCCCGCATATGTACACGTTTTGGGTGTAACTCGGGGTACGTATAAGAGGTCACAATACTGTTAAATTTATAAATACGCACACATACACCAATATATCGGGGATAAACCTTAACCGAATGTACAACAGATTAAATATGTACTCGGTTGCCTTGTGTCACTACAGTCTATATCTATTGATAATATATCGATTTTTTTTTTAATATAATAATTCTCATTTCTCATATTCGGAACGTGTTGTTAGGAATGTTTATAACATTTGTCAAAAAAGGTTTAATAATCTAAGAATTACAACTTTTGGTTCCTTCATCACGATAATACACAATGACATTGCGACTTTTTTTTTTGCCAAAAATTCGACTCACATCGTTCCGCAACCACCGTATTCGCCCGATTTGGCTCCGTGCGACCTCTGGCTGTTTATTGAACTCAAAAGGCCAATGCGAGGACGCCGTTTCGACACGATTAAGAAAATAAAAACCGAATCATAGATGGTCTTGATAGCTGTACCGGAAAAAGACTATTCCTAGTGTTATGGGGAAGTGGATTACTTTTAAGGGGATGAAATTGATTTGGAAGAATAAATAATGAATTTAAATTTTGTAAACAAATTCACCTTATTTTTTGATCACAGTATATATATATATATATATATATATATATATATATATATATATATATATCCTTTGTAACGTCATATTTTGATTAAATAGATTTCGCTTGCATTTGAGTAGAGCTATTATAATATAATACTGTATTTACCTTTGTATATATATATATATATATATATATATATATATAATCAAAATTCCATGTTATTAAAGCTCTTGTCAACTGCAGTTGATATCGATTTTCAACACTGTTATACTAATATCAATCCATTTTTTAGGTATTATATAAATCTAAAATATTTTTTACAAAAAGGTAAAAACTACAATATATTTTGATATTGAAGAGATATTTTTATCATTATTTTTCACGAAGAAAATATTTGTATAATTATATGTTTATATTTATCACCATATTGTAAACATAATAAAAATATCTTATCGATCTGAAAATGCGTGATTATTTAAAAATTAAACTTTTTGAGATGAAACTATATATAGTAAAAATATTTAATAATTAGAAAAAATATGTCAATCATATATGGTATATATAGTTTTTAGGTTAAACAAAATAGACGGTTTTTAAAAACTGGTTTATTTTTAATATAGTCTTTTGAAAGAATGTTCAGAGTGAATTTTTTTTTTTTTTTTGAAAATGTGTTCTATAGTTCCACTTATGGACCAAATTGGAAACTTTTCTCATTAAATCATGAGAAATTTCGAAACATTAAAATATCACTAAAAAAATAATTTTTGATTATTTTTAAATATTATATAACATCAGTTGAAAAATAAAATTTAAATTAAAAAAATAATAATAACAAACAAACATACAATAAAATGAAAATTGAAAAAAAAGCGCTCGGGCGTCCGTGAGATGAGAACAAGTGAAAATTTCGACCCGAGTACACTTCGATCCTTTTTTTTTTCGCCGACGATATTTACGACAAACGGACAAAGCCGGCACACGCGGCAGGTGTTTGAAGACGTTCATTTGCGGTCGGCTTTATCGCGCCGGTGAAATCTTTCGGAAAAGGTTTAAAAGCAACTTTTGTTGGCGCGCATTAATTTCCCATAATTCGCCGGCGCGCCCGGTGTGTGCTTTTCGCTAATTACACGTTTTTATGGGGGGCAAGGGGGCGGAGGCAGGGGAGCAGGGGGGGCTCCTGCGAAACCGCGAATCCGACTGAAATATTGAGGAAACAGACCCGTTTCCTTAATATTCTCACCTCCCCCTCCCCTTCTCTCTCTCTCTCTCTCTCTCTCTTCCATCAGAGTCAGATATTCTCCAATTATTGACCGAAACTGACCTGAAAAATTCGAAAAAAAAAAATATATATATATATATATTTAATTTCGTTAGTAGGAAAAATTAAATTTTAATTTATTTTTTTTTCGATTATGACTGGAAATAATTAAAATCGACCGCGTCCTGATATAAACATCCTTCTAGCGATGTCTCCTTTTAGAGATAACGAAACGTTCGATATAGTTCCAACGGCGAACAGTTAAATCAACGACGAATATTTTTTTTTACGTCTTCCTATTTGATATTGTACCTGAATTTTACCTTCAAAAATTATCTGGAGAAGTATGGATTTACCATTTAGTTTTTTAGTATGTCTGAAATTATACTAATTTTCTTAAAAAATCTCTTTATATACTACTATATTATTGATCCAATATATTCTTAGCATTCTTTGATAATACTACATCTAGAATATTTTCAGATATTTTTCGGTTTTTGGTTCTAGTATATACATTTCAGCACCATATATAGAAGAACGTGAAAAACGTGACATATATATTTTTAATTCCATACGTTAAAGTCATTTACATGGCTATAAA
Organism: Leptonema lineaticorne; assembly: GCA_024500535.1. Classification (NCBI taxonomy): domain Eukaryota; kingdom Metazoa; phylum Arthropoda; class Insecta; order Trichoptera; family Hydropsychidae; genus Leptonema; species Leptonema lineaticorne. The sequence continues at coordinate 3,144,773 of JANIJI010000005.1, read as the reverse complement.
TTGCGTTTCATCCTGTTCTATTCTACTGCGGATATCCTTCTTGAGATTATAAGTTACTATGATATATATATATATATATATATATATATATATATATATATATATATATATATCTCCAAGTATTTATAAAACGTTTTTTATTCAATACGATCGTCTTTTATGCATATATATATAGTATATATAAATATATCTGATATACTACATAGAAGTTCGGAAAACTGTCATTTCTTAGAAGCAGACGACGGATATATATATATATATATATATATATATATATATATATAAGTCTATGTGTCCATCCGGTGGATTTAAATCGTAACCAGTCTAGATTTATGGCGGTCAAGCGTAAACAATATAGTTTGAGGGCGGCAGATAAATTGACCCGTCTACAGGGATGACTCCACATTTACTAACGAACGGCGTTGACGTACCGCAAATATCTTCTTGTTCTCTAAAGACCTCTTGAGGTCTGTTACCAATATTTGTCTGTTTGAGAATTTTTAAAATTTTATACATATTTCATGAGAATTTTTAAAATTATATACATATACAATAGAAACGATTACGTATTATATAACACTGTGATCAAAAAGAATTTGTTTATGAAATGTAAAATTATTTATTTATTCATCCAAATCGATTTCATCACTTTAAAAGTAATTCGATTTTTATCTACTCTATCTATTGAGTAGATGAGACTTTTTGAGTTTGCCGAATAGCCGAAAGTCGCGCGGTGCCAAATCAGACGAATACGGCGGTTGCGAAACGATGTGAGTTGAATTTTTTGGCAAAAAAAAAAAAACGTCGCGATAACATTGTGTATTATCGTGATGAAAGAATCAAAAGTTGTAATTCGTTGATAAAAAAAATACAATTTATCTACCTTCCTAATATCCGAGAGGTTTAAATTACAATTTCACCTTACTTTTTCATTACAGTAGTACATTGCGATTTGACAAATTGAACATCGTCTGTATTTCAGAAATAATATTTGATCTAATAAGTTTTACATATCAAAAAAATATATATATATATTATAAAATAAGTGGTATATTTTAAAATCAACCAAAAATTATATACCTACTAGATTTCCTTATTATTTTTCATTTAAAAAATATTATCAATATAAAGACATATTTTCAGTCTATTAATATAATTTATTAAAAATGTTAATAAGCAATAAATTAATAATAGACAATTATAAAAATATATATTCAGTGTTTAATATATATAATGCTATATATTGAGTACTATACTTATTTTTGAAATATGTAGTCTTTTTCATTATTAATTTAAATTTTATATATTGAAAAAACAAATTGAAACTTATTAATGGTATAATAAAAAGAAATTTATATTATATAATATTTATAGGAGAGCAATAGTAACGTACGTCTAGCATGAAATTCATTTTTTATCGGTCAACTGAATGTCCTAATTGTCGCAGAGGGTACCAAAAAAATAAAAAAAAAATAAAGAATTCGTTCCTTTTTTTTCCCCCCGCTTTTCCTTTTTTCAAAGCTGAAAATGTCACCGGACTCGACCGCAAGAAGGGAATTTCTCCTTATTGTTCCCCCTTATTCCCGTCGAAATCCTGTTGTGCTATCGAGCACAAAATAATAATAATAATAATAATAATAATAAAAATCCGACAATAATCCCGTAACAAATTCCATCACTATAAAGCGAACGATTAAATATGCAATATTTTATTGACGAAATGAAATATTCGGTAAACCGCATGACGTTTTATATATCGTACAAGCGAACGGTCGCATTGAATGCGAATCAACATAATTGATTTCGACGGATTGTTATTATTACTGTTATCATCATCATCATCATTATTATTATTATTGCACATAAACAATGCATATGTTTATAAATTGCGTTATGCAATGATGCCGTTTTAACGCCGAACGTCATTAATTCTACTTGCAAATGCATTTATATTGATATTCATATTATTCGTTTATATGAACGATTCGATTTAGTTGAATTCGCACACAAATAATATTGCTTGTTAAATAAATACTGATATTACATTAAAAAAAAAAATATATATATATATATATATAGTTAAATATAAATACTATGCATTGTTTGATATCGAGAACGAAATTTTCAATTCTCAACTCGGAAACTTTTAATCATTATATTCTTTAGTCGTTTTCGTTCTATTTTCAATCTTTTCAGATTTGAGTTTCCCTTGTATGTTTCGTTACATTAATTTCTATTTCAATGTTCATAGCCTTCAAATATTTTCTTTTACGAAACGTTTAACGGGTTGTTGAGTTTATGAATTTTTAAATTAAAAATTGAGAAAAAAATATATGTTGAGAAACGAAAATATTGACAATTCATCACAAATTATATTAGCAATGGTTGAATTCGTTAATATAAATGCTAAAATATCGATATGTCATCGAAATACAATTTCAATATATAATACAACCATTGATTAATAATCGACTATTATAGCATTTATTGTATTATAATAATTAGATCTAACATAATTATTATTTCGAAAAAAAAAATATATAATATATATACAATTTGATTTAATTAAGTGTATTTTTTCTCAATTTTTAAAATATAACAAGATTGATAATACAATGCACTGCGAAATATTTAAGGGCACTATACATTTAACAAACGTTCCTTTTACGTTCGGTCATAGTTTCTTCTCAGTTCGTTATTTTGTTATTAAATGATCATACAAAGTATAAAATATATTTCGCTCAAAAGAAGAATTATTTGAAAAGAGTTATCGTGTTTGAACGTTGACAATAAAGTCGTTCGGTCTTATTAGGGAAGCTCAAAGACATCGTCTACTATTCACATGAAATCAAACGGGATGAAACGTTACGTTATTTTATTTTATTTTATTTTTTAAAAATCGAAAACCTTACAAATATACAGTTTTTTTTTCATTATAATAATAATTTATTCTTTTACGCGCCGTGTCATCAAGAAAATCGGTTTCAGCCAATAAAACCATCGAAAAAGCTCTATTTATTTACGAACAGTCGAAACAAAAATGAAAATTTGACGTCTTCCTAATAATCATTTCCTCTGAGTTTTTCCTTTCGTAATTATCATTTCTCAAAATGTGGTCGAGGTATTGATTTTTTTCTTATTATAACCGTTTTTAAGACGTTTTTGATTCTAGGGTCTATGTTTCAACAATATATATATATATATATATATATATATATATATATATATATATATATATATATATATATATATATAAACGTAACATCTACGTACAAATATTTTTAGACGTTAAAAATTTTTCCACGACTATAAATTGTTTTCTAGCTTATTTCAATTCTAGAACAGATTTTCTTCTTGGAATCATAGGTTTGCCGTGATACATGTCATTCATTATTTCGTTCACTTTGAAATGATTCAATCAATTATTCGTTTTATCGGAACGTTGGTAAATAAACAAACAATATATTATATAGAACCGGACGTTTCGCACACAAAACACACACCGCAAAGAAGTATGTCGCCCGGAAACGGACGACAACGGAAGTATATATGCGAATGTGCTCGTCTCGCATACGAGTTAATTAATGTGTGCCGAATTGCTATATGTTTGAATTCACAGGATTGCAACCGCATTCCTCTGAGATCGCCTGTATAAAATTTGCATGCGGTTTAATCGGCATTGCGTTTTGTCCGTTGACGTTCGTTAGTTAATGACGCGCGTTTGCATTGCGGTTACCCTGTATATGTATATATATATATATATATATATATATATATATATATATATAGATATATATATATACTCTTATTCGAATTTCGACCGTTTTATCTCTTATCGGACCGTGTCATCGGTTTTACGGTCGGCGCATTATCGAATTTCGACGCTTTCAATGTGTAATTCGATGATTTTCGACATTCCTCTATCCTATTAAATGCGACGAATCACTATGTGTCACTTTCAGTCAGGTGGAATTTCGTATATATATATATATATATATATATATATATATATATGTACACCTGTAAAGGAATGATTTCGGACTAAATTATTTCGTAACATTGTAACCGATTGTGCGATATTGTCGATTGGAATGTATGTTGGACGTATATAAAGAAATATTTTTGTTTATATATTAGATGAGATTTATAATTAAATATTATTATATTATTATTACACAAGCGGATGTTTTAATATTAATATGATGAAATTTATAATAATATAGATATGAAAAAAATAAAGTTTGCATTTTATATGGAAAAAAAAAGTGACAGAATGCTCGAAAAAAACTGTTTAATTGCCAAAAAAATGATTTATATTATATTACAAAATAACTTGAATTATTTTAAATTTTATTTTTATTTATATATTATTTACGTATTTTAAAGTAGTTAAAAGATTAAATCGTTTCAAGATACTATGTGACGAAATTTACGAATCTGATCTTTATTAACATTTATCAATATGAACTAGTCTATTATGAAAATTAAATATTGAATATTTTATTATATAAATATATAGAGAAAAAAAATATAATTATTAAATATAAAATTGAACAAAAGTACAATTATATAAACCGAAATGATAAATCGATTATAATACGAGTGAGTGCGAATATATTTTCATTCCGTGTCGTCGTCGCAATGGAATATTCTTCGTCGATAAATTTTTTTTTCCCCGGTTCAAAAAACTGCACGCGATCGAATAATAGAATAAATAAATAAAAAAATAAAAAAAAAATTGCGCGTAACGTCTGAAAGTTTTTCAGCGCGCGGCGAAATGTCTTCAGACGGATATCTGACGTTCGCGGAGTCTACGCTGAAATTTTCACCACCGCACAACGTCCGTACATATCTCACCCCGTTTTCACCCCTTCAAAGTTATTAATTACAAGCGGGAAGAATGTCTTCAACGTGAACGTCGGTCTTTTGTTGTCGAAGAATTTCCCAGAAATACGGTTTGAAAACAGTGCCGAGCGAGAAAAATGATCTTATTAACATTCCCTAAATACATATATATATATATATATATATATATATATATATATATATATATTATATTACATATAACACGATAAAAAAATATCAGAATTTATTCTGATTTAAAATAGTAATAATATATATATATATATATATATATATATATATATATATATATATTTTACGATTATGGTGATGAAATGTGTTGTTTTGTTAATATCGTACAAGCGAAAAGTATGGTATATATCGTATATAAATTGAAATTATATAGAAATAAGTTAAACTTTGTCATGATATGGATTCAAATTTTGATTTGTAAAAATTATTTAAGATTAAATTGTGTCATGATAATGTTTTATTGTACGAAAAATAAATGCTACACGAATACGTATTGACTAAAATAATATATATATGTATATATATATATATATATATATATATATATATATATATATATCTTCTTCTTCCTAACGCCGTCTCCTTAAGAAGGTTGGCGATCCACACGGCCAAAGAAACCTTTGATACAGCCATACGAAAAATTTCCATTGACGAACAGTTGAACCAACGACGAAGATCTTTAAGCCATGAATTTTGACGTCTTCCAACTGATCTTTTCCCCTGAATTTTTCCTTCCAAAATTATCTGGAGAAGCCTATATTTATCATTTCGCAAGATGTGGCCGAGGTATTGTATTTTCCTTAATTTGATTATTTTTAATACTTCAGGATTTTTATTCATTTTTTCCAAAAACCTCTTTATTTGCTACTTTGTCGGTCCAAGATATTCTTAGTATTCTCCGGTAGCACCACATCTCGAAAGCTTCCAGACGTTTTTCGGTACCAGGGTCTAGTGTCCATGATTCGACACCATATAGAAGAACAGGAAAGACATAACATCTAAGCATACGTAATTTTAATATTATATCATTGCTTTTAGATGTTAAAAATTTCTTCATGGCTATAAATTGCGTTCTAGCTTGCTCTATTCTAGAACGGATCTCCTTCTTGGGGTCGTGGATTGCTGTTATGTACGTCCCCAAGTATCTATAAGACGTCACTTGCTCAATCTGTTCGTCTTTTATGTATATCTTTGTTGGTGTTGGCTTTTTGGAAAACACCATTGTTTTCGTTTTCGCCGTATTTATGGACAGTCCATATTCTTCACTGTAGACTGCTATTCTATTCATAATTAGTAATTATAATTATAATTATTCATAATTAATATATATATATATATATATATATATATATATATATATATATATGATATTTATAATTTGAAACGTAGTAATAAAATATATTATATATAATATACGTATCGTCCGTTGTATGATGCGGACGATATCGTTTGGGGGTCACTTGAAATTATTCGCGCACGCTTTTGAACCACGACAATGTTTGCGAACGAGCGATATTAATACGGGCGCGTCCCCCGTATTGTGCGAGCGCGTCCCCCGAATTCCGCGCACGTGTGCCACGAAAACCCGTGCCGTGGAATTTCAGCTGAAACGTCGTCATTAATATTTCGGGTTTCGGGCACTCGTTTGAGGTGTATAACTGTTACACAAACGACCGCATAACAAATATTCACACTAAACGCCTTCCACTCACTTCAACTTAACGACCGCTCATTCTTTTACTATGTTGACGACTCTTTTTATTTATTTATTTTTTTTCTACTCAAGAATGAATACTACTTTTCTTAATATTATTATATTTATTATGACCGAAATCATTTTTCATTTTAAAACGTAGATTGTATAATAAAAATATACATATACCATATATATATATATATATATATATATATATATATATATATATATATATATATATATATATATTATAGAATCATCACTAAACGCGATATTTTTAAAGCTCTCGAAGTATGCTATAATTGTAACGTTCAAATGAAACCGAATTGAATTAAATAGTGAATCGTTTTATGATAATTAATTTAAAATTGCGACTCTATGATATATATAGAGGAGGTCATTAAAACTCGGTTCCATCTTTTGGCATTTATTTTTCATTATCCGGATCGCATTAAAGCAACGTTTAACTTTTAACTTTGTCGGAGAATTTGACAAGCAAATTTATTTTTCATGCTGAAAAGATATCTTATTCTATCAAATTATGCAATATATATGTATATAGTTACATATTATCATACGTTATATATATATATATATTAATAAAATTAATTCATTTGAATATATTTTTTCAATTATTTTATGCTCAAAATTATATAGTAATGTATTAAATTTGTTATATATAATGTAATTCTAAGCACTGTAAAGTATTATTATTTTCAATTATATTAAAAAAAACTTTAAGTTTATTTGAATAATATGTTTAAAATATTAGTGTAAACTGTAGCTGAAAATACATAAATATTATCATTAGATCATTATTATATATGCAATAAATAGTCGATTATGACAATATAAAAAACGACACATAAAATACGTATAAATGTATCAAATTAACGATATTAAAAATTACGGATCTTTTTAAAATATCCACCTTAATGTTTATTTATTATTCGTCTGAAAATTATTCGCATCTAAAAAATTCCATACATTTCAAAATGACATCTGCAAAATAACTCGACGTGAAGCGTTTATTATTTTTCGAGCCATCTAAGAAAATTCGTGTAAAATGGCGAACCGAAACGTTTAATTAAAATTTGCTACAGTTAAAATTTGACTCTTTCCTATGAAACAACCTTCCGAACGAAAATGAACCGGAAAAGGAAGAGAACCGAATTTAAAATTTATATATATATATATATATATATATATATATATATATAATAAATAAATAAAACTTGAATTACATTATCGGGATAAAAGATTCTATGTCGCCGTAAGAAACCATTAAGTAGAATTTTTTTTCCTTTCTTGAAAAAAAAAAATAGTCGTTAACGTTGTTATTTATTTACTGCTACTTTTTTTTCCGGTTATCTGTTCCCGAACTCCACCTGCAGTTTTGGGCTCGAGAACCGAGCGTCGCGACCCATGCCATTCCCTTACAGTGAACGACGCGTCTTTACAAAACTTAAGCCATCTATTATCCCGTGGTCTCTCTGGTGATAAAACTATTTATCTTATCTCGCCAAAGTAAGTTCAATTACGAATTCCGTATTAAGTGGAACGTATTTATACAGAATCTTTCACAAGACCGTCTCATTTCATACTTACAATATATACATAAATAAATATTACTAAGAAAATTTACATATTCAAGTCGTTTCGCATAATAAAGTGTTACGGATCTTTTGCAATTAATTATATACGTTTTTATTGTCGCATCTTTGTTTTTTTTTTTTTTTTAATCCTGTTTTCGGGTTCAAAACCCTAAAAACCGAGTCAACAAGTCGTAAATTGTTCGTTCGAAACTACGATTTGCATTCCGTAATGATGCCGAAAATAACATTCGCATCGTTTCACTTGCTAATATAATGATACCGTTAAATCTAAAATATATATATATATATATATATATATATAAATTTATTTTATAAAACGATTCTTTCAATTTATCATTCCATCTGCGACAAAGAAGAAACTCGTGTAAAATAATCTCTATGAAATGGCTGTTTTTTTTTTATTTTATTTTTCTTTTTTTTTTTTTAAATAGAGAAATCGCTCGAGAAAAATCACCGGAAGGCACTTAAATATTACAATGTAAACACAAGTAAAACCAATAGCAATTTTTCCGTGGCAAGTGGAGCAGAAGAAAAAACCCGATTCCATACAATACGCCGTCGAATTATTCACATGGCCGCCCGTATAACAACGAAAATGAAAATGTGCAAAAGCGAAAAAATAAAACGGCGGCCACAATCCGATTTCCCAGTCATGGATTTTCTTGGAAAATAGTTTTCCACCCGCATCGTTCGGTATATATTTCATTTTCAACTCGGAAACTGTAATCCCACTTGGCGTTCTCTTATTTTCATAAAATATATTTCTTGTACGTCTTTGTATAGTTTTGAATTTTTGCTTCGCATATATATATATATATATATATATATATATATATATAAATGTATATGTATCTTTTTTCCTTTTCGCTGTTTATCAAATTTCTCAGTAACAACAAACAAAAATAAATAAACACGCACGCACGCACGCACGCACTGTATATTCATACTTACTATGAAATATAATATGAGAATATTCCCCCGAGTATACTCTCTTATGTTGAATTTTTAAGAATATATATATATATATATATATATATATATATATATATATATATATATTATGAAATACCATTTTAACATAAAAAAAAATTTTTCATTAATTATTCACAACACGAATATTAAAATCGTTCACGATAAATAAATAAACGACAATATTAATTTTATGAAACGTTCAAAAATTCTAAATCATTCATCGCTTATTAATTATGCACGCTAGATATTATTGATCGAATAAAATCCGATAATATTTTTCACAAATTTTACTATACATATAATATATTATAATTCTGACAAAATATACTAAAAAATTAAGATGAAATTTTACTTATAACAATAATGTATAATTACGATAATTACGTCGAACATTAACCGCACAATATTTTAATCATGTTTATAATCTACAATATATATATATAATATTACATAATGAATAATTTTCATACATCTATATTGTGACATCAATATTGATCATATAACCATATCATTCGGCTCTATTAATACATATGTGGCATATCAGGATGAATAGATTTTAAAGGCTTCATATCAATCAATACAATAATCCTTATATATATATATATATATATATATATATATATATATATATATATATATATATATATATATATATATATATATATATATATATATATATAGTCTATATCTGAACTAAATATAAACCAAATAGTTCATATATTATTTCATACTAGTCAGACTATAAGATTTAAGCAATACTGCAGAAATTTTATTCAAGTTATATGCGAGCATTTTACAAGTATATCGAGTGGTGCATTACATTATATATATATATATATATATATATATATATATATATATATATATATATATATATATATATATATATATATACCATATATATGTATATTATCGTGTTTTAAACATATTTTATCTCTATATAATATAAAAAGTAAATACGAATATATCTTCAGTACTATATATATATATATATATATATATATATATATATAGCAAATCATATTATTTATATTTAATTAATATTAATAACGTTCAACATAATAATAATATTAATCCGAAATTTACCATATATAATACGATTTTCATATATGAAGACAAAACTCTACGAACGGGCAATTGGTTTTATTTGTAAAAAAAAACAGGAAATAATCCTTTCAGTGTGATATTTTTCTACCGGAAGTGAACGTTTATATATAATATTCTAACGAAAATTACACGTAATCAGCGTTATTTTTGCATTTTTTTAATCGACTACTATTTTATTAATTTTTTATAAAAAAAAATTACATTTTCGTTTTTGAAATCGCTATTTTTAATGTAAAATATAAAAAAGTCATAATTATGATGAAAAAAACTGAAAACGATTTTCAGCATGATTTTCGTCATCGAATTCCCCTTGTTTGATCTACATGTTTTCAAAGTTTCATAGATTTTAATCATTTTTACCCTAGTAATTCGTTTGAAAATCTTTTTTCTAATTTCGCAGCATCTTTTTGCGTCACATTTTATCACATTTCGTATATTTTTTTTATGCTCTAATTAAACTTTTATTTTATATATTGATTACGTTTTTTTTTTCGCAGTAATAAAGAGATGTGATTTAAAAGTTTTTGCAATGTAATTTCTATTAAATTTTAACAGTTTCCGATTAATTTCATAACAATATTAACTATCGAAACAATCTATATAAAAATTTATAATAATATTGAAAAAGATAAAAATGAATATTTTCATACAATTTTTTTACTTTTTTTTTTTTTTTTTTGGTGCCATTTGAATTGATTTGTTGGATATTTTGGTGGCTATATTTTTGTGCGAGAACGTGTTTGGTTTGGCAAAAGTCAAATATTTGATGTTCTAGGACAAACGTCTAGTTTCGTTTTCGTATAATATTCGTAAGTGTTCTCAGAAAAACTGAAAAACCATACCAGAAAACGCATGCTGTAGTGGTCTGCAAACGACCAATATCCTCGTTTTATATATATATATATATATATATATATATATATATATATATATAAATGTATATATATTTTCCACTTTATATTGAATTCGTTATGTAAACATACTTTCTTGTGTGCGTATAAAATCAACTTTACATTTATTTTTTTCACTCAAACTCATCTAAAAGTATAAAAACGTTCACCCTGTATATTCGATATATCACCTGCACATATCAAGCTCTATTTACAGTATACACTAGAGACTCGACTTAAACAAGTATATACACTTCAATATGAAAAATATTCTCGTAAAAATTTTATCATGTTCATATGTCTTAAATTCGGCATACGTTCGTGATTTTGATCAGTTTCATAAAAGTTGTGCCGTATAACTTTTCAATATTTCTACTATTTATCATTAATATAAATTATCATTTATTTATTATTCTATATTTTTTTTTATAAAGCGAATTGAATATATTTAAAGTGAATTTTTTTTAATAATTTTTAAATTTTAGAAAATATATAATATCGATGTTATCACTTCGATAACATCGATACTAATAATATCAATCGAAAAAAAAATATTTCAAAATATATTTTGATTCATTTTCAACGATCGTTTCATGTGAAACACGGAACACGATCAAATGTTGGTTTTATCAACCGTAAGTTCTCGTTAAAAGATTCGAGTGTTCAAAGCCTTTCAATTAATTTTATCTAGATAAAATATAGTTTATAAATCTATATAAATATATATATATATATATATATATATATATATATATATATATATATATATATATATATATATATATTTAGGCATGCGAATCAACGATATTTAATGAAATTATATCGGGAAAGTATTATGATTGAAAATGAAAATATTTTATTTGTGTTTATTGTTATTTTTTTTTATTGATTTTTTTTTTTGCAATTGGTTATCTAACAATCCGGCGCAATTAAAAGAACACCCCAGAATGAAAACGGTGTTATAATTAATTACATTTGGCGAAGCGCACGAAAGCTAACGAAACGGTGGTAAAAGAATGAAAGTCGTTACGGATTTTTTTCTTTTTCCTTACCCAAAAAAAAAAAAAAAAAATTTTTTTGTATTTTTATTTCTTCCCAGCCCTGAGGTCGTGTTTTTATTCCGATGGCAATGAAAGCTTTAAAACATTTCGCCTGGAAAAATAAAATGATTTCTTTGCGTCGCTTCGGAGTGGTCTCCCTTTTTCCCGTTGTCTTCCAAGTTCTGTAGTAGAAGGTGCCTATATTTTCGTTTTTTTTTTTCATTTTTTTTTTTATGAACACAAGTATAACTGGGACAATTTCGCGAAGACTTTGGAAGTGTATATAATGTAGGCTTCGAAATTTACACAAAGAAGACGATATATAAATAGACACCGGACCGAGATGAAAGAAAAGGGAATTCCGAGAAGTGTTTCATTACGTATTGATGAAATTTATTGGGGACTTTGTCTTTAGTTTTCCTTTTTTTTTCCACTGTTCAACGGCAACAAGAAATAAAATACAATAAAATGCAAATATATATATATATATATATATATATATATATATATATATATATATATATATATATATATATATCAAAGGCGAAGTCGCAAAAATCTGAAGTACAATTTTTAATAAGATAATACTAAAAAAGAAAATAACATAATGTTGCTTTGCATCACACGAACTATTATTATTTATTATAAATGCATTATATATATATATATATATATATTTAAATTGCATTTTAATATGTAAAATACTATGTCAATATAAATTAAAAATGTAAACAATTTTTAATTATATACGATGTCGAATTTTGAAAACTGAATATATTTGTATAAATTCCAATATGTGATATAGAAATAAACCGTTGACCTTTTTTTTTCAATAAATATATTATGTTTTTATTTTTTCAAATTTCTCAGAAGCGATTTTACGTAGAAAATATTAAATTTCTCTAAATATTCGAAAATATGTTCGTGTTTTATAATATAAAAATATCGGACATTGTTTTTTATGCTTATAAGTGAAATTTTGTCGTACGTTTAAAAATATCTACGTCTAAATCTGCTTCTTGCGATGATCTCAATGTAATAAAATATTGTCAAATGCAATACATACTGTATGAACAATTATTAAAAATGTTTTCACTTTTCGTTTTCAGATAGTGTTATATTTGTTTTTTTTTTTTTTTTGAAAAGCTGCAATAAGTTATATCGAAATTTACATACACACGTTTATATGTATGAAGGAATGGGGATTTGGAAAGACATTTTTTTTAGCATTGTCCACACAATATATATATATATATATATATATATATATATATATATATAACAAATGCACCGACACATCTGAGCGCTTAGACGATCATGGAAAACGGCGATTTTATATTGAAACGATCCCCAGCCGTTGCATTATTCAAGTGCAAAACTCGAAACTGGTCCCTATCCTTGATCGGAGGCCGGCCTTATTTTTGAGGCAAGTCTCGTCCTGTGCGCCGAAAATATCGTCGGACCTCATCAAATATTCACCGGTACAAATAGTGCCTCGGGTCCGGTTTTCGGTTTCCAACTGCTTCACTGTCCAGAAAAGGAATCACTAATGCAGCGGACGACGACTGGCGAATTTAAATCCCCCATCTTCACTATTCCTGTACGACTGAGAAACTTCACTGAGCATACTGAAAACTATACTGGAAAACAATGAAAACCCCATATATGTATATATATATATATATATATGTACGTTTAAAGTATTACTTTGTCGCATTCAAAGTTATGCGAATATCCGTCGAGTATTCGTTTGAAACTTGATTTACGGACGTCTAAATTTGTTAGTTATAAAATAAATCTATGGGGAAAATGGAAATTTTGTAATATTGTATCGCATCAGAAAATCAAGTTTAAAATTAGTCGTACGATTTCTATAAAAACACATTGATAGTTACATACAAAATTAAAAAATCTGAATCGATAATTTAAAATATAATCTAACAATATTAACAACGTGTGCCACCGGTGGTACACGTTGAACGTTGAACGTATCAATTTAAAAAAAAAATTAATTAAAAATTCCGTATTAAAATATTATATTATAGACGACGTTACAATCGAATATGTAATATAATAGTAACAAGGTGGAAATTTTACGCGATGCCATTAATACGGCTCGAAAAGTGATATAAAAAAAAATCCCCGTCGATAAATTTCGTATCAGAGTATTGTAAATCCATGGAAAATTTAACGTCGGGATTAGCCATTTTTATAGTTAACATATTTATTACGCCGCTGTACGTAAATAAAGAGATATACCTGTATATATATATATATATAAATATATTGAAACATCGTCAACGAAGTGGCGAAAATAATGAGAGGTCATGACGATAAAACGTAACAAATTGGCCCTATAGATAAGTCGGAGGGGGCTAAATTTGAAAGATTTATAACTAAAAAACGCAACCCCTATGTGAAAGCCAAAGAAATCCTAGATAACCCTATTATATACATACACATATACAGTATTTGTATTTATTTATATTACACATAAAAATGAAATCAGCGGGTGAAAACGGTTTTATGGGGTTCGAGATGTTCTTTTCACTTATTTAAATTTTATTTTTTATATATTATTTTCTAAATCGATGTTTATTTATATTTATATGGTGTGCATAAATAAATATATATATTTTTTTAAAATGTGTGTGTAATACATTGAAATTCGAACCGGGAATTTGTGTGTCTAATTCGATTTTAAATTCAAACGAGCTGCTGAAAAAGCGATCGTAATCTGAAAACGTAGAATATTAAATAAATTTTTCAGTGTCTTGTTGCATGTGTTAGATTTTTTTTAAAGGTGAAAGGTGAAAGCGTGTTCCAAAAATAATAATAAAATCAATTTCACATTTTACGCATTGAAACAAAACAAAAAAAAAAGAAATATATATATATATATATATATATATATATATATATATAAAGCACGAAAGACTTTTTCGCATCAGCCTCCATTGAAAGATTTCATCAAACGAAAGTAGGATTATTTTCAGCGTTTTCCGTGTGTTCCATTCCTGAAAATGTTTTCATTGTGTTCGTCTACATGTCAGTTAGAGAAAAATATGTGGCTTTACGTCACGTCAAATAATATACATGCGATAGTATATGAGAGCGCGTGCTTGCGTGTGTGTGTGTGTGTGTGTGTGTGTGTGTGAGCGCGCGCGTTTAATAAAAATCTGTACGATTATATGGATGTAATAATACAATGGATGCAGACTAAAATTTCAATAGTAAAAAATCTCAAAAAAAAAATAAATACAAAATAAAAGAAAGGTTATTAAATATATATATATTATATATATATATATATATATATATATATATAAATGGAAAAAAATAAAATACGATATAATATTTTTTTTATATTAAAATTACATAAATATTTGTTTATTTATAATTTCGATAAAAATAGAATGTCAATATTTTTTATATACATTTTTTTTATAATATAAAATTATTTGCGCTACGTATTATTTTCATTTGATATATTATTTTTAATGAAAATTCCTATTTATATATATATATATATATATATATAATAAAATTTTGTAAAACATTTCTTTAGAAATCGTTAATTATCAAACGAAAATGATATTTTCTATAAAACTTTTATAACATATTAATCGATAAGAACGTCGAAAATTATATAGAAAAACTATATATTCGTCTTAATAAAACATATATATATATATATATATATATATATATATATATATATATATAAGTAATAGCCAAACTGCGGCTCGTTAACTAGATGCGGCTCTTTGAAGGATTATTTGTGGCTCTCGATATACGTACACGAGTTCCGTTTTCATTCTTAATTTTGAAGAATTATCAAAAAATATGTTTAATTTTTGATATTTAATTTCAATTAGTACATAATATTAATTTTAAGAGACAATGATATTAATTACCTATTTACCGAATATTCAATATATATATATATATATATATATATATATATATATATATATATATATATATATATATATATATATATATATATAAGCATAGACACAGAGAGGTTTATTTGTATTTTTCTATAAATATTCATAGTGTTGTAAATATATAAAATGTCCATAGGGTCTTGTGCTTCGGTCAGTATATTTTTCATGTCGAATTTGTACAGTTGTGAGGATTGACGAGAAAAAAACGACGGACCTTTGTAACAAACTGCCGCAATCAACCGTCCTTTTCGTCGTATGAGGTCCATTTTCTTCTTTTATTCACTGGACGACGTACCTCCTCTAACATCACCAAAATGATGTTCATTACGATATAAACAAAAATTATAGTAAAAAAAAAAATATACATATATATATATATATATATATATATATATATATTAAAAAATATTGCGATGAAACTTCGCAACGTGAAAGCACTACCAATTGCTTTGTATATATTTTTCAACTTAATTTACATTTATTCAACTTGAATATACTATTTAAATTAAAAGACAACTATTGCGACTCAAATTTTATTCTGAAAGATAATTTTATATTAGTTTTTTTTTTACATTTCAAAATTAACATTTTTTTCTGTGAAGTGTATAATTTAATTATAATATTTCTAAATAAAGATAATTTAAACAAAGTATATATATATATATATATATATATATATATATGTATATTATAATTTAGAAAAATAGAAAAAAATTGTTGATTTACATTAACATCTTTTGAAAAAAAAAAATAAATATAATGCTAACGCGTTTAAACTAACGATTTAATCAACTGAAAAATAATTTCGAAATGAATTGTTTTCTATCTTAAAAATTAATTATTTTATTATTAAAATTAATTTATATTATAATACATTTTTTTATTTTCGTTTTTAATTAATAATTTTTAAAATTTAATAATCAAATATTTTTTAAATTTCCATTGTATTGATAATTCAAAATTTACTTTCATATAATGAAACCGATACAACAATAATATATATTTTGCAATAAATCGTACCAAAAAGTATCGAATTATCGAATGTAAAATATCATTTATTTATATTTACTAATGCACTTTTTTTTTTTAATATAACACATATTCGTAATTTTTGATAAAATTGCGTCAGACCAAAAAAAAAAAAAATTTTCACACGTTTTAATGGGACGTTAAAAGTCGTTTCGGGTTTCCTGCGAGCTTTCGAATTTAAAAAAAAAATGGCAACTTGTTATGTGTTTGACGATAAATTATTCGAAACTTTCGTCGAAATTGCAACAGCGACTCGGTTGTTTTCCTTTCCACCTCGTCACCGCCCACCGCCCACCGCCCACCGCCCAACATTCCATGTTCGCATTTTAATTATGCACGCTGTTCGACTTCCGTTTCCACCTTTTGTAAACGGTATTGTGTTTAAATAAGTTTCACACAGCATTGCTTGAATCGGAATACATCCTGATATTTATATATTCGATGTTTATCACATTTATATAATGCCGTATATTATTATTTTTTTTTTTTACACATATATAAAAATACAATTCGTCATTCACTTATATTCTTGATTTATTTTCCGTTATATTTATATAAGAATTAAAATGTTGTATATAATTGACTAATTTTTAATACATATCTAATCAAATTTTTAGTATATTTATATCATAGTAATAATTTTTAAGCCTTGTGTCATATGTTAACCATATTACGAGTATCACACTAAATAATCTTTCGTATGATAAATCTTAAAATTTCGAATGCGTCAATTTCTATTTTATATTATTAAAAGCACGAATCGATATTGAATGAGCGAAAAATATTTAAAAATATAATACAAAAAAAAAAAAAAAATTCATTGATAAATATAAAATGTATATAAACACGCAATACAAACCGACCGTCGTCTTAATAAACGAAAAGGAGCGACCTCAAATTGTAGCTAGGGAAAAATATTTTCACGGAAACGTTCTCGCCTACATCCATTCAATCGGCCATTGTGGTTTTCCGCACCCGCTAGCCGCCGATGAAAAAAAAAAAAGGAAAACCACCCCCGCTTTTACTCGCCGGTGTCATACACGCACCCTAACCGGTCGCTGTGATTGAATCTCTGGCAATTTTTCCTGACACTGTCAACGTTAATCATAGTCCAAAATGCCCGAAACGAAATATGATCGATACTGAAACGCCTACATTTTTATTCCCATTCAATATATATATATATATATGACAAAAGCTCACATTAATACCGCCTCTATTTCCTATTCGTGTTTCCATTATCACTATATTTTATATACGATTTTTTTTTATGATAAAATATAATAAATCTAATTCAACGATAGTTTATTGAATTTTATCACGTATCAAAATAATATAATATCATAATCCTGAATATATTTTTCATATTTCTAAACGCTTATATATATTTTTCATGAACAACGTCTACGAACAAATCAATATAAAAAAAATAAATATTCATTATTAAAAATTAATATAAGAATTAAAAAAAAATATATATATATATATATATATATTAAAATATACGAACGACACATTTTATGTATTTACGAGATGAAAGCGATAGTAGAAAGGGAAAGTTTTCGTTGGATATTTTCCCTTATTCTGAAGATTAATTTTCCAATAAATTTCCTGGAAATCTTTGCGATAAATGTGCCGTTTCATTAAGTGTCTCAGCACGAATCGGTTCCAGTTAATGAGTGAGTATTGCTAGGCTTAATCAGCCAAAGACAGAATTATTTCAAATACTTATATTCGACAAACAATATATATATATATATGTATATATGGATAATTACCGAGTTTACAACTTTTATAACGTTTACAAAATAATTTATTCCGAATCCGTCTTAATTGTGTCAATTTATAAATAATCAGTATTAAATCCAATTTAATATATTTATAATATATTCAAATAGCGTTCGATAAATATCAGAAATATAAATAGTATTGTGAACTCGAGCGTAATTTTCTTCAAACGGATGAACGGTATTATATAATTATATAATGGAATATAACGTCGTTTACTTAATTACTTTCGATATGACAAAATTACATTTTATGGACGAACACATCGCAAAATTCATTAGTAAATTAGTCATATTTGACATCCTCGCAAAAGTTCAACATTCACATCCGAACTTCCACTATGACGAGAGCGATTGTGAAACAATCCAATAACTTGAAAATTATGCATTTTATATGCTTTACAAAACTTTCACGTCATATCTATTATAATTTTATATAAATATTCTTATTATAATAATTTTTAACATTTTTATTTGATTGACGCGTTGAGATTTTTTTCTTTTCTAATATCAAAAATAAATATATTGCATCGTTAAAATATTTATCACTTCAAATCTGAGAAAAATATTAATATTTTTATTTAGAAATTTTTCATACTTTCGATGTATTATAAGTGTTGAATTTCAATTGTAGATATTGTCGATTCTTATCTATGAGTGTCTTTTTTTTTTTTTTTTTTTTGTTTCATATCAAGAATAGAATAGAGAATGGGGTTCGGTTCGATTAAATTAATTTGCCGATAGAATTAATCGAGGCCGTTTTCGCTGTACCCTTTCGAGATGAGGCAGTGGGCGTTTGGGTACACCGTCTGTCCATGTGCACGGACAACTGACGGATGAAAGACGTTTCAATTTATTTATATATAAATAAATTCCCCGGACTACGTGTTGCTTTTCACGGACGTCACTCCGATAGGATCTTTTATGTTGGATAGTTTTTCGTAGCTAGAAAAAAAAAAATAGAGTACATATAGAACATTCCTTGTCTAAGCGGAAACGGATATCAAAAAGTAATATATTATGTAGGAAAAATATCGTCGCGTCATACATCATGTACGGATTGAACTAGAAAAAAAAAACTAATAGAATTCAATTGACTGAATGTGAAAATTATTAATAAACTTAAAATAAAATTATATTTTATTTTTGTTGTAATAAGAAAACTATTATATTATATAAACAGTAACGTAACAATAACCGATGGTTCAAGTGTTTGAAAATGATAAGAACGGTTCTAAACTTGAGCAATATATAAATTGTACGAAAGGTCAATTTGTCGTATAATTTTTTTTTTTTTTTTTGATACTATAAAATTAAATTATTATCTCAAATTATGAATCATTAATGATCAGTTAAAAAATTTAATGTTTGATTTTTTTTTCAATTCGTTTAATTTTTTTATCTATTTCAACAGTTCATTTCATTTTAGAAGATAAGAGTCGATAAATTTTGTAAAAAAAAAAATCATCTAATTTTATTTTCATATATCATTTTTAATTTATTTAATTTTTTTTTAATATTATCAAATTAAATTTTTAAATATTTTGTCTTACATACTTTATATAGTTGTCGAGAAAGATTATCAATTTTTGAACGATCGTTTTGATGATCTCATTTTTTGCAAAAGTCTATCACAATTTGCAATTCACGATTTCTATTTATTTTCAACGACGTCTTATCCAATTTGATCGCAACTTGTATATTGCACTTTCTTCGTAGCGTGCATTTTGTATATTTGATTATTATTATTATATATATATATATATATATAACTCATTATAAATATACTCGTATCATATATAATATTAATAATACTGATATTGCATTTAATTTTGTCGCAAAAAAAAAATTGTACGAATCTCTTATACATTTCGACCACGTCTGACGCCACCGTATATTGAGGGGGGGGCGGGGGACGGGGGAACGTATGAAAAACCGTTGAGGTTTGGGTTTTTCCGAGGAAAAATGTTATTTCGACGTTCACCGTCATCAATTATTGTAATAGCGTGGAAAATGTTGATCCACTCATTAGCCGTCCACGCCAGGATTATCCGGCATTATCCCGCTTCGTCCACTCATCTTCTAATACGAAAGGTCAGCATCGACACAGCAGGTGTGCCGATCACAAAACTATGTTAACTTCGTTACCGAAGAATACCAAATAGAAAAAAAATGTATATATATATATATAAATAATATCACACTATCATATAGAGCAGACGTGTCAAACGCGGGCGCGCGGACCGTAAGTGGCCCGCCAATACGAAAATTGCGACCGGTCATAATGTTGTTCTGTTATCGGTGACATATATAAAATTAAAATTTAAAAATAAATTTCGTTTAATATAAATAATAGTATGCAATTTAAATTAATTATAAGCGATTTTTCGATTATCAACGTTGTAACACTTTTAATTGGAACGTTTTAATTATTTATTAACACTAGTTACTATGTATATTTATATTTTCCATATAAAAAAAAAACTATATAAATATCTATATAATCATTTTTTTATTATTATTTTTTTAAACAATACATTCTACAATATGTGAATTAAGTTTGACATGTCCGATATAAACTATCTATTATTATCTAATATATTACACTTATTAATTAATAATAATGTTTGTATTAAAATCATTATAAAATTTTATAAATGTATATAGAAAATGTTAAAAAAAAATATTTTTACATATATATATCTAGATTTATATATTTGTGTGTGTGTGTGTACAACAAGAATCTTCAATAAAGCTACAGTGGTCACACTCAAGGGACGTAGAATATTGTGAAACAAGGCCTCCTTCCATATAAACACTAGTATATATATATATATATATATATATATATATATATATATATATATATATATATATATATCCCCATTCAGAAATATTGAACTAATATTTATTTTGTGTATACGTTGATTATTATCGAAAATACGCTCGCAGTTTTTGTTCATACGCTGGAAAATATAATTTTCTATATTATTTATTCGTTAGACGTCGCCGAATAACGTTTTCGCTTTATTCTATTAATGTTTTGGTGAAATATTATAAAAATTTAATTTTAACAAAGCATTAATAAACGATAAAAAAAAGTATTAAATTTACAATGAAATCTATTCGATTAATATTGTTATATACATTTAAAAAAAATAATCGTCTTAATCGATTATCGTATATTGATTTGAAGCAAAATATAATTAACAAAAAAAAAAACACTTAAATATCCTATTTTTTTTTTAATATTTACAAATTAAAAAAAATAAACGAGCACAGAATATGAAAATTTCATAGCATATAATTTAAAATTAAAAATTCTTAAATTTATTATTTTTTTTTTTTTTGATCTTGAATTCCAAATTAAAAACAACGCGAACAATTGATATTAATTGATAATAATCATTATATATTTATATTACTTTTTCTTTATAATTGCGTTGTAAAAATTGAAAGAGTTCAGCGCCACAAAATTCTATATATTATACAAACTACATTCAATGCCCAAAACCGCCTTTTACGATTTTCGAAAAATAAATAAATAATGTTGTTTTAACGCGAACGAGACTCCAATTTACCGAAATTTTCACGCTCGGAATAATATGAACATGTTGAATAATTTTCTCGGAAAATATTTCGCCGCGCGAGCTTTTTTTTTCCTCTCGTGCATATTATATTATTATTATTATTTTCATATTTTTTTTTTACACGAATTTCTATTATATTTTAAGATATTCATCTTCGACGACGGCCGCTATTAATTATGTATTCGAAAACAGTGCGATTCGAACTATAACTTATAAACGAACTACATCATATATATATATAAGCAATAATATTTTACTTACGAATTATATATATGTATAATATAATTAAAAGCTTTTAGATTGCTTTTGGAAGAAACCTTTTCTGCAGCAAAAATGTCACAACGTTTATTTATATACTTTTAGGCGAATGATAAACTAACGCAATGGTCAGATAGAATCTTTATCGTGTTAACGAGGTAGACAGGGGTATTCAATAGGCGGACGCACAGGCACCGGGACGAGCTAAGTAATTTTCCGAGCGAATAGATGCGATCAAGATAGTTGCTTAAACTGCCTCATTCTCTCTCGCACGTTCTCCTATCTCGTACTATTCGTATATCTATTTCGTTTGCTCTTGTGCAAAAGGAGAATATTTTAGCCATAGGAGGCAGTTAATCCCAGTGGAAAACCTTCGGACTCGGTTATCTAACGAGGGCGCTGGCAGGACACGGCCAGTTCCTCCCGTCCGATTTATTAGGCAATACATCCTGGCCGCGGAAACAGGGTCCGCAGTCCGATCGGGGGCCGCACTCAACCTACGCAACGTCGCTCGGTTAAAAATCCCTGCTTATTTATCTACAACCGGCCGAGATTGAAAAGCGGACTGTGCAGAGTAATGTTCGAACGAGCAGTGATTTTCAACATTTTATAACTACACTCACAACTGACGAAATATATCAATATTTATACTTTATTCTTATTAGTATTTTTTTTTTGATGAATTTTTAAAATACAAATTCAAAAAAAATAAAATCCATTAATTATTTCACACATTTTATAAATAACAAGTGGACCCGTGTGCTAATTCCTTACACCATGTAGTCTATAAGAAGTACTTATCTTTTTATTATATATATTCAATTTATATTAATACCTTAATAATGATCAATTGTAACATATATTAACAACTAATTTATTAACAATGCTATTATGTACTTTGTAATATTTTATATTTATTTATAAATACTAGTTTACATTGAAAGATATCAACAAAAATGTATTTAATAGAAATCGAAGCAAAATTAGATCGTAAATGCTGAAATATTTTACTGGAAAACATATAAATGCTGACATGACGATGATTTATATTTATAATTTGTAAAGATCAT
Organism: Leptonema lineaticorne; assembly: GCA_024500535.1. Classification (NCBI taxonomy): domain Eukaryota; kingdom Metazoa; phylum Arthropoda; class Insecta; order Trichoptera; family Hydropsychidae; genus Leptonema; species Leptonema lineaticorne. The sequence continues at coordinate 3,120,893 of JANIJI010000005.1, read as the reverse complement.
TTAATATTAAATCGTACATACAATATTTATATATTTTATATATATGATGACGTCAACGTGAGACCGTCGTCGTCGCCGCGCGGCGGTGCTAGCATTTTATATATATACATGATTTCAACTTTGCGTCTTCATTAATAAATTCATACTAAAACCGTACGTATATATATATATATATATATATATATATATATATATATATATATATATATTTAATTTCATTCATCAAAATATGCAAAATCACTGATTATTATTCCGAAATTTGTAACCAGTCAGTCGTTCTAATCTACGGTGCGCTTTCAGACGAATGTTTGAGAACATCTGCAAATATTGAAAGCGGTTTTATTGTAATGTCGAGAAATCACACGCGACGACACTGTCATGAATCTAATTTAGCTAACAAAACGTCGACGTATTATTGATCGTCGAACGACGGTCGTTAATATTAATTGCGCGATTTAGCCGCTACTATATAAAGTAAACACATCGAATATTATCGTTTGCATATATACCAGAGATGGATAATCTTTGGCACACGAGCCTGATCCTTTTTTTTTAATATATATATATATATATATATATATATATATATATATATATATATATATATATATATATATATATCAAAAAAATATATTTTCATATCTGCTTGTTTATATTATACGTATACAAGTATGAATATTATTCATAGAGCTACTTAAAATGAAATAAAATAATACTAATTTTATTTTTTTCAGAAGTTAATTTATATATAAAATAAATTAAAATATGTAATTTTTTATCACTGTATAATATTTTTTTTCCTAAAAAAATTTAGATTGATTTCTGATTGACATTAAGAAATAGTTATTCCTAAAAAAATATATTGAAAATATACTATTAATTATTCTCTCAACGTAATAAATAAAAATAAATATTTTTTAATATAAAAAAATGATCTCGATGTGTGATTATTATTTTTTTCTAGACGAAAACTAATTTAACCGTGTAAAAATAAATCAGTATTACGAAATCAATTTATGATATATAAATATATAATGAAAATATGGCGTTAAAATATATTGAACAAAATTTAATACAAAATCAAAATCGTTATTCTATATATTTAAATTTCAGTATCGAAATCTAAATTTCATGACTATTTCGCTCGTTTCAAAACTTCTATCGTAAATTCATACATCTGTAAATGTTTTTCAAATAATATTGAAAATTTTATATATAAATTAAATATCATAACTATGTTAAAAATAAATAATCAGACAATATTCGTATTGAATAGATTAAAAGATTTAATTGTATTTATTTATTAATTTTTTTAAATATTTTATTTAGTTTTAAATAAATGATATAATTTTTGATATTGTACAAAGAAGCGGTAAATCAAAATTATGTTTGATTCATATAAATTTATATTTGATATTATTCGCGCGGCGGCTTATTATTAAAAAAAAAAAAAAAAACGTAAGCAATAACCGGAATAAATTCAAAAAGTGAATCTCATAAAAGATTGAGAAGCTTTCGGCAGTAAAGAAGCGTTAAGGAGCCGTAAGTAGCGGTAAATTTACTACTAGGTTAATGGGGTTTCTGTCTAAACAAGATTTAAGGACACCCCTTTTCCCATACCAGCGATAAGAAACGTTAAATTTTAACCATTCATCCTCCCGAAAACACCCTCGTCTACTTTCTAAATAATTATCAATTGAGATTATTCTTGAGCGTGGAAAATCGCGAAAACTCCGGTTCGAATTTTCACGACGAACTTAGAAATTTTCAAGGCGTGTATTGTGCGCCGCGTAAAAAATATTAGGTCACCATTTGAATATATATATATATATATATATATTTTAATTATTTCTTATAAATACAAAATATATAATAATAATTGCCATTTGAAATTATGCAAAATATGATCTTAATTTTACACAATAATAAGACGTATTAATGTGTAAACGCGTGCTCAAATCCCACATAAAAGTCTTACGTATTATATACACGTTTTTGCTTTCACGCTGAAATATGTTATCAAGAAATAATTAAATTCTCCGGATTGAACGAGTTCAAAGCAATGTGTTAAAACAACGCTGAAAACGGGATGAACCTCAAAATACGCTGAAAAAAAAGTATATATATATATATATATATATATGTATATATTATATAAACGAATGCGTGTAAATATTGTACGCGAACAAATTAACGTTTACACGAATCGTGTTCAATTTTATATATGGAATGCGATAAATATATATATGTATGTTTTATAATATAAAATAAAATTTTGTGAATGATTTTTAATACATTAAATCGTATAAATATTAACGAAATATATTTGCAAATTTAATATTATAAAAACATGTAGTAAATTTAACAGTTAACCTTGAATATATATATATATATATATATATATATATATATATATATATATATATATAGCTAAATTTCGTTGTGTTCGCGGAGAAAATGTCAATTTTCGTGAATCAAACGCAAGAGATACATTTTAGAGGAAAAGTTTGTGACGTATTTGCTCTTTCAATAGGGACGAGAAGAATAGCGGTGCTGCTGTTGAAACTTTTCGCCGAAAGCTCTAAAAGTTTTATATACCTGAACGAAAGCTAACAAAACCTAGACAATTCGAGTTTGCTTTAGTTTTTGGACTAGTTTGCGACTAGGCACGATAATATTCCATCCTTATCTAGATACGTCGTTTTTCGTCTGAATTTCTTGACGATATTCACACTGATAAATAACGAAATTCGTTTCACTATTTTCCAATAAAATTTTTGATCAATTCTAGAAAATATTACGTTACAAATGTATGAATATTTTTTTTTTATAATTAAATTATTCACATGTGTATAATAATAATAATAATAATAATAATAATAATATATGCGTCAACCGTCAAATTCGGTCGACCGATTTCGTAAATTGTCTCCGATTTTCGGCTATGTACCGCAATTACATCATGCGAAATAGTGTGTAATTGAAATTGAGCATCGTATTTAGTTAATTTACAGCCACACGTCGCTGGATTTTCGCGTCGATTTACAAATTTTGGTCTTTTAAGCTCGGACGGTTTCCGGTCGGATTTTCAACGTACCTTTCCCGAAATCCTGTTCATTTTGTTCAATTCCATCGGTTTAACTGAAACCTCAAAGCGTAATCATTTTTCTTTTGATAAATATATAAGTCCTTTGTAATAACAATAACAGCCGATTTCGTACAAGGAATGGTTACGGATTATGAGATTTGAGTATTAAACAATAATATAATTTGTCAGACGATATTATATTGTTATATTTGCATCGAAATTATAACTAAAGACACGTATGTGTATTTTCAAGATAATTTTGATATTTTTATTACATTAAACAGCTTCCACTAATGATCCAACCATTCATATCTACTAATTGATTTCAACACAAATATATATATATATATTATAAAATTTTATTTCAGATTTTTTTTCATCAGTAGAAAATCTAAAATGTGGCGACAGAATCTCAAATAAAATACTCTCACTTTATCGTTTAAAATTTCTCAATAAATTATTTATATAGCGAAAGTCTATGAATTTGTTAAACGTTAAACAGAAAATCTTACGTGTTGTTTTATATATTTCAAATTATTTCAACGACAATAAAATATCGCGATATTATATAAGAAACGTTTAGATTTTTAAATAAAATTATTTTTCCGCAATACTAAAAATGTAAAAAAAAAAAATCTTCATCACACTTATAAGTATTATAATTACGTTAAAAAATTTTCATTATCTGAGCATCATTTGAAATTTTCCAATATACGTACGAACACTTAAACGGACCGAATCAAAATTTTATATATTTACATACGGCATATAAAAGCTTAATATATTCCGGAGACCGGATCAAAACGCACACACACACACATATATATATATATATATATACAATAACATATTCCCGGTTAATTTTATAGCAAGGGCACGGGTCCGAGTAGTTGTGCCCGTTTCGCCCGTTACGGTCACAAATATGCCTGTTATGACCGAATTTCTGGAATCGGCACACGGTTTTCCGTTAGTTTTCCACGGGTGTCCCGTTTTTCCTTTTCACACCCTCGTTCAATTCACCCCCCCCCCCTCATGTCTGCCTATGGGAAAATTTAATTTTCGCGCGCCGTGAGTCGCGTTCAATTAACGAATGCAAATTAATTTTTGTTTATTTCGACCGCGGAAAACTTTAATTAAAAGCGGCCGAACGATCGATGCGACTACCGACAATTCTTCTACTTGTTATAGATATTAATTTTTTGAAAATCGAAATCGTTTATATAATGTAATAATAAAGCGAACGGATTATTCGTACAAGATTATACATTAGTAATGTTAGCTCGAGACCGAACGACGAAAATCAAAATTTTAATTAATAGATAATGTATATAGAGTACTATAAAAATTATATAATGAAATATAGTACATTTTAGAAGTTTTGTAAAAGTGTCGCGCGTAAAATTCGAATGCGTTAATATAAAAATCGTTTATTTCAAAGACGTCATTATTCCGTTATTTTATTTAAATTCTTGGGTTTCTCATTAACATTTTGCACGATATTTAGACTCGAATTCCGGTTTCATCCGTCTGTACACATTATTACAGGCTTTGAGCATTTCAATTTATTTAACCGTTACCCGCAATTCTTAAGATGTGCCGTATTATCTCTATCCCGTCGCGTTATTGCGAGTTAACACATTCGCGGCGGGGGTTCGCATACGGAAGACGAAATAAAACATCGCGACATGCGGCCAAAAACGCATATACACATATTAAAGTAAATAACCTCGATCATACATACGCACACGAATGTGCGTCTTTATATATTGTAATTAAAACGCGCATGGTCTATCAGAAAATTTCCTTTATTATTAAACCTAGCGTCTATTGTTGCGTGTATATTTTTATTAGAAATATAACTTTAATTAATCTTTCAAATTTAATATTTTTGTTGAGTTCTTTTAAATCAATATTATAATGAACTTTACAATTTTAATATACTTTCGTTTTCAACAGCATTGATCGTCGAATAAATTTATATTTAAATGATTCAACAGGTCAAAGAAATGTTTAAGTTAAACTATTAATAATATTTGAACTATTTTACCGTTTACAAACTAACTAAATAATTAAAGAAGAATTTTTCTTTATGAAACTTTTCTTTGTTTATCTTATCGGATAATTTTCTCATCGTTAAAATTATTTTGAGAAATTAAAACGACCGTCACATTTTTAACATTGTAATAAGAGTTTGTAATTATTTATATTAAGTATTCATTCACGCCGTGAAAAATAAATAAGATAAAAAAAAATCAAAAATCAAAATATACGAAAAGCTCCGAGCCGAACGGATAAATGAAAGCTTTCGTCGTGAAAGTAATTTATTTTCTGCTGGAAAATTTGCGGTCATTCGTTCAAGGTTTCGTAATCAAATTAAACAACAAACGTTCGGTATTCGCAAGGAAAGCTCGGCGAAAGCGAAAGCGGCGAGTTTAGAGCGACGACGGGGATGAGTGAGGGGCGCCCCGCCGAAAATCTCGACCGATGATCTTGATGAGATTCCGGATTCCGCAGACTTCATATTGAAAATTCGACGGGGCCCTTTGTCGCTATCGGAGGCTTCTACGAAGGCGCTGCAATTTAGAGAATTTCTATTGTTATCCAACGTCGTGGCCGCCGGGCGAATTCCGGAAAATCGTCTGGCTTTTAAACGTTGTTTTACCGGATCGTTTTTATTTATTTTCTTTTCGGCGTTTATACGACATAATCGAATCGCATTATTGTCACTTTGCATGCAATTAATATATAAATAACATTTAATATAAAAAAAATTTTTTTTCAGTATACCCGCATTCAATGTGTTAACATTATATATATATATATATATATATATATATATATATATATATATATATATATATATATATATATATGTATATATATATATATTGAAAACACTGAATATTTTGACGAATTTTAACACTTAATAAATCTCATATATTTAATTCAGTCGATCATTACTAGCGTGTGTGCGTGAGCACGTGTGCGCATAACGTATTGTGTGCCGTGTATCTGATATTAGTCGAATATTTGTCGCGTGTTCTGTCTGCCGTGACTTGATGAAAACCTCGACTGTTGAGGTTTCGCCACGGGTTTATTTAATTGCGGTACGGCAGCTAATTTCAAAACATGTCGGCAACTGGAGACGTCGAGCGATTGACTCGTTTCGGGAAACTATGCCGTGTCGAATTTGGCAACCGGGTCGACAAGTTCAAAAATATTCACGCGAACGACGACACATTCTTACAGATGGTTTCGAATTACTATTATATACGAAATACATGTTAACGTTGATTACAGTGTTTTATTATATATATATATATATATATATATATATATATATATATATATATATATATATATATATAATGAATTAATTTATTTTCAAATTCAATACTTTTTCTATATAAATAATTTACATATTAATGTTTTATATTTAAATTTAAAAAAAAATAGTTCACTTTATGCCGTTTAACCCCTTAAACCCAAACCATTTTTCCGATGGTTATGTCTGGGGTTGATAATGCTTTGTGCTTATTACGTATCAGTCGTAACGATCTAATTACAACCAGTGCAGAAAATTTCACTGAAAATTCACCTATCGCTTTTTTACAGATATGAAAAAATGAAATTATACTAAATATACGCTATATTTTTTCTAAAAAATTTATTATATATATATATATATATATATATATATATATATATATATATATATATATACGAGAATACAGAAGGCTTTAAAGTTAAAAATGGGTGAAAAAGGTGAGAGCGTGCATATGCATTTTCGTATATATTATTCGAGCGAACGAGATAAATTTTAGACGGTCCGCGACGAGTCCGCGTCCGTCGGTTGAGCGTTCCTGATCACGGAATAAACCCGGTCGCGCTCGAGTCGCTTTAGCACGAATGCATCCCGTCAAAAACCCCGTGCACATTTTTATCTCGGAACCATCCGTGCACATCGAATGCAGCTGAAACGCTGAATAACATCCGAGCTTAGCTTTTTCACTTCTATGTTAATTTTATTTTCGACTTCGGATCGTTCTTTTCAAATTTACTCGCGTGCGTCGGTCGTTTTTTTATTTTTATTTTTATTTTTTTATTTTTTTTTCATTTTACTTTTTGCTTCGATTCTTATTTACATTTGCGATATTTCGTTCGATATTATCGCTTCTGTTGAACTGTTGACTAAGAATCAAAGCATATTTTATTAAATCAATATAGAAATCAGATATTATAAGATTTGTTTATATTGAACTGTTCGAAATATGCTAGATCAGATTATTTTTACAAATTTTTATATAAGCTTTACTTGTCTGTTTGTCTGGGTGGAATTTTGTAATCAATTTTTCTAGGACTTTCCGACGTTCAATTGAGTTGAAATTTTGCATACTTGTTCACTCTTGCTGACAATTTACGAATCAATTAACAGATTTACAAAATAATTGACCAATTACCGACAATTTTTATGATATAATTGTCGTTAAAAATAATACGTTATAACGATAATACAATATTATTAAAATTTGTATCGAGTGATAATATATTTAATATAATATAAGATGTATCTCGCGTGCTATATACGATAAGAATAAAAATGCTATAGGAAAGAATGTAAATTTTCATTAAATACACGTGTATATCGAGATGAGAGACGAAACGATGGGTTATATAGACCGCAAATGTTGGAAATTTTCGAACCCAATGTACGGCCAGTGCCTAACTCACCAACAACTGACCCCATCACACGTAGAATGTATCTTACATGTACGAATAGGGGGTCTTGTTTAGGTGTTTTATGTATCCTAAAAGTGCTTGGCCTCTTCGTTAGTATCGGAAACGCTATTTTTCAAAGGTGGCCACCTGCCACGCGGCCACATAAACGTAGTTTGAGGCGTCGGATAATGCTGCCATTACGTGTGGCGGATGTATAAAGCCTCGGTGGATTATTATAACGATACATGGAATAATAATTTTCTTTCGTTCGACGCTAAAATGTAAGCGATAGAAGTGCGACGGCAACGAAGAATATATCATATATATATATATATATATATATATATTATATGTGTGAGGGGTAGTGTTGGGTGTGTTTAACGCGTTTTCTTTAGAGGTGTTGTGTTGGAGGTAGGTGTAAGGTGGTAGAGTTTTTGATACGACGATAAATTTAATATATTGCCGAGGTTCTTTAGGAGCTCTCTTCTTCTGCTTCGTCGTCTTCCACACCATCGGTTTCCCTACTCCCCATTTTAGTTGTCTGTTAGCGTAAAGCTTCCAGTATCGTATTTATGACAGGCAATTTCACCGTTGTTAAAATATATAAATTTACCTTTTGAGTGTTGCGCCAAGGCACGGGGTTTTAACCGAGGGTGGCACACGCGCAACGTTTGTTCGATTTAATTCGTTGTCTTTTACGTGACACGTGTGCATATTTTATCACGTTACGAGCTTGCAACCGCAGATAAACCACACTACACTACAACTTACATACATTTGAGCATCGCATCGTCCATATACTAAAACGTGAGACCTATCCGCTCGTATCATTTTACATTCGATCAAAAAAAAAAAAAAAAAAATGGGTAAAAAAAACGAATCCTTAAAAGCCTAAATATATAAAATAGATATATATATATATATATATTTTTTTTTAATTTAAAATTTGTGGACGATTGAGTGTGCGGCACGCGTGCCACGAGTTCTAAACAACTGGCTCGTATAAATTCGAATGGCTGCTGGCGGAACAAATTCGAAACACCGTACTATAATTTAATAACCGTTAACGCTATTAACGACATTAAATTTCTGATGTCCAATTTCACTTATTATGCTACGTAATGAACATTTTCTTAGCCGATTGTAATTCAATATATAATGATAGTATATATACGTTGATTAGTTGAAATTTTTAATATTATATATTGTTCATACATTTTAATTATAAAGTTCAATCATATGAAAAATCAATAGTCTAAAGCGTAACCATGAAAATATATACATATATATATATATATATATATATATATATATATATATATATATATATATATATATAAACGGCACTATTCACAGATGAGACCAATTAAAACTCCGACGTAAACGGTATAAAAGCAATAAAATCTGAATAAATTTCGCGTGCTTTTCGAAAAATGTTTGTTGCACCTGTCGAAAAATTTCAATCTGCGTAACATCTGACGTTGTTTTATAACGACCAAAATTGAATACGTCTTCGAAAATTCGACGACACTGCGAGGTTTGTTTTAAAACGTTCGCTTTTTACAATATATATATATATATATATATATATATATATATATATATATATATATACCGTCATTTTCAACCCTCGAAAGAGTGTCCGGTGTTTTTAAACCCTTTCCGTGAAGAATTTCAATCGTGAACGTGTGCAACAATCGAACATTTCCACCCCGCGTAGGAAAACACGCTTTTCACGGAAATCATTAGGTTTTTTTTTTACTATCCGCATTTTCTTTTGTGACGCGCGAATAATTTTTTTTTATATATGCACGAAAAAATCTGTACTCTTGATTTATATTTAAATAATATATTAAATAAATATTTAAAAAAAAAATATTCTAATATTATTTTCACTACATTTTTATATTGTAAATTTCGATAAGAATTCGCGTCACGATATCACTTTTCCGTATCGATAAAAATATTTTATACGGCATCGCTACAGTTTTATATATAAAATTTACAAATTGTTCAAATGTGTACGACATTTTCAAAGATTATTTAATATATTGACATATCGTCAACAGTAAAAAAAAAAAAAATGAAAATGAAAAAAGTCTATTATTTTCTCGACACGTAAAACAAGCAAACGGCAATTAGTTGGTGCGGCGTGAAAACAACTTTTTTTTTTATTATGGCTTCGTTTTACAAAGTTCATTTTAACAAATTAGTCCGAAACTCGAAGTAAGTTTCGCAGTCGAGTGTACGAAACCCAAATGTTGGTCTTCACAAATTCCCATCTTTATACACATATACACGTGCGAATGACATGTGTTACTTATACACGTGCACAGTTGGAACTGGGTTAAATCAAAATAAACAACTACTCGACGAATGAATGTACGGGCAAAACCTAGTAAATAATCTCTGGAGTTTTTTTTTTCTTCTCTCTCTTCTTCTTAGCTTTCAAAGTAAAACGTTGTTATCTGATAATTAAATGAAATTTTATTTATGATAGAAACTTTATATATGCTTTAAATATCATAATACGAATTATGATATTTAATTTATAGTATAAAATTTATCACAAAACTTGATAATAGTTACATATTTTCGTACATATTATTCTGGTCTTTCAATTTAATAGTTCATTTAAAATTAACGCAAGTAAAATGATAAAGAAAAATATTTTTGAAAAAAAATTCAGAAATTTATGTATTCGAATATATAGAAATTAGGGATTCGTTTACGTTTCTTTTTAATTTCGATATTAAAATAACCCTGAAATTCACTCGATTTATATGAATTTCTATTCAATTTTGAGTACTATGACAATTTTATTATAGTTCATTTTCTCTACAACTTTTTTATTTAAATATATAATATCTTTACATTTCACAAATAATAAATGAAAATAAATAAATAGACCAAAAAATTCATTAAAAAAATATTATGAATTTTATTTAAATATATTTTTGATTTTCATAACAGTTAATTTTTAAATTAACATACTTTTTTCATACTTTACCGAGATAAATCAGATAATCTATATATTATATATATTCTTTGGTATTTCGTATTTTAGCTGTATTATGTTTATGTATTGTATTTGTATTTTTTATTATTATATTTTAAAAGTTAAATAGTAATATTTCAAATCATTCAATCAGAAATCACAATATTTGAAAGCTGAAAATCGAGTAAATAATTCGAATCTATAAAAAAAATAACTTTGTAAAATATTGCAAAATAATATATTGTTTACAGATATTTAACCTTCAGATATGATTTTTATCGTATTTTTTGAAACATCACTATATATATATATATATATATATATATATATATATATAAGGTAAAAATGAATAAAAAAAAGTGACACTAATGTAATGAAATAAAAAATTTAAGCAGAATCTTCGGTGCGCGATTTTATTTCACTATTTTCACATCGACGAGTCAGACGACAGCCGAACGGGACGAAAAAAAAAAGACCTTCGAAGCCTTCAAAAATACATTTTTTTTTCTCCTATAAAAAAATATTTCGCGCTGGTAACACGTTTTTTTTTCCTTCATTTTTTTTTCTGTCGACGTACGCATTTAAATATATATAGTAACGCGCGTTTTGCGACGTATCGAATTTGGTATTCAAGCCGACGCAATTCATTCGCGGGAAAATTCGCGGAAAATTTGAGGAAAATTCGTAACAAACGCAACGCGTGATCGCTTGCGACTTTTTTTTTTATTTTTTACAACGTAAATCAGTCCGAGCGCAAAATAAAAATATAGAACAATTCGTGTAGATCAATCAAATTTATTTTTATTTTTATTTTTATTCATAAACGATTGTTTAATATTATCGAAAAATATATTTTTTAAATTTGATTTTTGATGTTTTCATTATAATATTGGTATACCAATTGTTCTAATTAATCATTTTCGATATAATATTTATTAAATTAATTACTAAACAGTCGTCTAACAATCGTACATATCGTATTTCATTTTATAATATATTCGCATTTTTAAATATTATTTATTATTATATTATAATTTTCGTGAGTTTATAAGTATGTATGTATTATGTATGATACTTTTAGGAATATATATATATATATATATATATATATATATATATATATATACTGTTAGAAAACTATCTGAGGTTAAGAGAAAGAGATAATTTGAGATGAAGACCCCTAAAGAGGGTTACGTGCTGAAGGCTGAAGGGAAAAAAAATTACGAAGAATGATAAAAGCCTACGCGGACAAGTCCAAGTATTGTTTTGCTGCCGGTAATTTGCAGGGTCGTTAGTCTTTATTATGCTAAGCATTCCTGAGATACAAAGAGGGGTCGTTTTCGAGACCCCAAAAATGACTCTGGGTAAATCTCGCGGACCTCTCGTGAAAGCCCGATGACTTGCAGTGTCCAAGTAAATCGGAAAATATACACAGCAAAAAAAAAAATAGCGAAGTTAAAAGAAAATTATACAACACACACACATATATATATATATATATATATATATATATATATATATATATATATATATTTATATATACGTGTAAGAAGAAGGTGCGGTGCGAGTTTTCCCGCTAAATTTTCCGCTTGATTCCTCAAACCGATCGTCATTAATCATAATAAGGTGCCATAAGGCAATTTTTCTTTTCTTTCCTCTTTTATAAAGCGACAATATATATATATATATATATATATATATATTTTTTGATTATTTGACACGCATGTATCTTCTATTAAATTTATTTGCACGACTTCGTGTCACATTTGTTCACATAGGCCTATCGTTTTCGTCGATAATTCTTAATATTCTACACAAATATTATGTATATATATATATATATATATATATATATATATATATAATTTATTTTTTATATAATAAATTTGACGATACACATATATAAAGCAAATAAGAGCAAAAATGTAATTTATAATATATAACATTTTTATTTTCATAATTTTTTGCACGCCTTTCGTTTAATTTGATGTATATTAAAAATTATATCTTACACATAGCATAAATAAGCATAAATATCGTTGTCTCAATTTTTGCAATAAATTAAATCAACACTTCAAAGTTCAAAAGAGAATTTCGGTATTAATTCAAATATTTCAATTTTAATTATTAAAACAATTTAATATTGAATATATAATATAATACTAGAAATTCAATTCATAAAATAATTTAAAGCGTTGTTAATTAATTTAAAACAATTTTTTTTTCATATTGTGCGATATTCGAGATTTCTCATTTAAAAATTGGATTTATTTATAATTATCTCGAAATTGTGATTCTTAATGAAAAAAAAAAAAAACGCTGATTACGAGTTATCTCACCGATTATGATAGAGCGTTGAAACCGCCTCCCGGTCACATTTCTACCGAATCACACACATAATGTGGATTAGCGAAAATATCAACTTACTTGAAATGAACGTTTATACGAAAGTGTATTATATATTTTTGCGGCTTCGTAAAATTTGACGGAGCACCCGTTTAAATGTTCGGCTTGGATTTCGTCTCGCACAGTTAAATAATTAATTTAATTAAGTGTTTGGCGCTATGGAGACGCAATTTTCAGACCCATTATACTATCTGCGGCCAAACTGTCACATAAATTAAAATGGAACAATATAAATAAAATAATACTTCGGGTAACGTCGCACACAAATACTAATTATGCATACGCACATTCATTATCAACGTTTTTTTATAATATAACACATTATAATTCTAATGAAAATATATTTTATTTTATTATATACGTTGCCATTAATATTTTCATATTTTAAAAACTGCAAGATTTCTTTATTTCAAAATCAATATGGAGTGGTGTTATTTTCAAATGTTTTCTTCGTCCAAATATACTTTTATATAATCGATTAATTTCTTTTTAAGACTAAAGAATCCATTTTCTGATCATCTTCATGAGACGATCTTTCCATATTCTTTTTACTTTCGATCTGTAAGATATTTTCCAAAGATATAACGAAAAAATTGTAACGTATTTTGAATTTGTTGCTTTCCATTATTGCCTCTGAAATTAATTTTTCATGCCGCTAATTTGTTTTTTTTTTATTTTTATTTTAATAAAATAATCATTAGATAATTTATAAATTATTGATTATAAGATTTAATTGAATAATCTGAATCTCTGTAACTGTAGAAATATTTGTTGCTAATTGTTGTTATTCCAATAATCCAACTTTATTTTCTTTGTCAATGTTGTTGATATAAAAATATACATTAAATGGTTAAAAATAGAATACATTATTTTAAACATAGTTAAAATATATATAAATATTTTATATAAGAATTCACACGTTAATTCACATATTAATGTTAAAATATATTATTGTATATATATATATATATATATATATATATATGTATATATGTTAGCCCTTGTTTACTTTGCCCTTTTATTCAACAAAAGGTAGGTTAATCACGACTCCTCTATTATCCTTTATGTTGTGTTTTTTCCACCGGAAAGAATGAAAAAAAAAATAAAAACTACAATACGGTTAAATACCATCAAACAAACAAGTAGTGACAACGGTGACAATTCGGAAAAGTACAAAGAAAACACTGTTAAGGGTGGCACTTGCGCGAAAATGACAAGAAAACTCTCCCCCTCCCCCTCCACCCACACACACACACACACACATTGTCCCCTTCACCCCTTTCAATCTCGATTTTACTCAGCGAGTAAAATTTTCACGATCCTCGTTTCATTTTAATCGATGTATGAATTCGACGCGGTTTATCGTTTACGTCAATAATTATGACATGACATTTTTTATTGTCAAAATATTTTTACGGCCACTCGTCATCCGGGACGAAATTGAAAAAGCGACAAATAAATAATAGAGTAATCCCCGAAACACGATCGGAACCCGATAAAAATAAACCTTATAAAAATATTACTGTACAACAATCAATATATTGAACAAACATATTGCCACTATCGATGCTAATCAATAATTCTGTGTGAAATGAAATAAGTCGATTTTTATTAAGTAATAACGGTTTTATGACATTTATATAATTTATAATGTTATTGTATTACAGTGATTAAATATTACTAACTACACTGAATTTAAAATTTTGTAATTATAATAACAATGATTGGATTAAATTTTTCAACAAAAAAAATGGTATGTTTGAAAGTTGCATATAAATCCGTAGACTTGTTTCCATTAGAAAATAAATCAACATTTAATTTTATTTTATTATATTTATCGTAAATTTTAAATATAATAGACACATGATATTGATGTTCAAAATATAAACAAGCAAATTTTACCTTATAAATAAATATCAACAAATATGTAAGTAAATATGTGCGTTGCCACCGATTCAACGTTTCTTATTATCTATTGACTGATATAAAATGTTTAAAATAACAAATATATTTTTTTAATATAAAGTAAAATATTATAATTTTAATATAAACTTTGACTTTTTTTGCATTTATGACTATTTTTCGTAACAATAGTTTTTTTTAAAGATCGATAATGACATTTCTTTTGTGTTATAAGGTTTTATTAATAGTTAAAAAAAATAAATAATATCGAAATAATTAAATTTAAAATATACTAAACATATTATTTCAGAATACCGCCAACTAAAATGTCGCAGGTATCATTATTTTCCAAGTTTTTCCTCTGAAACGGTACACTTGGGAAAACGGTCCGGTTGTTCCTAATTTATTCGCACACCGCAGAACGTTATATTTTTAGAACATTCTCTAATAAATTATATTAAAAAATCTTACATTAAGTTCTAAATTCAAAAATACAATATAATAATATGAATCAAATGACACGCGAAACATTCGCAATTTGAAGCTAGCAAAATCTAGCTTAACGAAGTCCAGATTAATTAGACTTTACTGCGTATGTGAAGATTTAGTATAATAGTTGGCTTTATAACTTTTGCCTATTCGTATGCATTGTATTAAAATTGCGGTCTTTGTAGTGCCATTGAACAAATGGCTCGTTTAAAAGTTTTGACCGCCATTTTAGAACAAAATGGTTGGCGATAAAACAAATTTTCGCCATTATTCGATTGCTAAAATATACATTGGAAAAAAATTCAAACAATACAAAACTAAAACGTTTCAACAAAAAGTATATATATATATATATATATATATATATATATATATATATATATATATATATAAATATATATATATATATATATATATATATATATATATAAATATATATATATATATATATATATATATATATATAATATATATATATATATATATATATATATATATATATATATATAAATATATATATATATATATATATATATATATATATATATAAATATATATATATATATATATATATATATATATATACATATATATAAATTTAAAAAATGTTGACTTACTTTGTAAAGCGCAGTATCTCATTTATTCGCAAATTTATTTACACATTACAAAGAAAACTTTAACTGTTTATATAAATATATATATATCAAAAAGTAAGGTGAAATTGGGATTAAAATCTTTGCATTCGTATTAAATGTAGTAGTAGGGATGCCAACAACTAAAAAACATCTTTTAACGAATTTTCCCTTTATCGTAAGCTAAAATTTAAAATCAATATTTAGGAAATAAATTAAATTGCGCTATTTTAAAAAATTAAGTAAATACAACATAAAAAAAATTAAGTAATATTTTAGATTTATTCCATAAATGCCGAAATTTTTCAATACCAGCGGCCGGTTCGGCTCCGAGAGGCTTCTCGTGTTAGAAGATAAGCACACACTCGAGTTTATTCAATACAGACAGCGATTTCTCCATACATTTGCACGCTGGATCTGCCAATCAGGGGGCGCCCAACCCTGGGGGCTGAGGCACTTACATTAATCGTACGAATGATCTACCCCTGCGAGTTCTACAATCTAGCCGGACGTGCCACAGCCAAGGAGCTACTAGTACCAAAAAATGGTTCAAAATGGATGGAAAAATATTGGACTTAAAATAATTTGATGATTTACGAATTCTTAGAACCAGCAAATAACGAAACGCTAAAGAATTAACCCAAAATTCCACCCGATTGGATCTGCTTCAACCAGAGGGAGAGATCCCGGTTTGATATAGCAGCAAAAACGTTCAAATTTGCGAATCTCATTTTAGCGCATTTTGACCTGAAAAACGGGCTCCGGGGCCGACTGGGAGCAAAGTACTGAAAAATTCCAGAAAGCGCACGAGAAAACCGGTTGTGACCTCGCATGACCACCGCTCCCATCTGCAAACCGCGTAGAAATCATGGTGTGACGTCGCCAGACCGCCGCTCGGTTCTGCAAACCGCATACACAGAATCAAGAAAATCAAAAAATTTTCTAAGTCCAAGATTTTTCCATACATTTTCGGGCTTTTTGTCCGGAAAAAGGGCCCCGAGGCCGCTGTGTGAGTAATATGAAGAAATCTATAGTATTCTTCCAACAGCTCCCGTAGTTGAGGACCCGAGTCGGGATCGGAGCCAGTCGAGGCCAGTGCGTAGAAATCATGGTGTGACGTCGCCAGACCGCCGCTCGGTTCTGCAAACCGCATACACAGAATCAAGAAAATCAAAAAATTTTCTAAGTCCAAGATTTTTCCATACATTTTCGGGCTTTTTGTCCGGAAAAAGGGCCCCGAGGCCGCTGTGTGAGTAATATGAAGAAATCTATAGTATTCTTCCAACAGCTCCCGTAGTTGAGGACCCGAGTCGGGATCGCAGCCAGTCGAGGGCAGTGCGTAGAAATCATGGTGTGACGTCACCAGACCAGCGCTCGGTTCTGCAAACCGCATACACAGAATCAAGAAAATCAAAAAATTTTCTAAGTCCAAGATTTTTCCATACATTTTCGGGCTTTTTGTCCGGAAAAAGGGCCCCGAGGCCGCTGTGTGAGTAATATGAAGAAATCTATAGTATTCTTCCAACAGCTCCCGTAGTTGAGGACCCGAGTCGGGATCGGAGCCATTCGAGGGCAGTGCGTAGAAATCATGGTGTGACGTCACCAGACCGCCGCTCGGTTCTGCAAACCGCATACACAGAATCAAGAAAATCGAAAAATTTTCTAAGTCCAAGATTTTTCCATACATTTTCGGGCTTTTTGTCCGGAAAAAGGGCCCCGAGGCCGCTGTGTGAGTAATATGAAGAAATCTATAGTATTCTTCCAACAGCTCCCGTAGTTGAGGACCCGAGTCGGGATCGGAGCCATTCGAGGGCAGTGCGTAGAAATCATGGTGTGACGTCACCAGACCGCCGCTCGGTTCTGCAAACCGCATACACAGAATCAAGAAAATCGAAAAATTTTCTAAGTCCAAGATTTTTCCATACATTTTCGGGCTTTTTGTCCGGAAAAAGGGCCCCGAGGCCGCTGTGTGAGTAATATGAAGAAATCTATAGTATTCTTCCAACAGCTCCCGTAGTTGAGGACCCGAGTCGGGATCGGAGCCAGTCGAGGCCAGTGCGTAGAAATCATGGTGTGACGTCGCCAGACCGCCGCTCGGTTCTGCAAACCGCATACACAGAATCAAGAAAATCAAAAAATTTTCTAAGTCCAAGATTTTTCCATACATTTTCGGGCTTTTTGTCCGGAAAAAGGGCCCCGAGGCCGCTGTGTGAGTAATATGAAGAAATCTATAGTATTCTTCCAACAGCTCCCGTAGTTGAGGACCCGAGTCGGGATCGGAGCCAGTCGAGGCCAGTGCGTAGAAATCATGGTGTGACGTCGCCAGACCGCCGCTCGGTTCTGCAAACCGCATACACAGAATCAAGAAAATCAAAAAATTTTCTAAGTCCAAGATTTTTCCATACATTTTCGGGCTTTTTGTCCGGAAAAAGGGCCCCGAGGCCGCTGTGTGAGTAATATGAAGAAATCTATAGTATTCTTCCAACAGCTCCCGTAGTTGAGGACCCGAGTCGGGATCGGAGCCAGTCGAGGCCAGTGCGTAGAAATCATGGTGTGACGTCGCCAGACCGCCGCTCGGTTCTGCAAACCGCATACACAGAATCAAGAAAATCAAAAAATTTTCTAAGTCCAAGATTTTTCCATACATTTTCGGGCTTTTTGTCCGGAAAAAGGGCCCCGAGGCCGCTGTGTGAGTAATATGAAGAAATCTATAGTATTCTTCCAACAGCTCCCGTAGTTGAGGACCCGAGTCGGGATCGGAGCCAGTCGAGGCCAGTGCGTAGAAATCATGGTGTGACGTCGCCAGACCGCCGCTCGGTTCTGCAAACCGCATACACAGAATCAAGAAAATCAAAAAATTTTCTAAGTCCAAGATTTTTCCATACATTTTCGGGCTTTTTGTCCGGAAAAAGGGCCCCGAGGCCGCTGTGTGAGTAATATGAAGAAATCTATAGTATTCTTCCAACAGCTCCCGTAGTTGAGGACCCGAGTCGGGATCGGAGCCATTCGAGGGCAGTGCGTAGAAATCATGGTGTGACGTCACCAGACCGCCGCTCGGTTCTGCAAACCGCATACACAGAATCAAGAAAATCAAAAAATTTTCTAAGTCCAAGATTTTTCCATACATTTTCGGGCTTTTTGTCCGGAAAAAGGGCCCCGAGGCCGCTGTGTGAGTAATATGAAGAAATCTATAGTATTCTTCCAACAGCTCCCGTAGTTGAGGACCCGAGTCGGGATCGGAGCCAGTCGAGGCCAGTGCGTAGAAATCATGGTGTGACGTCGCCAGACCGCCGCTCGGTTCTGCAAACCGCATACACAGAATCAAGAAAATCAAAAAATTTTCTAAGTCCAAGATTTTTCCATACATTTTCGGGCTTTTTGTCCGGAAAAAGGGCCCCGAGGCCGCTGTGTGAGTAATATGAAGAAATCTATAGTATTCTTCCAACAGCTCCCGTAGTTGAGGACCCGAGTCGGGATCGGAGCCAGTCGAGGCCAGTGCGTAGAAATCATGGTGTGACGTCGCCAGACCGCCGCTCGGTTCTGCAAACCGCATACACAGAATCAAGAAAATCAAAAAATTTTCTAAGTCCAAGATTTTTCCATACATTTTCGGGCTTTTTGTCCGGAAAAAGGGCCCCGAGGCCGCTGTGTGAGTAATATGAAGAAATCTATAGTATTCTTCCAACAGCTCCCGTAGTTGAGGACCCGAGTCGGGATCGGAGCCAGTCGAGGCCAGTGCGTAGAAATCATGGTGTGACGTCGCCAGACCGCCGCTCGGTTCTGCAAACCGCATACACAGAATCAAGAAAATCAAAAAATTTTCTAAGTCCAAGATTTTTCCATACATTTTCGGGCTTTTTGTCCGGAAAAAGGGCCCCGAGGCCGCTGTGTGAGTAATATGAAGAAATCTATAGTATTCTTCCAACAGCTCCCGTAGTTGAGGACCCGAGTCGGGATCGGAGCCAGTCGAGGCCAGTGCGTAGAAATCATGGTGTGACGTCGCCAGACCGCCGCTCGGTTCTGCAAACCGCATACACAGAATCAAGAAAATCAAAAAATTTTCTAAGTCCAAGATTTTTCCATACATTTTCGGGCTTTTTGTCCGGAAAAAGGGCCCCGAGGCCGCTGTGTGAGTAATATGAAGAAATCTATAGTATTCTTCCAACAGCTCCCGTAGTTGAGGACCCGAGTCGGGATCGCAGCCAGTCGAGGGCAGTGCGTAGAAATCATGGTGTGACGTCACCAGACCAGCGCTCGGTTCTGCAAACCGCATACACAGAATCAAGAAAATCAAAAAATTTTCTAAGTCCAAGATTTTTCCATACATTTTCGGGCTTTTTGTCCGGAAAAAGGGCCCCGAGGCCGCTGTGTGAGTAATATGAAGAAATCTATAGTATTCTTCCAACAGCTCCCGTAGTTGAGGACCCGAGTCGGGATCGGAGCCATTCGAGGGCAGTGCGTAGAAATCATGGTGTGACGTCACCAGACCGCCGCTCGGTTCTGCAAACCGCATACACAGAATCAAGAAAATCGAAAAATTTTCTAAGTCCAAGATTTTTCCATACATTTTCGGGCTTTTTGTCCGGAAAAAGGGCCCCGAGGCCGCTGTGTGAGTAATATGAAGAAATCTATAGTATTCTTCCAACAGCTCCCGTAGTTGAGGACCCGAGTCGGGATCGGAGCCAGTCGAGGCCAGTGCGTAGAAATCATGGTGTGACGTCGCCAGACCGCCGCTCGGTTCTGCAAACCGCATACACAGAATCAAGAAAATCAAAAAACTTTCTAAGTCCAAGATTTTTCCATACATTTTCGGGCTTTTTGTCCGGAAAAAGGGCCCCGAGGCCGCTGTGTGAGTAATATGAAGAAATCTATAGTATTCTTCCAACAGCTCCCGTAGTTGAGGACCCGAGTCGGGATCGGAGCCAGTCGAGGCCAGTGCGTAGAAATCATGGTGTGACGTCGCCAGACCGCCGCTCGGTTCTGCAAACCGCATACACAGAATCAAGAAAATCAAAAAATTTTCTAAGTCCAAGATTTTTCCATACATTTTCGGGCTTTTTGTCCGGAAAAAGGGCCCCGAGGCCGCTGTGTGAGTAATATGAAGAAATCTATAGTATTCTTCCAACAGCTCCCGTAGTTGAGGACCCGAGTCGGGATCGCAGCCAGTCGAGGGCAGTGCGTAGAAATCATGGTGTGACGTCACCAGACCAGCGCTCGGTTCTGCAAACCGCATACACAGAATCAAGAAAATCAAAAAATTTTCTAAGTCCAAGATTTTTCCATACATTTTCGGGCTTTTTGTCCGGAAAAAGGGCCCCGAGGCCGCTGTGTGAGTAATATGAAGAAATCTATAGTATTCTTCCAACAGCTCCCGTAGTTGAGGACCCGAGTCGGGATCGGAGCCATTCGAGGGCAGTGCGTAGAAATCATGGTGTGACGTCACCAGACCGCCGCTCGGTTCTGCAAACCGCATACACAGAATCAAGAAAATCGAAAAATTTTCTAAGTCCAAGATTTTTCCATACATTTTCGGGCTTTTTGTCCGGAAAAAGGGCCCCGAGGCCGCTGTGTGAGTAATATGAAGAAATCTATAGTATTCTTCCAACAGCTCCCGTAGTTGAGGACCCGAGTCGGGATCGGAGCCATTCGAGGACAGTGCGTAGAAATCATGGTGTGACGTCACCAGACCGCCGCTCGGTTCTGCAAACCGCATACACAGAATCAAGAAAATCAAAAAATTTTCTAAGTCCAAGATTTTTCCATACATTTTCGGGCTTTTTGTCCGGAAAAAGGGCCCCGAGGCCGCTGTGTGAGTAATATGAAGAAATCTATAGTATTCTTCCAACAGCTCCCGTAGTTGAGGACCCGAGTCGGGATCGGAGCCATTCGAGGGCAGTGCGTAGAAATCATGGTGTGACGTCACCAGACCGCCGCTCGGTTCTGCAAACCGCATACACAGAATCAAGAAAATCGAAAAATTTTCTAAGTCCAAGATTTTTCCATACATTTTCGGGCTTTTTGTCCGGAAAAAGGGCCCCGAGGCCGCTGTGTGAGTAATATGAAGAAATCTATAGTATTCTTCCAACAGCTCCCGTAGTTGAGGACCCGAGTCGGGATCGGAGCCATTCGAGGGCAGTGCGTAGAAATCATGGTGTGACGTCACCAGACCGCCGCTCGGTTCTGCAAACCGCATACACAGAATCAAGAAAATCAAAAAACTTTCTAAGTCCAAGATTTTTCCATACATTTTCGGGCTTTTTGTCCGGAAAAAGGGCCCCGAGGCCGCTGTGTGAGTAATATGAAGAAATCTATAGTATTCTTCCAACAGCTCCCGTAGTTGAGGACCCGAGTCGGGATCGGAGCCAGTCGAGGCCAGTGCGTAGAAATCATGGTGTGACGTCGCCAGACCGCCGCTCGGTTCTGCAAACCGCATACACAGAATCAAGAAAATCAAAAAATTTTCTAAGTCCAAGATTTTTCCATACATTTTCGGGCTTTTTGTCCGGAAAAAGGGCCCCGAGGCCGCTGTGTGAGTAATATGAAGAAATCTATAGTATTCTTCCAACAGCTCCCGTAGTTGAGGACCCGAGTCGGGATCGGAGCCAGTCGAGGCCAGTGCGTAGAAATCATGGTGTGACGTCGCCAGACCGCCGCTCGGTTCTGCAAACCGCATACACAGAATCAAGAAAATCAAAAAATTTTCTAAGTCCAAGATTTTTCCATACATTTTCGGGCTTTTTGTCCGGAAAAAGGGCCCCGAGGCCGCTGTGTGAGTAATATGAAGAAATCTATAGTATTCTTCCAACAGCTCCCGTAGTTGAGGACCCGAGTCGGGATCGGAGCCATTCGAGGGCAGTGCGTAGAAATCATGGTGTGACGTCACCAGACCGCCGCTCGGTTCTGCAAACCGCATACACAGAATCAAGAAAATCAAAAAATTTTCTAAGTCCAAGATTTTTCCATACATTTTCGGGCTTTTTGTCCGGAAAAAGGGCCCCGAGGCCGCTGTGTGAGTAATATGAAGAAATCTATAGTATTCTTCCAACAGCTCCCGTAGTTGAGGACCCGAGTCGGGATCGGAGCCAGTCGAGGCCAGTGCGTAGAAATCATGGTGTGACGTCGCCAGACCGCCGCTCGGTTCTGCAAACCGCATACACAGAATCAAGAAAATCAAAAAATTTTCTAAGTCCAAGATTTTTCCATACATTTTCGGGCTTTTTGTCCGGAAAAAGGGCCCCGAGGCCGCTGTGTGAGTAATATGAAGAAATCTATAGTATTCTTCCAACAGCTCCCGTAGTTGAGGACCCGAGTCGGGATCGGAGCCAGTCGAGGCCAGTGCGTAGAAATCATGGTGTGACGTCGCCAGACCGCCGCTCGGTTCTGCAAACCGCATACACAGAATCAAGAAAATCAAAAAATTTTCTAAGTCCAAGATTTTTCCATACATTTTCGGGCTTTTTGTCCGGAAAAAGGGCCCCGAGGCCGCTGTGTGAGTAATATGAAGAAATCTATAGTATTCTTCCAACAGCTCCCGTAGTTGAGGACCCGAGTCGGGATCGGAGCCAGTCGAGGCCAGTGCGTAGAAATCATGGTGTGACGTCGCCAGACCGCCGCTCGGTTCTGCAAACCGCATACACAGAATCAAGAAAATCAAAAAATTTTCTAAGTCCAAGATTTTTCCATACATTTTCGGGCTTTTTGTCCGGAAAAAGGGCCCCGAGGCCGCTGTGTGAGTAATATGAAGAAATCTATAGTATTCTTCCAACAGCTCCCGTAGTTGAGGACCCGAGTCGGGATCGGAGCCAGTCGAGGCCAGTGCGTAGAAATCATGGTGTGACGTCGCCAGACCGCCGCTCGGTTCTGCAAACCGCATACACAGAATCAAGAAAATCAAAAAATTTTCTAAGTCCAAGATTTTTCCATACATTTTCGGGCTTTTTGTCCGGAAAAAGGGCCCCGAGGCCGCTGTGTGAGTAATATGAAGAAATCTATAGTATTCTTCCAACAGCTCCCGTAGTTGAGGACCCGAGTCGGGATCGCAGCCAGTCGAGGGCAGTGCGTAGAAATCATGGTGTGACGTCACCAGACCAGCGCTCGGTTCTGCAAACCGCATACACAGAATCAAGAAAATCAAAAAATTTTCTAAGTCCAAGATTTTTCCATACATTTTCGGGCTTTTTGTCCGGAAAAAGGGCCCCGAGGCCGCTGTGTGAGTAATATGAAGAAATCTATAGTATTCTTCCAACAGCTCCCGTAGTTGAGGACCCGAGTCGGGATCGGAGCCATTCGAGGGCAGTGCGTAGAAATCATGGTGTGACGTCACCAGACCGCCGCTCGGTTCTGCAAACCGCATACACAGAATCAAGAAAATCGAAAAATTTTCTAAGTCCAAGATTTTTCCATACATTTTCGGGCTTTTTGTCCGGAAAAAGGGCCCCGAGGCCGCTGTGTGAGTAATATGAAGAAATCTATAGTATTCTTCCAACAGCTCCCGTAGTTGAGGACCCGAGTCGGGATCGGAGCCAGTCGAGGCCAGTGCGTAGAAATCATGGTGTGACGTCGCCAGACCGCCGCTCGGTTCTGCAAACCGCATACACAGAATCAAGAAAATCAAAAAACTTTCTAAGTCCAAGATTTTTCCATACATTTTCGGGCTTTTTGTCCGGAAAAAGGGCCCCGAGGCCGCTGTGTGAGTAATATGAAGAAATCTATAGTATTCTTCCAACAGCTCCCGTAGTTGAGGACCCGAGTCGGGATCGGAGCCAGTCGAGGCCAGTGCGTAGAAATCATGGTGTGACGTCGCCAGACCGCCGCTCGGTTCTGCAAACCGCATACACAGAATCAAGAAAATCAAAAAATTTTCTAAGTCCAAGATTTTTCCATACATTTTCGGGCTTTTTGTCCGGAAAAAGGGCCCCGAGGCCGCTGTGTGAGTAATATGAAGAAATCTATAGTATTCTTCCAACAGCTCCCGTAGTTGAGGACCCGAGTCGGGATCGCAGCCAGTCGAGGGCAGTGCGTAGAAATCATGGTGTGACGTCACCAGACCAGCGCTCGGTTCTGCAAACCGCATACACAGAATCAAGAAAATCAAAAAATTTTCTAAGTCCAAGATTTTTCCATACATTTTCGGGCTTTTTGTCCGGAAAAAGGGCCCCGAGGCCGCTGTGTGAGTAATATGAAGAAATCTATAGTATTCTTCCAACAGCTCCCGTAGTTGAGGACCCGAGTCGGGATCGGAGCCATTCGAGGGCAGTGCGTAGAAATCATGGTGTGACGTCACCAGACCGCCGCTCGGTTCTGCAAACCGCATACACAGAATCAAGAAAATCGAAAAATTTTCTAAGTCCAAGATTTTTCCATACATTTTCGGGCTTTTTGTCCGGAAAAAGGGCCCCGAGGCCGCTGTGTGAGTAATATGAAGAAATCTATAGTATTCTTCCAACAGCTCCCGTAGTTGAGGACCCGAGTCGGGATCGGAGCCATTCGAGGACAGTGCGTAGAAATCATGGTGTGACGTCACCAGACCGCCGCTCGGTTCTGCAAACCGCATACACAGAATCAAGAAAATCAAAAAATTTTCTAAGTCCAAGATTTTTCCATACATTTTCGGGCTTTTTGTCCGGAAAAAGGGCCCCGAGGCCGCTGTGTGAGTAATATGAAGAAATCTATAGTATTCTTCCAACAGCTCCCGTAGTTGAGGACCCGAGTCGGGATCGGAGCCATTCGAGGGCAGTGCGTAGAAATCATGGTGTGACGTCACCAGACCGCCGCTCGGTTCTGCAAACCGCATACACAGAATCAAGAAAATCGAAAAATTTTCTAAGTCCAAGATTTTTCCATACATTTTCGGGCTTTTTGTCCGGAAAAAGGGCCCCGAGGCCGCTGTGTGAGTAATATGAAGAAATCTATAGTATTCTTCCAACAGCTCCCGTAGTTGAGGACCCGAGTCGGGATCGGAGCCATTCGAGGGCAGTGCGTAGAAATCATGGTGTGACGTCACCAGACCGCCGCTCGGTTCTGCAAACCGCATACACAGAATCAAGAAAATCAAAAAACTTTCTAAGTCCAAGATTTTTCCATACATTTTCGGGCTTTTTGTCCGGAAAAAGGGCCCCGAGGCCGCTGTGTGAGTAATATGAAGAAATCTATAGTATTCTTCCAACAGCTCCCGTAGTTGAGGACCCGAGTCGGGATCGGAGCCAGTCGAGGCCAGTGCGTAGAAATCATGGTGTGACGTCGCCAGACCGCCGCTCGGTTCTGCAAACCGCATACACAGAATCAAGAAAATCAAAAAATTTTCTAAGTCCAAGATTTTTCCATACATTTTCGGGCTTTTTGTCCGGAAAAAGGGCCCCGAGGCCGCTGTGTGAGTAATATGAAGAAATCTATAGTATTCTTCCAACAGCTCCCGTAGTTGAGGACCCGAGTCGGGATCGCAGCCAGTCGAGGGCAGTGCGTAGAAATCATGGTGTGACGTCACCAGACCAGCGCTCGGTTCTGCAAACCGCATACACAGAATCAAGAAAATCAAAAAATTTTCTAAGTCCAAGATTTTTCCATACATTTTCGGGCTTTTTGTCCGGAAAAAGGGCCCCGAGGCCGCTGTGTGAGTAATATGAAGAAATCTATAGTATTCTTCCAACAGCTCCCGTAGTTGAGGACCCGAGTCGGGATCGGAGCCATTCGAGGGCAGTGCGTAGAAATCATGGTGTGACGTCACCAGACCGCCGCTCGGTTCTGCAAACCGCATACACAGAATCAAGAAAATCGAAAAATTTTCTAAGTCCAAGATTTTTCCATACATTTTCGGGCTTTTTGTCCGGAAAAAGGGCCCCGAGGCCGCTGTGTGAGTAATATGAAGAAATCTATAGTATTCTTCCAACAGCTCCCGTAGTTGAGGACCCGAGTCGGGATCGGAGCCAGTCGAGGCCAGTGCGTAGAAATCATGGTGTGACGTCGCCAGACCGCCGCTCGGTTCTGCAAACCGCATACACAGAATCAAGAAAATCAAAAAACTTTCTAAGTCCAAGATTTTTCCATACATTTTCGGGCTTTTTGTCCGGAAAAAGGGCCCCGAGGCCGCTGTGTGAGTAATATGAAGAAATCTATAGTATTCTTCCAACAGCTCCCGTAGTTGAGGACCCGAGTCGGGATCGGAGCCAGTCGAGGCCAGTGCGTAGAAATCATGGTGTGACGTCGCCAGACCGCCGCTCGGTTCTGCAAACCGCATACACAGAATCAAGAAAATCAAAAAACTTTCTAAGTCCAAGATTTTTCCATACATTTTCGGGCTTTTTGTCCGGAAAAAGGGCCCCGAGGCCGCTGTGTGAGTAATATGAAGAAATCTATAGTATTCTTCCAACAGCTCCCGTAGTTGAGGACCCGAGTCGGGATCGGAGCCATTCGAGGGCAGTGCGTAGAAATCATGGTGTGACGTCACCAGACCGCCGCTCGGTTCTGCAAACCGCATACACAGAATCAAGAAAATCGAAAAATTTTCTAAGTCCAAGATTTTTCCATACATTTTCGGGCTTTTTGTCCGGAAAAAGGGCCCCGAGGCCGCTGTGTGAGTAATATGAAGAAATCTATAGTATTCTTCCAACAGCTCCCGTAGTTGTGGACCCGAGTCGGGATCGGAGCCATTCGAGGGCAGTGCGTAGAAATCATGGTGTGACGTCGCCAGACCGCCGCTCGGTTCTGCAAACCGCATACACAGAATCAAGAAAATCAAAAAATTTTCTAAGTCCAAGATTTTTCCATACATTTTCGGGCTTTTTGTCCGGAAAAAGGGCCCCGAGGCCGCTGTGTGAGTAATATGAAGAAATCTATAGTATTCTTCCAACAGCTCCCGTAGTTGAGGACCCGAGTCGGGATCGCAGCCAGTCGAGGGCAGTGCGTAGAAATCATGGTGTGACGTCACCAGACCAGCGCTCGGTTCTGCAAACCGCATACACAGAATCAAGAAAATCGAAAATTTTTCTAAGTCCATGATTTTTCCATACATTTTCGGGCTTTTTTACCGGAAAAAATATATTGAGGCCGACTGGGTGAAAAGTTTGATGTAATCAGTCCTATATTTCTTACAGCTCTCGGTGGGGGTACGTACCTTAACTAAGGTTATTAAGGACCTTAGCGTGTATTGCGGGCCAGTAATGTTTTGTGAAATATTTTGGCCGGTGCGTTTCTATATTTAGAAATTGGTAATGCATGAAATAATCACGAAAGGCGCAGTAAAAATCCTGTTTTGGCCTCTCAGCACCATTGTTTTTTTCCGCGATGCTGATTCCTGTAATCTCATATAAATTTTGACCTTCAACGTCTTAGGGCCATTCCTACCTGAATTTCTTTATACATTTCTCTACTCTGGCCCCGACCCGGACTTGGGGTCTTTTTCTTCTAAAGCGGATGTAAATATATTCCTGATTTCTCAATACATTTTACCTTGTTTTTTTCCTCGGGGTTTCTATACTTGACTAAAAGGCCCAAAATATATGGGGAAATCTTGGACGTATTAATTATATTTTTACATTCTATATACTATACCTTAATTTTTGATCATATTTATATATATTAATCTATTCTTAGTATTTTTTTTTAAATTTTATGAGAAAAAAATACATGAATATAAACAAAATATAGTCTTATACTCTTGAAAGCGTGTTTTTATTGAATATATTTTTTTTATCATGGCAATGATTCGACTAGAATCGACTTCGCAAAAATTATGATTATCGACGAGATGAGACGGGAACGTTTAACCCTAGAGCGAAGATAAATTTGGTACCATTTATCGGTTCCAAAATGCCCGGCCTTAGAGCATATAGAATGGGAAGTTATTTTGACCCTAGATTCACCCTCGTCGTATTTCAAACTAAGGTAGTTTCGGCCCGTCGGCGTCCGGCTAATATTTCTGCGTCAATTCTTCCCAGGTATTTTTCCACGTTCGCTCACTTTTCACCTGAGCCGTGTGAAAAATCGTTTTTCCGAAAAAAAAAACTGAAAATTCACCCGAATATAAAAACGGTATGAGATCTTTTTTTTTAATTATCCAAATGTATAGTAAAATATTTGAAATAAAATTATTAAAAATTATGAAATGTAATATTATATTTTTTATAATATTATTACTTAGGGATAGTCATACTCTGACTCTTTTAAGGATTATTTGTATTAATTACTGTAGAGTGCTCTCAACAATTATTCACCAAATTTTAAAAAATTATCAATTGAGGTATTATAAAATAAATTTATTTAATTTTTAAATTCAGTACATATATTTTGTACTTTTATTTATATATTTTCAATAAATATAATTTCTATAGAAAATATTTTTTTTAATACGTATTTGATTGCAAAATTTTCAAATTTTGAAAAATGGCTCTGATCAAGAAGCTTGATTATCCCTATTATATTGTACGTCATTACTTGATTATCGTATGATTAAAATAAAGATTTGTTTTCATTATTTAAATATAACTTTTTTAAGCTGTTCCAAACGTCACTTTTATTAAACTTTATTTAAAATTAACATATGAATATCCAATTTAGAGATAGAGATTTAATCTAACAATATTACTTATTGGTAAAAAAAATTATCTACTCTACGAAACTAAATATAAAAAATTTGATCCTTAAAATATTGTCACAACAGATTTATTTTTGTTTTATATCTTATATATTATATTATATATTTAAATTATACGAAACGACGTATGTAAAATGGCAGACGAAGTAAAAAATATCTCCAACTCGACGTCTTTAAAATTATATATATATATATATATATATATATATATATATATATTTAGTAAAAAACGTTTGTAAGAATTTTTAGGTACGAGTAGCCTAGAATGAACAAGGTGCTCCCAGGTTTTAAATCAAAAGCCTTTTCATTCAGATGACCGTTGGGGTTGAGGTGTCAGACGTTTATTTCATGCTACAACTCACAAACTAATTAGGGGGTGATATAATGGGCGTAGGGGGAGGGGTGGGTCGTAGGGGTTGGTCGAGCTGGAGGCTGTTTTTCCTACTGTGGCTCGAGCACGCGAATACTCCACTAACTGAAATAATAAATAACGCTGCAGACACGTTTCATAAATAATGCACCCGCTCGCTTAATCGGCTTGCATTCAAGATGTTCGTCGGCCGGGTCGACTTGACGATGACGTTTGATTTATACGATATTTTATTTTATTTTAATCACTATTATATAATTAGACGAATGAACCGGA
Organism: Leptonema lineaticorne; assembly: GCA_024500535.1. NCBI lineage: Eukaryota > Metazoa > Arthropoda > Insecta > Trichoptera > Hydropsychidae > Leptonema > Leptonema lineaticorne. The sequence continues at coordinate 3,090,425 of JANIJI010000005.1, read as the reverse complement.
TAATTTTATAAGAGCGAGCGCAAAATGTTGAGGGCTGAAACGGAACTAGCGGTTCAAAATGAATGCACGTTCTCGTACAAATTTATGTCTTCCAATTAAAATGCATTATCGTGATGTAGATATATTTTAGTATATCTTCGATCAATGCTATGTACATTATGTGCATCTTTGTATTATATTTTTCGATAGAAAAATGTAAAAGTTTAATTATTGTTTAGTTATACTGGATAAGATAAGTCATTAATATCTGAATATTTTCTATGTTATCAATTAATATTTTTTTTTATTTTTTTTGCGAACTACCTTATTTTCTATGAATTATGTGCTCAAAAAAAATTGATATATTTTTATTCATATATATATTGTTCACGATCTATTTTTTATTTCTATTATATTGATATTGTTTACACTCTAAAAATTTGATCATCCTGAAATGTTTATTTATACTGATTTTATTTTAAGACATTTATCATAGCACAAAAATAAAATGCATTATCAGACATGTTTATATTTTGACGGTATGATTTTTTGAAAATAACATATTAAATGTCACACCATACTATATATATATATATATATATATATATATATATATATATATATATATATATATAATAAAAACGTCATGTAAGTGACATTAGATATTTTGACAGCTGTAAAATGGACACAGCTTTGTATAATAAAACATTTGACAAAAATGTATTATTATACAGCGTGTATCGAAAATGTATCATACGATCGATATAAATATTTTCGTCAATTAAACGATCGTCTCTTACGTTACACCGTATATATTGCAGTATATTTATTTGTAAGTGTAGTTGCGTGTTAACAGAATCTACTCAAATAGAGCCTAGCAAATATAGTTTAATACATACATCAGACAACGTACAATGGATCCCCGTTGGCCAACAAAGGCTCGGAATATTCAGCACCTGAAGACTGAAAAAAAAAAAAAAGAAAACCGATGATTTATATGCGGTATATATAACGGCGGTTTCGCTGAAAAAAAAATATACGATGAACCAACCCCACTTCTTTCGGCAAGGGCGAATTATTTTTATGTGTTTTTTTTTTCCTTTTCAACGTAACTGCTCCCTTTTCGACGTATTAAATCTCAGTGTTGAATTAAATTAATGGATTTTTTTTATTATTATTAATATATGAAGACGAATAATTATTGAACGATTTAAATTGTGTGATGTATGAATGAAAACGATCGATAATATTAATGGATATTTTAAAAAATAAATTATCGGACATTTTGAACAACTATGGATTTTGACATTTTTGCATTTTGACTGATATTTTAATTTTTTTTTCATATAAAATATACGTTTACGTTATCGAAATTGCGATTGACGATGCAAAGAAACCATTATAATTTTGCTGAAAAAGCTACAATTTTCACATGGTTTTCAGCATGCGATTCCTCTTTTCAGAATTCCAGATTGTTATAAACTTAATTTTAACAAATTTATTTTGGTGAAAAGAAAATTTTTATTAATTTTCTTGTTATAAAATAATGAAGTTCATATTTCGATATATGATTACATTGCAAATCCCTTTCTTTTTTTTGGAAAATTTCTCACTTTTTGTCAAGTATCATACATTTTAATTTTTTTTATCATTCATAACTTTGCTGAAAAACTTCATTGCCAAAGTTTCCCACACACACACACACACACACACACATATATATATATATATATATATATGTGTGTGTGTGTGTGTGTGTATGAATCGATATTTTTCAACAATCGAACATAAAAAGGAACGAAAATCATATAATAGAGAATGTGGTGCAGATGACAAAAAAAAAAGCATTTGATAAATACAACGAACCGCACCCCACTTTTACATTCACTGAATTACCTCTAAGTTTTATTTCCGGATAGATCCTCACAAACCAAGTTTATTCAAACATTGTTTGAAATCCGACGATGCGAAAGAAAGTTACACACTCGTGCATTTTATTCATCTACATTTCAAATACAGAATTCGCTTGTCGTTTTATTTGTTTTACCTATTAAAACATAAGTATTTTCTACGTAAAAAAAAAAACACGTAAATTCCTATCTTTTATAATGTGAGTGTATAATTGAAATACATTCATTTTTAGATTTTACAATATTTTTTTTTAAATATATCTACTACAAATAATTTAATTATTTATACTTGAGATACGTTCAAATATAAAGAATTATAAAAATATTTGTATAATTCTATACGAATTGGAAAAATTCATATTTTTTTCAAATAACACACACATTTGATCCATGCAATATTAAGTATATATACACTTTAATATATAAATATATTATTTAATCAAATATATATATATATATATATATATATATATATATATATATTTGTAACATTACAAATTATAATAACAATAATGCGCGTATCATAACGGCGACATAATATTTGCGATGAAAATTTTCTGACTGTATCCAGAATTAATCGAATGTAACTTTATCTAACATGAGCATTTAGATGATAAATATATATATAACGATAAGATGAATAAAGCAAATAATCCGTACGGTAAGAAAGATACATATTCACAATATAAACGTTTCACTTCTACCATATAAATGTTTGTATTATTCCGATTACACAAAGGGAAAATGGAATGAGTATCGATATAATAAATACCATATGCTATTATATAAATTTGTATACAATCGACATATATATATATATATATATATATATATATATATATATACATATATATATATATATATATATATATATATATAACGACGAATAAAATAAGCTTTTCTGCTTCAATCTATTATAATATTGTTCTGAAACCTTTTTCTGATCCGCGGCACAACCAAGTCCTTTTTAAAACTCGGCAATTCACCATAATTCTTAATTTTTTTTTTATCCTTTATAAATGCTAGATTTACCCTTTATTATATTACAATTGTCGTTCTTATTTGATCTAATATATAATTTCAATTGACGTATTTATAATATAGTAATCGCGTGTTGTTATGAAATACATTATTAAAAAAAATTGTTTAATTTTTAATTTTTATACTTATTAATTTTTAAATATAGTGATTTTTATGTGTCTCTCAATACATTTTTTTTATAATGTATTATTTAAAACTGTTTTTTTTTAATGCAATAGTTTTTTTTTAATCTAGTTTAAATTGATTGTAAGAAATATTTTCAAAAAAAAAAATTTACTTCGCAATTTCAATTATACTATATTATTGAATTAACGCTTATTAATAATTAAATCAATCGTAATAATTAAAAGTATCATAATTTCCAATTAATAATTACGATTAGCGTGTGAAAACGTGCACATTTCTTTCGAGCAATATATTACGAAACGATTTTTTTTTCAACGAAAGCTCCCGAGACTGCTAACCGGAAACGTGGAGAAACTTTTCACTTTATCGTTATTAAAGTTGAACTTGTGTCGAATCGCATAATCACGGAAGCGTTAACCAGACGACATTTTTTTTACTCTCTCTCTCTCTCTTTCTCTGTCTCTCTTTCTCTCTCTTTCTCTAATGCAATCCCCGAAGTAATCGAGACATGTAATATGCAAATTACCTTTGATTAATGATGAACTCGTCAACGTAATGAGTTCCCAGACGACCTATCAAAATTCATACGGCAAACGTGTACACAATGCATTTTACACACGGCTTGCACGTTCAGGCAATATGTATAATATAATATGGATTAACTATCGTTAGCGTACGATATTCGAGAACGAGTTCGTTTCAAGATATTCGACAATTATATTAATTAATTATAACGCGATATGTAAACGCCATTGTTCGATATGCATATTCGCTGAACAATCTGAAAATACGCTATCAACAAATACGTGATGAAATTTAAAATATTTTCTTTTTACTAATTATAAAAAAATAACATTTTGTCGTTTTTATTAATTATATACAGTCAGTTCTCGAGTTACGACCGCCTCGACTTATTCGCACTTACGACGAAAAAATTTCATAATTTTTTTTCTAAAAAATGTGTTAATTTTTTTTATAGTTTTCGTCACATACATATCTAATATAATCTTGCACGCTTCTGACGATTTTTGATATTTTTGACGATTGATTCGACAGACAACGATAGATTTTTGAAGGTACAACGCAATATTCACCAAGCAATTGCCTGTTATAATGAAATTTATAACTAGAAGAAAAAACAAACTGTCCAAACAAAATTGGATTTGTTTATAAAAACAAAAAAACACTACTACTACACTCGTTGATAAATCTCCGAGATAGCAATAAATATCAGTAGCTCAGATGATAATCGACCATAGGCCAGAATAATGCTTATATATTAATAATACTTAATTATGAATGTAGTTATTTAATTAACCAACTAAAATAATAACAATTAAAAATCAGAAATAAAAGCCATTATATTTGCTTATATAATATATACATATATGTCTATCATATTATATTACTTATTTTTGTATGAAATTCGACTTACGTTCAAAGTTGTGGAACCGATCCCCGTCGTAAGTCGAGAACTGACTGTATTTAATAAATATTGAATTTTAATTTTATTTTTTGAAATTAGTAAAACACACGCTGAAAAAAAAAATTAATTAAAATTTCATAATAAAGTGTTTTCTCTTGAAAACGTAATTTTGAGATTAAAAATCTCTATAGATATTTTTAAATTCTTTTAGAAGTTAAAAATATATATTTAAAATGTATAAACATTTTAAATATATATTTTTACAACAATACAACATAAATACAATATATATATATATATATATATATATATATATATATATATATATATATATATATATATAATACAACAAGAAGATAGTAAAAATTTGTAAACTTAATTGTAATTTAATGTAATTTGTCAATAAAAAAAATATATATACATCGATATAATTGTGCTTTGGATTCTGTCTTTGCATAAATTTTGAATCCCAGTTTATGCCCGGTCACGATCTTTCGTCGTGTTAAAAGGATTTTCCTCATCTTATCGCCACCAATTTTGGGCACAAATGTCGAATCGATCTGTCTGACAGTCGAACACAAAGGGTTCTGTGATCAAACCGTCGAAATTCATCACCATATAATGTCTAATAATATTTGTGGATAATCCGTCTATAATATTTGCAGTCCGATAGCCGTGTACTAGAATAAATTAATTTTAAAATGTTGACATAATCGGTAGCAATTATAGAATTTCACAAATCTACGACGATTGGATTTAGAAAAAAAAAATGGCATTTGCAACGTTGACTCCTGAACACCTGAATGGTTTAAATTGTATTTTTCATTTTCTATATATTTTATTTTATGAAATGTTTAAATAAATAAATAAAATATTAACAACTTCAAAATAATAATGTACTAATCAATAACGGAAGATAATTTAATGTATCCTATAAGTTACTTTCTTTTTCATAATATATAATAAATAAATATTTAATATTTACTGTTTAAAAATTATTTCTTATATTACCTTCTCTCATTTCTCATTAAGCCTTTTTTTCTAAAATTGTCGTGTTTTGGACAAGAAATAATATCGGAGGTGCGCTTTTATTTCTTCAATGAATCCGATGGTGCGAGATTCGGTGAGTATGCAGGATGTAATAAAATATCCCAATCAAATTCTAAGAATTTTTTTACCGCTAATACAATATATGATCTCACGTTGTCATAATGAAAAACATTACCATGTCGATTCATTAAATTTGCCCCTATTTTGTTTTGAAAGCTTTCAATTGATCTATTTGTATATTGCGGATTTTCATTAAGCATAAACTTGATATGGTCTGTATTCGTCGTTTTTGAAATCATCATCTTTCAAATTAAATTTTCATCTTCAATTTTTTTTAAATTACTTATAAATAATTGTAATAATTGTATCACCATCTCCGTACTTGGTGCAAATCTCGTTAATAATATTTTTTTTACACAAGCAAAACATGCCATAAATTTCGCCATTCACTATCCATCTTTTAACACAATGAATTTGAAAGTTTTGAAAGAAATTTCGGAACATACTGTACGAAACCTCTAGAACAACAGAATCTAATTGATAAATCTGCATGTTTGCACAAGCAACGCTAAAAAAAGACATTCACAGTACGACAAGAAAGAAATTTACGAGACATTTTAAAATATATTTTAAAAATTTATAATATTACCATATGTTACAGTGGTATTCAATATTTTTTATTTTTTTTAAAGAATATGAATTTCGTATGCATTCATATTTGGCATCGGTTTACCTCTTTATAAATAGGTCACGTCTTCACATTGATCCCAAAATTTGTGTATTTTACGGCTATATAAGAATCGTGACACAGAATATCTAGTAATACTTTGAAAATTTTAGTTTTTTTTTTTTTTGTAAGGAAAAATAAAAAAAACTTGAAAAAGAATTGCAAAAAAAAAAATATATATTGCATTAAAAGTCGACGCGTTACTCGTTATCCGGAGTCGGTTTAAAGTCTTGTGCGAGCTTTCAGCTCACCGGCTAATTAGCCGCTTGATATCCGCGACATATACAAAGTCGAGATGAAAGCTCCGTGTAAAATTTAGAAACGGAACGAAAGCGAATAGCCGTAATGGTGTAAATGTGTTTTTCGTATGCCTTAAAGACCCCGTTGTGTCAACGGCTTTATTTCTGATGTCTCGCAATGCTAATGGACCGAGACTATCTCGCAATTCGGCACCGCACTTTATAATATTAAACGTACAGTGTCGCACAGTGACGCATCGGTACTACCATATATATATATATATATATATATATATATATATATATATATATATATATATATATATATATATATATATATATATATATATATATATAACTTATTCGTCCCGTGTCATTCGGATACATGTAATACATCATGCACAACTTTTCCACTAATAAACGCTGCACACTATCTATTTATTTAATCGTCCGAAAATTCTAAATTTACACTAGCGTGACGTACAAAATTATTATTTATCAAAAAAAATATATATATATATAATATTAAATATATATAAATTCTTCTACTATTAATATTTTTTGAAGAAAATTGCCAGTGTTTGATGCTTTCATGTTTTCAACAACAACTAAAAGCTGCCTTCTATTATATCTTATTTTACATCATTACTTTCTGAAATTGAAATTTTACCTAATGAGAAAATATAATATATGAAGAGCATGTATGTTAGTTAATAGTAATACAGTATATAATGTTTCACATTATTTTAATTTCAAAATATTGTTTACATTTTAATTTTAATCTATATTATGTGTGATAAAATAATTTCTAAAATATTAGATATTTCGGTAGATATTAAAATTAAAAATAATAATAATAATAATAAAATCAAGTTTCGTAATTATTTAAAAATGTCATAATGTTACTAATATGTTATCCTTTAAGTGAATTTGATATATTAGAAAACTCTTTGAATATTTTTAATTATTTAAAGTAACTTTATCATTATATATTATTGTTTTATACTGACTGATTACGACGTGTCTTATGAAGATATTTTCTTAATTTTTTTTTGTCAAATTTTTTACCACTAATAATTGAAAGCAATGCTATAAAACTACATGGATTTTTATTATAGATTTCCCTCTAAAATAGAAAATGTAACTTTTGCAAAAAAAAAAATCGCACAACATTCATTATAAACACACTTAGAATCAATAGAAAGAATATGCAGTCGCATTCGTTTTGACGAAAGAATGTGTTTTTTTTTTATTTTTTTCATTCTCCTTCATCGTAAATGTGTCATAACTTTTACATTTTGCATCGGCCACGTTTACGACGCAATTAATTAAGATTAATGACGGTGTAAAAAAAAAAAAAAATACTCGTCTTGCGACGAACGACGATCTAGAAATGCTCATCTCTCGGGGGACGCTAATTAATCACGAGTAAACTGAAAACGCAATCCGAAATACGCACATCTTCGTTAAATGTCCTGAAAACAAAAAAGAAAAAAAAAATGGCGATTCGAGAAGAATAAAAAAACATAAGAAAATATAACTAATGACGAGAAAAATTTTCATCGATCTCTCGCTGAAAAATTAACTATATACGTATTGCTTTATAAATATGTATAAAGTATATAATTATACGATGTTAAAATTTGAACGATATAATTTACTATTGTTATGATTATATAATAGTTATATTAAAAAGTTGTTATATATACACTTTTAAGCGGGCACAAAATATATATATATATGATATATTTCAACGGAAAAGCGCTCGTTAAAAGTTGTTACTATATATCGTTTAAAAAAATGATGAATATTATTTTTGATATATTTAAATCACTTTAATCATCGATCATGTTATTTGAAATTTTATATATTTAATATTATATATATATATATATATATATATATATATATATATATATATATATATATATATATATATATATATATATCAGAAATAAATTGAACGAGATAAAAAGCGGTTTGTTATTATGAAAAGATGACGACGTCTAAGTATGAAAAATATAATTTTGAATAATTTTGCGCGCTTCCAGTTTAAAAATCTCATTTTGAGACCTGTTTATCAAAGCAAAACGTCATAAAAGAGACCGAAAGTCTTCCAATTTGGTAGTCGGATACAAAGTTAACAACCACGCCCTATAAAAAATGACTAACGTTCTAGCAGAATGAGAAAACACAACTGCTCTGGATCACAAAGGGTTTTTTTTTTTTTTTGGTTCTTTCATAATACAGCAGACTTCGTGAAATTACTAAACTTTTAAGTGACATTGACGAAATTGAATGCAAAACGCTTGCATTATCTCTGATATATGCATTGTATATATATATATATATATATATATATATTATTCAGGCTAGTGTTTCAAATCAAGTGCAATTTTATATCAAATTAATAAATTGATATTATTTAAATCACATTCTCTAATTCTGAAAGATTGTTACATATAAAAACAAATATGTAAGAAAGGCATGTCAAATACGAAGTTCGCGAACCGAATGTGATCCATTTAAATGTTGCGCCGTTTTTGTGAACATATATAAAATTAATATTTACAAATAAATTTGGTTTTAATTTGTATATAGTTTCGTTTAATAAATTTTTAGTGTGCAATTCGGTATTAATTATAAGTGATTTTTCGATTATCAAACTTGTAACGCTTGCAGTTGTAAAATTTGAACTAACGCATAACTAATATGCATAAATATATGGAATATTTATACTTTCCATATAAAACAAACTAATAGATACAATATAATCATTCTAATAATCGTTTTTTATTATTTTTTTTAAAACAGCGCGACCCAGAAGTTCATGCGACCCGCAATATGATATGAGTTTGACATGTCTGATATAAGATTTAGAAGGTGATAATTAAATTTTAATTTAACTATTGTATAATATCTTAATATAAATAATAATTATATATATATATATATATATATATATATATATATATATATATATATAATAAAATTTGTCCATTTTAACAGTATCGAATATAGGGGTCGATCGTTTCGACTATCGGAAGATTGGCAGCCTTCAATCGCGCTATCGCACGAAGAATCTGACAGATTATCGTCAAAAATAACGTCGCAAAGGGTCGATTCGAAGAGAGAGATATTGCGGCCATGTTTCCTGGCGAAACGTGGATTGGAAAATTTGTATACGTCCAAAAGGGTGAATGAAATTTCAGACGATCCGAACGAACGTTTGATAAATTGCACGAAATGAGGCCGATGGCAGAAACTCGCCCCTGCACACAAAAACAAAGAACACACTATATATATATATATATATATATATATATATATAGACAAAACGATTTATTGTCTATGATAAAATTTCAAACGTGTAATTTTCCAGGAATAAAATTCGAATAATATATATATATATATATATATATATATATATATATATTAAATATACGATTTGTTCATAAATCAAGTTAATTGTTCAATTGTTTGTGCGCGCACGTTCTATTATGTATACATACTGAGTATAAATATTATGCGATAAATAGAAATCAAAAAAAAAAAAAAAAAATCTATATATTTCAATGTATTCAATGTTAAAAATAGATTACGAACGATTACGCGCGAACGCAATACGATTTCGCGTGAAAATTATTCAATTAATTTAAGAAAAAAAATAATGTTTGTAAATTAAAACCAAAAAAAAAAAAAAAAAATCGGAATCGGAAACATTTTCAGAAAGCGTATTCGAACACTCGAGGGACCGAATGAAAAAATGGAAAACGTCTACGTCGCGCCCTATGCGACATTATTCAAAAGCTTTATTGAATCTTTCTGCAAATAAATTTGGAATACGCACTTCCACGTATTTTAAAGCGGTCCCAAAAAACAAAGAAAAGTAGGAAACCGAGCGAGGTCAAAAAAAAAAAAAATATATATATATATATATAGGAGAATAAAGGAAGAAAAAAAGGGGAGATCCAATAAATGCGAAACGTCCGTACAAATAGTTTCGACAGTTGACATTTACCACCTTTGCTAGAAAATCGTGAGACCCCCCCCCCTCCATTGTTTTGTGTGTAGTTTTCCATTTTCTACGTATATTTATAATATACATGTACTAAAAAAATATATATTAATATATTGCTTCATATATATATATATATATATATATATATATATATTAAAAAATAAATTCCACGAGCTTTGATGATAATGTTCAAATTATTTATGAACAACTTTTATTTCGTACCAATATTTACAGTTCAATTTCATATATAAATTAGAATTACAAATAATTATATTTGTGAAATCAAATCACTGGATTTAAACATAATTGTTTTTTATATGGACTTTTGTTAATTTATACGGGTGAAATTTTGTAATCGATTTTTCTATCACTTTCCGATGTTCTATTGAGCTGAAACTTTTCATTATTACTTACTATCGATGACAATGAAAGAATCAATTAGCATATTTGATACGAAATAATCGACCAATTAGTGGCAATTAATTACCACTGATAATAATACAATGGTGCGATTGTTATTTTATATATATATATATATATATATATATATATATATATATATATAAGTGTATGGTACTTTGTTTATATTCAAATCAGCCACCCCTTTTACTGAGGCAACTGACGTAGCTGATTACTATAAAAGATTTAGTGGTGATGCGAACTCGGTTATATTGCATTACTGGGAAAATTCACAATCCCTTTCTCTTACATTTTCCCCCGGTCCCATTCTAGTTATTTTTCTTTTCTTCGCGCGTTTTTCTTTTTGTTTGCCATCGCTGGGTGTGAGTAAAAGACGAATTTCTTCGAATATTTTTCTCACGGCATGGGGTAGTCGGGTTTAGATGAAAGCTTGTGAGTGGTCGTTTTCCAACGAGGCAACACCGCAGTTGACAGATAAATAAAAGTGGAGACTTTTGCGACAGATCATAAGCTCGTCTTTTCTCTATTATCGTTCCACGTTTCTCACTGTGCCGGATACTTTTTATCTTTTTTACCAATAAGCTCTAAACTGCGAGTCGAATCGAATGGACACGCCTACACGATCATTCAAAATATACATACACACACACACATATATATATATATATATATATATATATATATACCTTTATATTATATTAGAAATAACTAAATAGATAAATTTATTTATTTACATATTATCCAACCCTGTAAGTGTACTTTACCCTATAAATATACGAACTCGTATTATTGATATATAATATTATTTTTAATCAATATTGAAATTATGACATAATTATTAATTTAAGAAGAAATGTCTATATTTCAATTTGAAATGTGACGATTTTAATATTATATATAAAATAAGTCAATTTAAAATTATGCTATGATATATATATATATTACAATAAATAAGATATATAAAATGTATCATAACAATAATATAATATGAATATTGAAAAACTAGATAAAAGATTCAACGTTTAAAACTATCAAAAACGTTTGTATTTGTGCGTATTCAAAATATCCATTTTCCATTCGAATTTATCAATCGGATTTCACAGCTGAGCCAGGGCTGTCCAATTTGCGGCCCGGCTGGCTACCGGTCGCCCATTTGTAAGGTTAAACTCGCCGACGATGAATCTTATATTTAATCCGCATATTAATTACGGACTTTTGCGTAAACGCACTTAAATTACGATCTGTCGTATTTAAATTTTAATGACACATAAACCCAGTTTTCGGTACGCCATCGTTGTATGCAACCGATTATATTCTGTATTCAAACACGTTATTGTTATATTATGCTAATCGCTTGAAATAAATAACACGCATTCATACGCCGAATGAATTAAATTTATCATATTTTGTAAATGTTGAAAAGTGATAAATGCACTTATTGCCGTTCGTTTCTTTTTTTTTCTTTTTTTTTTTTTAAATTTGCAATAAGCGTGACTTTGAAAAACACACACACAAAAAAAAAAATATATATATATATATATATATATATATATATATATATATATATATATATAAATGTACGCACTCGAATGAAATGAAAAAAGTTGAAAAACCGCTGATTTACGTCAAACGGTGCGCAATTTGAAGAAAGCGAACGCATCAGAAAAATTTAATAAAAGCCAAACACTCTGTAAAAGCGTAGACATACAAGAATGGAGTCAAGTATTTGTAACATTTATTATTATTATTATTATTATTATTATTATTATTATTATTTTCGAATGAAAACAGTGCCCTGTAACGGAAGCGAGTCGAAGATTGAAGAAAACTCAAATTATAAACGATTGAAGATCTCTTGGCAAGTTTTCCGGATAGTTTAGCGAATATTTCGTGTGACGGGCAACCAAATGGAAATGGCGAACGTAAACAACGCGCCATATTGAAACACTTTTCTTCCTTTTGTCTATACATATTATATATTGTCTATACATATTTATACATATTATCTTGTATCCATATATCGGTCATTTTCTATCCGATGCCATTCATAATCAATTTCATCATTTAAAATAAATCGAAATCGTTAAAAAAAAAAAAGTAAAAGTTGATGATAGGACTGTCTAATAATAGTTGCCAAACGTCACGTGTTTTTTTTTTTTAACAACACTCGGTTCCCTTCATCACGATAATGCATCGTGACTCGACTCGTATCGTTCCGCAACCACCGCATTCGCCTGATTTGACTCCGTGCGATTTCTGCGTATTCGGCAAACTCAAAAGGCCAATGTGATAATGTCGTTTTGAAACGATTTAGAAGATAAAAAACGAATCGAAAAGTGTCTTGAAGGCTATATACCGGTAAAAGACTATTCCGACTGTTTCAAGGACTGAATACTTTGAATGGTATATAATTGATTTGGAAGAATAAATAAATAATTTACATTTTATAAACAAATTCACCTTACTTTTTGATCTTCTACTGTTCTTCAAACATTTAGTGTTATTAGACAAACAAATAATATATATATATATATATATATATATATATATATATATATATATATATATATATATATATATTACATTATGAAAAAATCATTTTATTGATAAAAAAAATCATTTAATCAAACATTCTAAAGAGACGCGCGAATATCTAACATTGGCACAACACATATAAGTCGATTAATAAATTTAATTTATTACTTGTGTCCAAAGTTTTCCATGTAATTTCAATACAAATGCACGTGAAGTACTACAATTGTAATTTAGATTTGCAAACAACATTTTAGACCACAATGCGCTTTTCAACATCTCGTATGCTTATCGATAACTAGTTGTTGTATTATTGTTGGATCGTAAGCACAAACAATACTCGATATTTCAATATAATAAATGTACTATATATATATATATATATATATATATATATATATATATATATATATATATATATATATATATATATATATATATGCCTTATCCAATAGTTTAACCAGGAATAGTCAACCTGTTCTCTGTTCTATATTGAATGGTTAGAAGTTTTTATCCGATACTAAATTTCAACAAGATTAAATTCAATGCAAGAAAATATTTTGAAAATGATGAAAATTTATTTAGATTTTATTCCATATAAATAAATTTCAATAGTTTAAATACTCATTTATTTTATATATATATATATATATATATATATATATATATATATATATATATATATATATATATATATTAATTCACAAATAACTGAATTTAATAATAGAAATTGACTTATACTTGATATATAATAAAGGCCGACAAAGAAAAAGTAATAGCAAAAATAAGCCAATTTTTGCAATTTGGCTTAATATATAAAAAAAAAATAATTCTCGTGATCATTAATGAAATAAAAAAAAACACTATTATTAATTAGATCTTCCATTAGATCGTAATAAAAAGTTCCGCATTTGTACAGTTATTATTTTCCACTCTTTTCTTTTATATGTATTTACATTACAAAAATATATAAAAAGCTCAAAACAACCCTCATTAGTGAAACGTTCGAATTTTTCTTTTATTTTTCCTAACATTTAACGATTTTGTGTTTTCTTATTGAGCGTTAGTTGTTATTATAAAATATAGTTTAATTTTTAACACCATTCAAAATAAATACGTAATAAAATAATATATAATTTAAAAGTACATTGAAACAGTTCAAAAATTAAGTCGAATAATATTTCTTTCGACGTTTAATATATTGCTTATTTATCTTCAAATCTATATTGATGTGTTATTTTATTTTATATTTAAATCTATTATGTTAAAAATATTTTTAACATAATAGATCAATTTTTTATACAATATTTTAATTTGATTAAAAAGGAAATATCTCATAGAATTTATAAAAAATAATATTCATTTAATATAATTAAAGGGCATTAAAAAAAAATCACAGTACATTTGTGAAATATTGTGTTCACCTTTCAAATAGCAATTTTTCTTTGAGTGCTAAAATGACAATCATTAATTTTAATGATAATCGTTATTTTGTATATGTGTGACTTCATAGATTTAATTGCAGTTTTTATTCGCACGTTAAATAATTATTAGTATGTCAATGATTAGTGACTGCATATTTAATCATATTAAAATAGTGATTGTTAAAAAATACGTCGCACATTTTAATTGCTTTTTTTCACAAACTCGTATAAATTATGATTAAATATGTATTGATATGATTATATAACGATATTTAATATTGGTTTCGATCACAAACAAGAAATTTTGTAAAATGTCGCTTTTATATAACGGCATAGTCAAAAAACACGCGACGTCATTTTCATTTAATAAACTTTCGCAAATTAATAGTGATTTGTTGTTGGAAAACGCTCACTTTTTTGACTTTATTGTCTCCGGCACGGAATGTTTTATGTCCAAAAATGAAATATATCGCTCGTCAAATATGAACGAGAAAACTTTCTTTTTTAATGTCATTCGAATTCTTCGTCGAGAATTTAATTTCTACTTCATTTTTGCAAATTTACCAGGAACAAATTTTCATTTAACTTTCGAACGATCAAAAAAAAATCACATTCGTTCATTAGAAAAACTAGTTTTCTTTTTCCATTAATAAATAAATTATAAGTATTCTCAATAATCATTCTAAAATACTACTATAAAATTCTATTGTCAAGAGATGATATTTGATTTAGAAAACTTTTTTTTTTGTATTTTAATATAATCATTCAATAAACTACAGGAGACATGTAATTGGAAAATAATAATTTTGTGCTTATACTATATATTTCCACTCTATAGTTTATTCATTAGAGGCAAGTTAAAAACTGAATTATTTATTTTTCACTATATAAAAAACGATTGATTGAAATTTTTCCCCATATTTAGTAATAATTAATGAAGAAAAAATTGAAATGACTTATACTTCTCATCATTTTTTTTATGTAAAGATATTTTCTATATAACTCAAATATATTACTTTTTATTTTTTTATTTCTTAATTTTTTACTATTGAGTAAATTTAAGTTAAATGTAGCAAGAAAAAAAATAAAATTATTATAATATAATATTGACTGATTGTGAAATTTTTTTAACGCGACATCTTTTGATTTATAGTTAATTTTTATTACATGTTATAAAAATATTTATTTATATATTTATAAGCTAACTATTCAAGAATATAAATATCTATTTAATTTAAATAATT
Organism: Leptonema lineaticorne; assembly: GCA_024500535.1. Taxonomy (NCBI): domain Eukaryota; kingdom Metazoa; phylum Arthropoda; class Insecta; order Trichoptera; family Hydropsychidae; genus Leptonema; species Leptonema lineaticorne. The sequence continues at coordinate 3,074,286 of JANIJI010000005.1, read as the reverse complement.
AATAAATTTCATGCTTTGAATATTTTATTGTAATTTTAAATCCTTGAAAATATAAAATAATAATTATTAAATCCCAAATTATAAATTTATTTATTTAAAAAAAATTGTCCTAAATTTTATAGACATCTATGTATTTTTTTGTAATTTTTAATATTTTCTAAATAAAATGTCTCTTTCCCAATCGACAATCTAAATAGTCAATATTTTTTTTGGTTTATTAATATCTTAATATTCTATTTATAATGAAATGTTTTTTTTTATTAAACAACAACTTTAACTTTAAATAATTTTATATAAATATGGAAAAACATTTTAAAAATATTTTCTGAAAAATATGTAATATTCCATTATTTTTAACTTTTATTTGATTTTAAACTTTTTTTTTTTATTTTTGAAATATTATAATTCATAGTTATATAGTTACCTCTTCGCACTTAAAAAAAACTTGTAATACTTTGTTCATTTAATTTATTTTTATATATTCTTATTAAAAAAAATACTTATGTTTTTTAATTAATATAATTTATCTAATACGTTTTTGATCAATACAAATTAATATTTTAACGATTTCTGGTTGGATGTTAGCAAAGTGCGGCACCACTGGTATTCAGCAAAGTGGAAAACCACTAATAATTTATTAAAGTCTTGAACCACTATAATTCAGATTTTACAGATCTATTTTTTTATTAACTACTGAATTTTAGTATGATTCTAAATAAATGATTTAGTATGATTTTTACTAAACGCAAAATCACTAAATGAAATAATGTGATAATGTTATTTGAATTTTGTTATTTTTAAAGACTAGTTAATTAATATATGGCTATAAATATATATATATATATATGTAATATGAAACTCAACTACTACATAACCAAATTAATATGAGTTCTCTGAAATAATTAAACTACTAACAAATTGATAGGCTTTTATTAACAGAAATTTAATGATTATCCATCTTTAGATTTTTTTCAAAATCTATTTATAGGCAGTTTTATTTAAATTAGTGAAAAAATTTGATTTTTCATTTTAAACTAAAACAAATTTCATTAAAAATGTATGATTTTATTATAAATTCATATAAGTGACATGCATTTTATTTTAAATATATTATTTATTTATCAATGAATATTGAAAATAAATTCTTTCAATAATACATTAAAAATTTAATTACATTTTTCACTATAATTATGAATGAAGCCACAGATAATTATTTAAATAAAAGACAATAGTTACATTAAATTTTACTATATTTTTTTAATCAAACTTAGTGTTTATCAATATCAAAATATATATTTTACTATTATTATTTTAATTATACAAACTAACTACAATGTGTTTATATATATATATATATATATATATATATATATATATATATATATATATATATATATATACACTTCTAAGTCACAGTTTTAACAAACATTATTTTTATAATAAAATACTGTATCACGTCTCATTTCATATATTTATTTATTTATGTCTAGGTATAATAAGTGCTTCAAATGGTGTCACTGAAGGAGTCGCTCCATCTATTATATCAAGACTAGGAATTTTAGAACCAGGTATGACTGTTATATTAAAATTTTGAAGCATGGTTGTAATAAACATAAACATATTTGATCTGGCTAATGATTCGCCCATACAACGATGTTTTCCAATGCCAAAAGGTATATATGCATCCGGTATACATATTTTTCCATCTACGAGAAACCTTTCAGGGTTAAAATCTGTCGGATTTTTAAACAGTTTATCGTCCATTAGTATTCCGTAGAAATTTGATATTACCATAGCGTCCTAAAAATAATACAATTATTCAATGAAATAAAAATTGAAACCATGACAATGTCATTCTTATTTTGAACAACTTAATGTAAGTAAATTTATATATATATATATTGCATATTGAAATCTAATATCATTTATCTTATTCTAATTTTAAAAACTAAGTAATATTTTTTGCCAATTAATAAATAATTATGAGATTTTATACATACACCATTATGAAGAATGCAAAACTTACTTTTGGTATTGTGTAACCACATAAATTTGTTTCTTTGAGTGCTCTATGAGGAATTCCAAATGTTCGTCCCATAAAATGTCGCACTACTTCTAAGACTAATGCCTCATTATAAGGCATTCTAAAATAAAATTAATATACTATAAACATTAAAGTATATTTTTGTGACTTGAAACATATATTAATATTACTCACTGTGCTCTGTCATCTAATGTTGGTAAACGATCCTTTCCTACAATGTAATCCAATTCACGCTGAGCCTTCTTTTGGACTTCTTGTTCTCTCACCAAATATAAAAATGCAAATCCTATACTTTTCGTCGTAGTTTCAGTGCCCGCCATGAACATGTCCATACACACGGCCAATAATTGATCTTCGCTAAAACCGTTTTCCTTATCAGCCACTTGATGTAGCTTTCTTAAGTAAACATCCATAAAATCGCGATCCTCATTTTCCAAATTAAAAGTATGCTTATGTTTATCCAATTCAGTTCGTAGAAACTTCCAAATCCTCTCGTGTATATTAACAAAACGCTTGTATCCAGAGGCATTCGGTGCCACATATTTCAATAGTGGAAAATGACTAAACAAAGCACCCACCATATCAATACTGGAGAACAATTCGAACAATATATTCTGTAATTCTTTTAATTCGGCATCTTCACAACTATATCTGATTCCAGCCATCATAGACCATAAGGTATTCAACACATACACGTTAACAACATCGTGCATTGACACAATAGCCGAATTGTTATTATTTAAACTACATCTGGACCTCATTTCGTTAAGCAATTGTTCAGATTCAAACATAATAAACTCGGACATGCCACGTCGTCCGAAGCCAAATTCTTTCAAATGTCTCATAGTAAAGCGTCTTTGTTCTTTCCACAAATTTCCATCTGTCAAAACTAAACCTCTTCGTTTACCCCATGTTCTGGTCTCGTAAAATATCCCTTTCGGTCTTCCGTCAATATCCTCGTTCAGTAGCATTTCTTTAGTGGTATCGATATCGCATGTCACCACAATTCTGTCTTTGCCGACTCTTAATCCGACAATACCTTTATTTAAATATTTCTTCGACAGATCTTGCACCGCCTTATGAAGGTAAAGAGCTTTCACGCGAGCTTTTTCCACTTCGATTGCGCTGCCAACGACGGGCAACCATTTCGGACCCGGCGGATAATTTTTCGGTTTTCGCGAGTCCAAATATAGAAGTAATGCAAAAAATATACCGAATAAAAGAACGACAAACCACATTTTGCTGAAAGAAAAAACGCATACAAACACTTAATAAAACTTAACATTTGTTTATAAAATAATTAACAATTCACAAAATATTGTCACTTAATATGGACCATAAATATGATGAAAAGATCGTATATTAATACCTTACACCTTATTTTTGTATCATTTCCACTATGAATTTTCCTTTGACTCCCGTATTCTGTCAATGAAATATTTCGACAATTCAATAAAAAGTATAAATTGAAAATCGCCAGCTTTATACAGTGAAATATATATATATTGAAAATTTTCGCACAAGCACATATAATAATTTAATTAGTTTAATCAATATAAATATTAAAATAATTTCGAAAATTATAGTAATTATTTTTTTATATAATATAATCATTGATATCACATGTTTTATTGTGATTCATTGCAAATTTATTATATTTAAAATTTCTATAAAAATTTTAATATCCCCCAAAATCCAATATATATTATAGATTCTTCAGTGACATGGCATATATAATATTCACATTAAAGAAAAAAAATATTTTTATTATTATTAAAATGTTGACATGTGATTTTTGATTATTGTCGAAAAAAGCTCGAGGGAAAGCTTTTGTAAAATAAAAATTAATTAATTATATATGTATATATATAAATAAATAAATATATATATATATATATATATATATATATATAAATAAATAAATATATATATATATATATATATATATATATATAAATAAATAAATATATATATATATATATATATATATATATATATATATCAAAACAACCAGCTTATGACGCAAAGAGTGAAAGTATAGGAAAAATAAATTCGCGCACTGAGATCGGAGAAATTGTTATGCAATTATTGCGTGTTATTTCACAAACCGGCTCGCTATTCACTAGTCCGTTTATGAAATGTAAGACTTTATAACTTATATTATATATCACTATAAGATATATGATATATATATATATATATATATATATATATATATATATATATATATATATATATATATATATATATGTGTGTGTGTGTGTAAATCAATGATGTGTTAATGTTTTTAAATCATTTTTTTTAACTTTTAATCGTATTAATAAAAGGTGACAAAAATTACAGTATTTAAATTAATAATTTATTGCATGTTAATCAATTATAGTGTTAATATAATACTATAATTGATATATATGGTAGTTGTATGTCTTTTATGCAAGTGTAAACGTGTCGCCGTGTTCCAGTAACCGAGTACCACTGCACTGGTTATGACTATCGGTAAATTAAAACCGGTAAATTTATAGCTATGTCACTTATAGAATGTTAAAATGCAGTATCAATCGTTATATATTAGATTATGATTTATATAAAATAAAATATATTATATTGTATATATATATATATATATATATATATATATATATATATATATATATATATTTCTCATTAGAATGATAAAATATTTTTTTTACAATTATACAATATGGACAATGAAAAATTTTAATTATTCTGAAAAATTTTCACTGTCCATATTGTATAATTAATATTTTTCTAATTTCAATTTTTACCCAAACGAATTATTAATATTTTATTTTTATTTCGGATACTATTTTTTTTCATTTTTTTCTAAATTTTATTCTGATTATTATACTACATATTTCGTTTTTCATATTACGATTTGAATACTTGAAATTTATGAAGACAAAAATATTAGTGCTAGAATTAATCATTATCGTCATTTAATTATAGATGCAGAATATAATACAAAAAAAAATGTTCATGTTGATATTCAATAAGATTCTAAGATTGATTTTATTGAACAAAATTGTCAATAATAAAATAGATATATGTCAAAATGATTGAGTTATATACTAATAGAACATGTTTCATACAACTGTATTGGTCATACGAATAGAAAACCTTAAAACAGAAAATATCTACACAAATATATATTCAAAATAACACATGTAAATTATAAACAAATCTCATTCTAAAATTTTCACATATTGTTCATTCAAAATTAATAGAATATTTAACCGATATGTGAGAAAAGAAACTAACGATTAAAACTAACTAGCAGATGTCTGCGTGTCGTTTAACGAGACCGTAAAAACGTTAATTACGCAATTGCGTTTTTGCATTTAAACATGATATTTATTTAATATATATATATATATATATATATATATATATATATATATATATATATATATAAATGATAGTTAAGAGAGCAAATGCAGTAGGAGAGAACACGACCTCAGTACCCGTTGTCTAATAACTGCATTGTGATGTAACCAGAAATGCATTATCTACGTGCACTTTCTCCGTGACACGCGATATATATATATATATATACATATATATATCTATTAGTGCACATAAACAACATGTTACAGGCAATATATATATTCTTATTAAAATACTTTACTACCAGTCAAAAATCAAAAGCTCAGCTCTGAAAGAGTTGTAGTATTATGTACCATATATATATATATATATATATATATATATATATATATATATATATATATATAAATTATTTATGACACATAAACAGGCACAGATTAAAATTAAAACGAGAATTATAAAATATATAAGTTTTTTTTCATATAAAATATATGAAAATTTTCTGTTTTTTGAAAAATATGTAAGTAAAAGTAAATATATTAAATGACTACAAAATTTATAATTATCCATTCCTATTGTGATGTGTAAAAATTGCACAATTTTTTTTTTTGTAATTAACTGTTGCAATAAAAATATTTATACGTTTTAAAATTTCGATATAATTATAACGACATACACTTAAAAAAAATATTTTTTTTTAATGATCACTCGCGATTTTTGAGCACAATTTTTTTTTTTTTTGAAAAAAAGTCGCAAACTTGCGTTTTATCACTTTTTAGCGAAGTACCTTTGATTAATATGGTGAAATAGCTCAATGCAACCGTTGCAACGATTGAATATGCTGCGATAATAGCTCAAGCTTTTAAGTAAAACTCCCCACTTTCTTCTACTATTAATAGAAAATAGATAAACGTTTCCTGTCAACATTTTATAATGTTGAATAATGCTCGCATCTTGTTTAATTATAATGCAACGTTCATATCACTTGAAAAAATCAATATGTATTTTTTTTTTTCAAAATGAAAATAAGTAAGCAAAATAATATTTTCCAACAGATTTTGCACCATTTTTTTTTTCAAATTACTATAAGATTATTATCGAATTTCTTTCAGTAGTCTCAAAAGCGGTTACAAAACTAGATAAATGTATAATCAAATCTTTATATTTATATTATACGTCTTTCAAATCTTCGTTTACTATGTTAACATATAATTAAAAAAAAAATAGTCAAATAGAAACACTATCTAAGGCTTCATAATTTATTTTAACAACAATCAACTGTAAATATTTTAATATGAATATACATGTACATATACATATAGTGATATTAAATATACATATATAATTCGCATTGATATATTTATTAAATATACATTTAAAATAGAAGATACATTCAGTAATACACATCTGTCATCGAATATTTATTTTTCCATTAGTAAAATGCTGTGCAATTATAGATTACGAGTAATTATTTTAATTTATTACGCGGGAATACTTAGAGTTACACATATATATATATATAGACACATTTCATGATTATTTTATTCACTACGATATGACTTTTTAATTTTTAATTGAACTATGACAAAATATATGTACACAAGTATTTTACTTGCGATAATTTTTCAAATGAAATAATACATCGAAACGTTTTACTTTTACATACAAACGTGTAATAATTAATATTCAATACATAATAGCAATTTTCAATCGGTTATTTAGTTATTAATATATATATATATATATATATATATATATATATATATATATATATATATATATATATATGTATGTGTGTGTGTGTGTGTGTGTTATTTTACGCTAATTTAATAATTTAATATTATATGCGTATATATATATATATATATATATATATATATATATATATATATATATATATTTATATTGCACAATTTAAATTTGATAAATATGAAATAGTTTTGACTATGTCATGTTTTATCTGACTAAAAGAAAGAAAAACAGAACGAGTTAAAACCAACCGCAAAACTAAAATCTACTAATTTATATTATAAAAGATTTTTATTTCCCTTTTTTTTTATTGTAAAATCGATAATATTTCTAAAATTATTCTGTATTAAACATCGATATTAATTCTAGGTGATTTATTTATTATCTGAATAACTCAATTTCAAAATATAGTATCCTCTTTTTTTTCTATGTGCGATTAGCGGTAATTCTCAAAATAATTGTGATTTTAAATTGAGAAATACTCTCATTTAATTTCCAAATAAAATGAAAATTTTAAAGTTTATTTCCTTTAATTATTATTTTTTATTTTCGACTTTCAAATTCGTTTCACATCAAATTTAGATACTTTTCTTCTTTCATTTTTTTATAAAAAAGTATTTATGATGTCAAATCATTTAATATAGAAAAGTTGTTTTTTTATTAATATCATTAAAATTTTCAGATCAAATTAAAACAATATAATTATTATTTCTATACAATTCATATTAATACTTTTGAAGAGTTCTATTTGAATCAAAAAACAAAATATTGATTTCAACGATCTTTACGTATTTTTTTAAAATTTTATTACAAATTTTTTGACAGCAAACATTTATTATTAATGATTATAGTATTTTACTCCATATACAAATAATTAACACAGATTTAAATATGAATATACTACTTTAAATATGAATATAGGTTTGAAGTATTCGATTAGCAAATTTGAACGGATGTTTCGTGAATTTAACGGACATCATTATGTCTAATGAACTGTCGTAATTCGTTATAAGAATTGTTAAAAAATCGAATCATTAGCTGTTTATAATAATTATTGATTACATCGACGTCAACCTAAACATTTAATTGTATCAAGTATCAGGGAATATAGAAGAAGAAAAAAGCGTTTGAATAAGCAACGGTTTGAATAGCAAACGAAACGATAGACTGCTATCGTTCAATTCGCCATCAATGACGACAGCGGCAACATATATTTTTTTTTAATTATGAGGATCAGTCGACGATGGTTGATTTTCACCCTCTAGTTTATGAGGTCTAGCCGCTTGCAGATAGGCCTCGGCAGCTAAAAGACCCCAACCTTCGGCCTTAACTGGCCACGGTTCGCTTGTGGACACTCCATCGATTGGTTTCTCAGCAGTTTCAGTCGGAGTTGAAGCGCTACCCAACGGCTCCAGTTGGATCTTTGGAGTGTCAGCTCTGAAACGATATCGAAAAAAAAGCGAAAGTGTTATAAAGAACTCGTCTTTTTAAAACCATTTCATCGTTTACCTAAATCTCATGGTCACCTGACGTTATGTTCTGGCGTTTGAACGCCGTCGTTCGTGCTCGATATCTCCAAATCTTCGCTGTTGTATCCTAGCTGCACCCTCATCGAATCTTCGGCTCCGATTGTTTCCTTTTCGGCTGCTGCGCGATCGTATTAAAAGAAACTAAATTAATAAACAATTCGAAATCGAAATAATAATGTACATGCATATTTATAAATATACACCTCTAGTGCGCAAGGCCAACGCTCCTTCGGGCCATCCAACTGAGTCACCTTCGACATCCACGGGTTCGTCTTCTTCACATCGTGGTGCAGAACTGGACTCTTCATACGGTAAACTGTCGGCGTGTCGCTTACGACACTTTAAACGCAAACGCCTTTGTCGATTCGCTTTAACTCTTTGATATGTCTATAAAACGAATCAAACACATTCTAAATTTATTATAATTCCAAAAATATTAAATATTAAACGTTTTGAATAGAAAAAAAAAATATATATATATATATACATATGTATAAAATCAAACACGGTTAGAGAATACTATTCGTTAACTTTCAACACGTGAAAATTGGTTTCCAATCAATTCATTGGCTTTAAATCGGCAACGAATGAACAAAATCATTCTCGAACGAGATTGATCGGAAATGAAACGGAAATCGACATCCGGTCAAATTGTGCGGTTCAACTATTACGTATTAAATTCACCGTAGCTATCATGAACTTCTTTTGTCGGAACAATTTAAATTTCGCTTTCGCGTATTTTTTTTTCTTTTTTTAGATTATAAAATTGTAAAAAAAAAAAAAGTAATAATAATCTACAATTATATTTTGTTATTATATAATTTTTGATGTGAAATATTTTATATCTTTGACCTCCCAGCGTGCATCCTCGTCGTGTTGTGGCGGAACTGTGTCCCTTGGGGGTGCACTCAAACTGCACAAATGCTGCAACTCTTGCATGAAATGAGCCTGAGCCACTCCTGGACCCAGACGAGCATCGCAAACTCCACATCTCAGCTTCTGACTACCACCAGCTAAAAAAGAAATTCACAAATAATATATATATATATATATATATATACATTTTTTTATTATTCGACTCGAGCATTTTACATTCAACTTAATAAATTAAATTTAAAACAAACGAAAAATATAATATTAACAATTGATAATTATTTTTAAAAAAATACAAATATTAACTAAAAAAAACAATAATAGCTAATTATAATAGAATTGATTAAATTGCTCTTTTTTTAACTCAATAAAGTCCGCCGCTGATATATATGCGTCTTTAGCTGTGATGTTCTGTAGGTCCGTTGGCACATATGTGCGTCTTTTTATGTACGTATTTTTGACATATAGGATTCTGAAAATCTATGTAAATAATTTATGCGAAATTGAAGAAAATAAATAATATGAATTTAGAAAAGATGAATATGATAATATTTCGATAAAAATAGTATTTAAATAAAACGGATTTCTTTTTTTTTTCACGAAAGCACATTATCTAGTATATATATATATATATATATATATATATAATGATTCTTTTAATATCCTTAAATCATTTTCAGTCCGTGAAAAATTCTCATGAAATTTCGTACAATAAAAGAGGTAAAGCTGTAAATAGCGTCAAGCAGCTCGGCACGATGAAATTAACAAGCTTTTTAAGTTGCGGAGCTGAAAATGATGGGGTGACTTACTTTCGAGGGTTGTCTGAAGGGGACTGAAATAATACTTTGTAATATATATATATATATATATATATTTTCAAAAAAATTGTCAAATAGTCACAATATATAATACCGTATTTTTTTATAATAGTTAAATCGATAATATTTTTTTTTATTAAAAATATACAGAGCTTTGAAAAATAAATTTTCCTGGAATATTTTTAGTATTCTTCGATTAAAAAAATATTAAGTTAAATTTAAATAAATAATATGTATATATATATATATATATATATATATATATATATATATATATATATATATATATTATAGGGAAAATAAGTTATTTCTTAACGTCTGTCACGGAAGAGTGATGAATGAAAATGTTCTCTCGCATCGACGATTCGGAACCATAATTTTATAAGATTCCCTACGTTTCCTTTTTATTTTGCAAAGGGTGGTCGATAGCTAAGAGATCACGGGGGATGTCGGTAAATTTATCCGGTTACGAGTCATCTTACTAATTCCATATCCAAACAATTGATCTTCCCGACAACCCTTGGTATTCGTTTGTTGTTTTCAACACTTTTATGTTTTTATTATAATAGTAGAATATCATATATATTTTTTAATTTATAATATATATATCAAATACACATATTTAGTCGAAAATAATTGTTTTTTTTATCAAAAGAATCAAATTCATATATTTATATATATATATATATATATATATATATATATATATATATATATATATATATATATATATATATTAATATATGTGCAATTGTTGTATTTTTACTGCCCCAGTTTAAAGATTATTCACCGTTTGCCTTAGAATACGCTCTTACAATTAAGAAAATCCACCCACCCTCACCCTCTTTAAACGCAATACTGTTTAAAGTTGACTAAGGAGGATTTTGCAGGAGTACTTGAAAAAATAATTTGCAGAAATACAGCTCCCTCCCTATTCCGCTTCTAAAGGTATTCATTATCGCTAACTAAGAGGTTATATATATATATATATATATATATATATATATATATATATATATATATATATATATATATATATACCTTTTCGCTTCTCCCTTTTCTTCCCCTTTGCCAGAATTTAAAGAATACAACGTATACTTTTGATACTTTCGAAATTTATGCATAAAATTAAACAATTTGAACGGTCAATTTTAATTGAAATCAAAATATATATTATGAAAAAAAAATCTTACTTAGAAAATCGTTACACGGCGGCGGATCTGGTGATGCAGAAGTTGCGCTTCCCGGTGAACTGGAACCTTCGCGAGGAGCTCTGGTTTCCACCGGTGATCCAAACGACGGTTGACGCTATTTAACGATAAACCACGTTTATAAATTACAAATTTATATATATATATATATATATATATATATATATATATATATATATTATTGAAATTCGTTAGAATGTACGATATTATTTTATAGTTTTTTTTTTCAAAGGAAAATAATATGTCGACCGCAAACGATATATATCATACGTTCGCTTATATTTCAGAACGAATCGCATTATGTAAATAGACGTAGACGAACGGTACGGTAATTTTTTGATCGCACCCACTTGTCAACAATGGCACGCGATTTATATTTACACGTAAATCGTGCGCGAAAAAGTGCACCTGTTTCCGCTGTGGTAACGGGGGATTAACGTTCCGCATTCGAACCGTTTGTTTTTTTCCCTCCGGCGGGCGTATTGTTTACGTACCGATTGAGCCAGGGCATATTGGTCGGTGAAATGTCTAGAAAACGCTTTGGCCGGATAAAGAGGATGAAAAGCGCCCGGTATCGGACGAAATGCGCCGCAGCCGAACGACTGCAGGGCCGGATGAAGAAATTGCGGCGCAACATGCTGAAGGAATCCTTCCATTATACGCGTATCTTAGCTCTGCACACACGCTGAAAATCGTATGACCTGAAAACCTGAAAATTTACATAATTTTTTAAACGTCCTATACACGTTTCGCAATAAAAACAAACACACACACATATATACATATATATAATATATATATATATATATATATATATATATATATATATTTATTTATTTATTTATAATATAACATTATTCATTTTTATATAATAAAATTAAAAATTTATATCAAAATCTGGATCTGTATGAAAAATAAATAGCAAATGAAAATACGTTAATACTATATATTATAGTTTCACTTTGAATTCAAAACGCTGTATTATATTGCGTTTCGTTTTAATTTTTGTACTGTCTAAGCTTTTTACATTATTACAACTATTCAATATATATATATATATATATATATATATATATATATATATATATATATATATATATATAATATTATATAAATAATACATGAAATTTTATTACAAATAAATCCTACGCAAATCCATCATACATATATGGTATATGAAAAATGCATAAATAAAATTAATTTTTTTTTTCGCAAAAAAAAATGTAACTAATAATATTGTATTGTTTGTTTTATATTTGAAATTTATATTTTAGATAAAAATTAAAAAAAAAAACAACGATATCAAAAGTTAAACGAGTGTAGATCGTTCGTGTGTTATATTAAATACCAAAAAAAAAACGAGTCGAAATTTTTGCGCGTGATTATATATATATATATATATATATATATATATATATATATATATATATATATATATATATATATATTAAGTGATTAATGAATATAATAATTATAATATTAATTGAAAAAAAAATTTTGACGACGATAACGCGGACTTAAGCTGTTTATAAAAGCATATTAAATTCGATCATAAAATATAAATATTATAAATATTTTTTTTTAATTTTAAAAATAATATTACAATTCTCTTATTATATAATAATATATTATCGGAAAATAATATTTTTTTTTAATTTTAAATTAATATTTATTTCGCCCATACATAATATATCTTGAAAAATCTGATGATTTCAATTTTACACGATTATTTTCCAGGGAATGGGGGAGGAAAATTATGTAAAAAAAAAACGTTATTTTTCTTTATCAGTGTTTGAGATGAATATAAAAAAGGGGGGGTGGTGAGGTGTGCAAACAATTTAATCGGCATTAGCGTTTTGGATTATAGTAAGAAGAATTCAGTGCACGAGCGCAATTTGACGAAAGGGCGAAAAGGGCGATTCGGTCGCCACCTGTGACACCAATCGCCTCGTCTTTATTCCCTATTACGAACTAAACCGCCGTCGTTAAGGGCTGTAAACATTTTTCTTTTCGTTTATTTTTATTATTTTAAGCAAAAAAAAAATAATATATATATATATATATAATTTTTTTTTATTTAACGAACACTGCTCGGGTGACTTGATGTTTTAGAACGAGCACAGCTCGCGCGCGCGTCACTCGTGACCAATTGCACTGACCCGAGTCCCGCTCGCAGATTTAAATTTGTATTTAATCCGTATAACGCGTGAACGATTTACGCTCGTTGAACGCCGGATATCACTTTTTATTTTTATATAAAATGTATATTTAAAATATAATATAGAAAAACTGATGTTTTTAGTTATCAGACAGTCTATAATATCAATGTCAGTAATACCGCCGGTGGTGGTGGAGTCACATTTTGTTATTATATATTTTCAGGTAAAATATTTCAACATTTACGAACTAATTATATTTCAATTTTGATGATTGGCTTTGTGCTAAGACTAGAAACGTGATATAAAGTACATTTTATCTGTAATGTATATACAATAGAACAACACTTTTTTTATAAAATATTTTTAAATAATCAGCATTTTTTTATTTTTAATGTGAATTATTATTTATAAACGATATCACGAATTTTTTTTATATTATATATTAATTTTGGTAAAATTGATATATTTATATTTATTCAAAATAATATTAATTTAAATTTACACATTTATATGAATTAAAAAATAATTTTGTATATATCTAAATATTAAATTATTATTTTTTTATTAATTAAAATCATGCAATAAACGTCTTATTAGATTTCAGTTTTTATGTTGAATAATTTTAGTAAACTAAATATATAATAAAAACGTGCGTACTTTTAATAATTTAACACACGCGGTGGATTTAAAATATGTATATATATATATATATATATATATATATATATATATATATATATATATATATATAAATATTAAAACAATTTTAATAAATAATATACATGTTATATTTGAAGAATATTCATAGCAAAAAAAAATAAAAATATATATATGAATTATTTTTAAAAATTATTTGTAAAAATATTTTTATTATATAGTCGTCAAATCTTAATTTTACTATATCTATTTTATTATTAATTTGAATAGAATAGAAAAATATATCTAGGTGAATGACGTCGACAACCCTATCAACAGAACGCTATCGTCAGAACCTTAAACTACCATCATCACCGTGTTACGTAACTCTAAACGTGATCCATGTACACACGTGTGTGTGTACATGGTGTACATATATAAATATATATATATATATATATATATATATATATACATGGATATTTGTTATTTGAAAATGCGTGCAAACACGCATAAATCACGCAAATCACGCGGTGATGATTTGCGGTTTTTAGGCACGGTCCGTGTGTCGTGTGCACGTTTTGCCCATCGACTACTAATGCTATTTGCACTGTCAAATATTGTATACTAATCTATTTATCTGTCTGTCTGTTTAAAATGTCTCTATTTTAATTTTTAATAATTAATCTCATTAAATAAATTCGATTCGCTTAAACCGTTCGTTCGTGCGAAAAAATATTTTCAAAACGAAACGGTGCACACAATTTATGCGTATTGTTTTAATGAAATATTTTTATTTTCTATATTGATGAAAAAAAATATATATATATATATATATATATTATAATAATTATTTTTATATTTGCTATATTTTCATTACATTAAAAAAAAATTCGTTAATTTAAAAATTATTATAATATTTTGAAAAAATCTATTTATAAAATAGAATAAATATATTATCATCTTCTTCCTCACGCCGTCTCCTTAAGAAGGTTGGCGATCCACACGGTCAAAGAAACCTTTGACACGGTCATACGAAAAATTTATATTGACGAACAGTTGAACCAACGACGAAGATCTTTAAGCCATGAATTTTGACGTCTTCCTATTGATCTTTTCCCCTGAATTTTTCCTTCCAAAATTATCTGGAGAAGCCTATATTTATCATTTCGCAAGATGTGGCCGAGGTATTGTATTTTTCTTAATTTGATTATTTTTAATACTTCAGGATTTTTATTCATTTTTTCCAAAAACCTCTTTATTTGCTACTTTGTCGGTCCAAGATATTCTTAGTATTCTCCGGTAGCACCACATCTCGAAAGCTTCCAGACGTTTTTCGGTACCAGGGTCTAGTGTCCATGATTCGACACCATATAGAAGAACAGGAAAGACATAACATCTAAGCATACGTAATTTTAATATCATGCCAGTGCTTTTAGATGTTAAAAATTTCTTCATGGCTATAAATTGTGTTCTAGCTTGTTCTATTCTAGAACGGATCTTCTTCTTGGGGTCGTGGATTGCTGTTATGTACGTCCCCAAATATTTATAAAACGTTACTTGTTCAATCTGTTCGTCTTTTATATATATATATATATATATATATATATATATATATATTATACTCAATCAAAATAAAAATATATTATTATATTATGATTATAATGAATTACGAAATATTTTTTTTTATTTTTAGTCCATAATAAAGAGTAAAAAAAACTTGAAAAAATCTAAAATATTCATATTTGTTAATAAAATAATATAAAATATTTATTAAAACATTATTGAATATTTATTATTTTATTTTTAATTAAAATTTATCACATTTCTTTGACCGTTTTTTTTCTCAAAAATATTTTTTTTTTAAATAAATTATATAGTTCGTTATGATTACATAAGAAAATAAAGCGTAAAAATTGAGCGTATAATAATTTAAGTAATAAATTAATAGTTTATCGTAAAAAAACACACACACATACATATTACAGAACATAGATAAATATTTTTTAGATATGTTTTAATATGATAATAAATATATTCGCAAAATTGGCACACATTTCGCATGTTAAAACATCACAAATTTTGAAAAAAAAAAAGAAAGAAAGAAAGACAAAATAATTCGCGCACGCGAACAACGCATTGTACAATTTTATAAAATACGATTTACCTAATATCATAATTAATAGAGTGCACAAGTTTTTCTTTATATGGATTTTTTCACTTTACTCGAACATGAAAAATTCTGAAAATTTCACGAAAGTAATGGAAAAATTGAATACGTTCACGAGTCGATATCATGAATGTTCGGACGTCAGAAGAGAAAATTATTTTTTTTTCTATATATATATATATATATATATATATATATATTTTTTTTTTTTTTTTTTGATATATAGTGTGTATTAAATAGAATAATATTTGAAATATTGTCGACATTCATGATATAAAAATCAAAAATATTATATGATAAATTTGGAATTAAAATCAGAATAATGGAATATAGTGTATTTATAATCGTAGACGAATGTTAAGTCTTATCAACACTTACTTGTTCAGAAGCGATGCGGTCAAAACATGCCGACAGGTTCCCGCTCCGAGGGTGACTAGCGCGCGCCGATCCGTTCCTGGGCGGGATAAAGGCGGAAACACGCCCACGTAGGCGGTTATTTCCCGACGACAGAATACGCCCATCGCCCATCCATTTTTCACCGTTGTCGATCTAATGAAAAATTCTCGAAACGATCCTGTCCGCCCACGAGGCTATCAAAACCGCCGCCATGAAATATTACGATGAAAAAAAAAATATATCGATCGATACCATGCTATATAATCCAAATGTTTACTTTTCAAAATTTACACAAAATTTTTCTCTTTTTACACGATTTTTATGTGCAATTTACTAAAGAATGTATCTACCGTGTAAAAAGAGAGTTATATATATATATATATATATATATATATATATATATAAATAAATAATTTTTAAATCTTCTCTATTTTATTATTTTATAAAATAAAAATATAATATGACAGTATTTATTATTTAAATTATTAAATTTTTGTTAAATAATATATTATTATTCATAAAATAAAATAAAAAACGATTTTATTAAAAAAAATCACAGTATTCATATTTTCTATATAGTGATTTACTTTTTATACTTAATTTAATAAACAAAAAATATAGTATAAATTTTAAAATTCAAGCCATAAAAAAATATTTAATAAGTACTATTTTTTTAATTTGTATTTAAAGTATTAACTTTGAATTAAATTTTTTCTTAAGGATTTTTACAAAAATCCTTAAATGTTACATCGAACATTTCAAAATATTTAAAATTAAGATTATATTTATTTATTATTATTGGTGTGGATTAATTTTATGTTATGTTATGTTAATCTGATTTAAAGTGTTTTTTTTCTTTCATTTCGCACAAAATGTTTTTATTAAAAACATGTCATTAATTGTTATGATTAATACAATGATCGACATATTTTTTTTTATAATTTTCTTAATGTCTTAAAAAAGAAAAATATTTATACAAATTTTATATTATATTATATAACAAACAACTCCATTAAAAATTGAAAAAATATATATTTTTCGTCACAATCAATATTAAGCTTTTTGTTTTATGAGAGCAATTTATATGTGTGATAATTATTAAATTAGAATTATAGGTATTCCAATTTTGATTAGAATATGTATAAATATATTCAATATATTTTTTATTTAAACAGTGAAAAACATTGATTTGATATTTAAGTTAAAAATAATTGTATATCATTTAAATCTCATATATAATATATTTTTATAATAATTTTAAAAATGACAAATTTTATTCACATTTTTTTTTAAACATATATAATAAACGATTTTTTTCAAAATGCTTCATATATATATATATATATATATATATATATATATATATATATATATATACAATTTATTTTTTAATTTAATTATTAATATAAAAATAAACATTTTTCACTATGATATATATATATATATATATATATATATATATATATATATATATATATATAAAACTACGATTAATTTTCTATAACGAATTTAATATTTTTTAATCTTGTATGATTTTTAATAATAATTATAAAAAAAAAATGAAAAATAATATCTCTAGTCATTTATATAGTAAGCAATTTTTTTTAACAACCAAATTATTTTATATTAATTGTGTTGATTTTTTTTGGTATTGAATTTGTATAGTGAATAATATTTATAGATTAATGTGTAATGGACAATGTAAATTTTTTTTATTATATATATATATATATATATATATATATATATATATATATATATATATATATATATATATGTGTATGTATATAAAGATAGGGCTGCGATTTTATGATGTTCACCCCGGTGCGGTCTGCGATTAACAATGGCCGAGGAATTCGCTGTTAGGATATGAAACGCCATTTGTCAAGTTTTTATTGGGAGCCATTTTGATGGCGGCTTGACAATGCAATGCCACGTCGTCGGAAAAACGGCTACTCGTTGCCGGTTTTCTCCATGTTATTCATTATATATTATTGTTGTTATATTTCATCGGATGGAATGCAAACTGTGATGGGGGGGTGAATGTTGTTACTACGCAAATTTTACCTCAAAAATACCATCGATTCGTCTTTAAATTATTTCTTTATTATCAACAAAATAAATTATTTATATTTTCATTATTACAAGAAAAATATATATATATCAATCTCTTTAATGAAACTTTCAATAATAGTTCTATTGACGAACATTTTTAAAACGCGACTTTTGACGTCTTTCTATTAATCTGTTTTTCTTCCAAAACTATCTGATATTCTGCTCCACTTTCGTTCGGTCATCGTTTCTTCTATATTCGTTAATATATTAATAAATGATCATACAAAAGAAGAATTATTTGAAAGGAATTATCGTGTTTGAATGTTGACAATAAAGTTAATAAAGTCATACGAGAACGTTAAATTATTTTTTCAAACCAAAAAACTGTTGCAATTTTCTCTTTTTAGTATTAATTTTTTTTTTATTATTTCTAAGATCTATTTTTATCGGTGATGATCTTTTTTACAATTATGACACTCAACTTTATCTAACTTTATTTTATTATTAATGAGTAATATTTTAGTCTATGGATAAATTTCAATTTTTTACATTTTTATTATTATATTTTTCTTCTTCAAGATAAAGTTCAATTGACGAACAGTTGAACCAATGGCGAAGATCTTTAAGCCATTATTTTTAACTTTTCCTATTGATCTTTTCCTTACAAAATTATTTAAAAAACCTGTATTTCTCATTTTTAAGATATGACAGTATTTCTAGTATTTTTTTTAACTTTATCCAAAACCTTCATGGTCCAAGATATTTTTAACATTTCTTCAGTAGCACCACATTTCGAAAGTTTCCATGCTTCGGCAACATTTTCAATACCATATTTGTACTTTTTATTATTAAAAAAAAATCATATATATATATGAAAACAAAAATAAGATTCAGACAAAAGTTACCGATTAAAAACCGGTAACTTTTAGGTCCGGTAATAATTGTCATTGTATTGAAACCACCCCCCGCAAACATCCCCATGATCATAGTCGTTAGATTTACCGATATCCATCCCACAACACCCTCCCCCCCCCAAGACCCATAGATTTGGCGAACCAGCGCTAATCTGGAATTTTATTAATGAAATTACACATACTCTTTTGATAATAGGCGACGTGCATTGCGGCGACGAGGGTGAGCTTATATTGCACTTTTTTTGTGACAAATAACCCACGTAAGGGATAAAACCCTTCATACGCGATATGTACAATCATATATAACAGTGCTGTTCAAGGCTATATCTGCGGACTATTCATACATTAGATTTACTTCTATATAATTTATTTTTTTTCCCTATTCTTCAATATAAAATATATATACATTTAAATATAATTTTTAAACATTCTTTTCTTAAACAATATAATTATTTTTCAAATCATCAAATATGTTTTATTTCATATAATTTTTATTAAATTATATCAGATAATTGTATTTATTGAAATTAAACATATTTTTTTTCTCTATCACTTCACTTTTTTAATACAGCATACTCTCTTTTTGTACCAAAAAAATATGCAATATATATATATATATATATACAAAAAAAATATTTTACTTTAAAATTGCAATTAATTTAAACTATTTCATGTAAAATATATAAATATCTGATTTTTCAAATAAAATAAAAAAAAAATACAATTCATATTTAATAATAGGATCATAATCAAATTTTAAAAAAATATTAATTAAACCATATTTAAAACGTAAATTAAATATATAATGACACTTTATCAAGTTATTTACTATATTTACTTTTTTTTTCGTCGTGAATACGTATTCTGTAATATTATTTACATAAAAATATTTCAAGTGGAAAAAAAAAAATATTCAAAAAAGTGACTTGTGACAGCGAAATGGATTTCGTATCGGTAGATTATATATGAAAATATATATTTTAATATATATTAATGTATATAGTAGTTATATCTTTTTCAATATTGAATGCAGTTTAGCGCATATAACGTGGTTACGTTTGCTGTTCGTTCATAATGCACGCTTCAACGATCAAAACCGACAAAATTCATTTGATCTTTGTATTATTAACAATTATTCAAGACTTTTATTTCGATTAATTAATTTTCTAGATGTTTGATTTTATTGAAAAAAAAATTTTTTTTTTCAATATATATTTCATATATAAAAACGAAGATTAAATCATTAAATTATTTGTACAATATAATTACATATTTTTATATTATATTTCTCGATGTTTGTCTATCGCACATGATTTTTAATTTTGTGTAAAAAGTATAATTTATTTTTTTATTTTTATTCATAACAATTTTAAGTATTGTAAGAAGTATTAATTAAAAAAAACACATATTTGTAGTGAAAATTTTATCTGTAAAAATATTGACTCTTATTTCAATTACATCAAAAATATATTCCTTTATGTATTTTTCAATTTTCAAAATTGAAAACATGTATATATTTTAATTAATAGATAGAATTTTCTATTATAAAATACATATATTATAATTGATTGACTTATTTTTGGTATTTAATACTAAATTCACAATATATTCAATTACCATAATAATATATTAATGTGTGTAGACAATTTATTATTATAAGAATTACAAAATAATATATTTAAAAATAAAACTTACATATAAATAAATTGAAATTATGGTTACAACATTATTTATGATTTTATATTCTATAAAAATATTTCTATATATTTTTTTTAATTATTAACAAGTAACTTGTGTTTTGTGAAGAAAAAAAATTTGTTCATATTTTTTAAATTAAATGACTACGTTTCATAGAGAAAGTTTTATTAATGTATTTTATATGCACCGATAATTAACCAATTCATCATTAATCATCTCTGTCATCAATCATTATAGATTTCAAACATATTGTTTATCAATTAGGAGATCACAATTAATTTATATTAAAAATCAACACGTTCATAGGACAATATCGACTGAATTAATGGGGAAAAAAACCAGCCTTTTTCCAGATTCATAACAGAATATTTAATGAATATATACTATTTTTATTTAAAAAAAAAAACATATTACGTGTATTTTAATGCGTAGCTAAATTTCATATCGTGCAAACAATTTTCATATAGATTCAAAGGTTAAACACAAGTATATTGAAAAAGTGGGCGTGGTCACAGTAAAAACACGCCCACGCCGCACCCTGCAATTACTTTTAAAATTCGAAGAAAGCTCTTCGTTCGCCATTCCGTTGATATTTTTATGAAATACATTTTTTTTTTCATAATAATACATATTCGATCGCTTCATTTTTAAAACGGCACAATTATAACAAGGAAAAAAGAAACATGTAATAATGCGATTCGATCAATACCGAGTCGAAAACGATAAATCTAGCACGGGCAGGTTTATCGTAATAAATTAAGGCTTTGTAAACGTAGGGTCAGAGGGGTAAACGACAATTAGCCCCGACTTTCGGGATAGATGTTACTAATTATCGGTGTTTCCGGTGGTCTGTTGACCAAAACCCCGCCCGGATTACGCAATTCGAAATGCTGGCAGTTAAGACGTGTCAAAGATAAACCCTCTCAATGATTATCTTCCAATTTCAACACCATCATTGCCATCGACAATGTAGCGAGCGATGCGGAACGCTTATCTAATGCGTTTAATTTTGTTCGAATTCATTTTTACAAAATAAAATTCATATTATAATATTTCTAATAATTAAAATAAAAAAAAATACAGCATTAATTAAACATTATCAATATATCATTATTAATATATTTTATACATCGAATTAACCGCTTCATGCACGGTTTTTTTTCACAAAAATATAACTAAAAACATCAGATTTTTTTTATTTTATATTTCAATTATGCATTTTATATGAAAATAATAATATATAAATCATATAAATAAATGTATCGTTGTATAATTATTAGTCATAACGCATTATCAGTGGTAATTATATCGTAAGTGATATAATGAATTGTCACTAATTCATTATATCATCGATAATAAACAAGTATGCAAAGTTTCGGCTCAATCAAAGATCGGAAAGTGCTCGAAAAATCGATTACAAAATTCTATCAAAACGAATAGACAAATGAAATTTATGTGAAAATGTATAAAAATAGATAATAATAAGAAAGAAAACGATATCTAGCATTCAATCGTTTATGTGTCATTCAAACTACAACAAGTTAAAATCTACGAGCGGCGCTCGGGTCGATGCAATTGGGCACGAGCAGTACTCGTTCTAAAGCATACTTTTATTTATAAATAATAAAAATCAATATATTTTGCTACAAAAAAAAACACACACACACACACACAAATATATTTGTATGTAAAAGAGAAAGTATAAAGTGATCCCGATCGTTTTACATTTTGAACAGTTTACCGGCAACGATAAGTTCTTAAATAGGGGGTTGCGTTATCACAGTTGTGCGTATATGGATACTTTATACGCACATACGTTTGAAAGGGGTTGATGTCGTAAACCAATTTGAACTAACGTTTAGATAGTGAAAGAAGCGATATTTCATTCTAGGCCCGCACTTAATGCTGACAGCAAACCGAGCCAACTGTTGAGCGCCACTGAAACCGAACTGTGAAATGCCTGGAATTGTTTGACTAATTAACCCTAAGACACTGATTAGACTAGTGCACTTTGACAGTTTCAATCTATCATCGAACTATAGAGAATCGACGATTCTAAATATTTTTAATTTTACCGAATAATAATAATAATATAAACGATTTTTTTTACGCAATTGAAATAAAACTCGGATGTCGAAAGAAGTGTTTCCAGGAAAATTTAAAAGTCGGCTTGGTTTTATTTGTTTTATTTTTTTTTTTCAACCGGATTGCACTTGTATCGAAACGCTCACTTTGAAGTAAGTAGTTTAGACGAAGAACAAATAAATCGAGAACAAAAGTGAAGAAAGTTAACCATACGAGTTAAAAGGGAAAAGAAAACAATAGATAAAACACATCGAGAACGTGTAAACACGCACGCGAAATCATCTCAAAATAGAAATAAATACAAATAAAGGATATATCCTATTTTTAGTTTATATAATCATATTGTATATATTCGATTGATGTGTGTTGTATCGATGCGATTTGCGAATATTATGAAATAATCGACTATCGTTGTCAGTATTAAATGTTACGAAGAAAGGATAATTTTATCCATTATTACTATTTCCATTTTGGGATATTTTTAAGAAAAAGTTGATATAACTATGTTGCTAAAAATCGTTTTATATTATTTTTGACCGGTTGTACTTTTTCTTCTTTCCTCTATCAATTTTTTTTTATTTTCAAATATGTGGTCAAAATTTAAAATATTTCATTAGTAGTTTATCAGTTTGTTAAATATAGTTTAAAAAAAAAAATAATTTCTGATTTTCGTTATGAATATCTTATTTAATCAACGTATTTACTCGTTAATAGTATGAAACAGTGACGTACGTAAAAAGTTTCACATGAATGTACGAAAAAATTTCTAAATTAGAAAACGGCACAACGTCTTCGGTTTGAGAGAAATAAAATAGAAAAAAAAAAATAAAGGATTCAAACATAAATGCACGCACAAAGGGCACATGTGCATTCACGCGTGTGATGGTATGCACATGCATGCGCCGTTTTTTTATTACCAGGATCTTATTTTGGCCAGGATAAAGGGATATTACCGGGAGCTTCGGAAACAATCCCGCCCGTCCGCCCACCCGAAAAGGCTTCCGCGAACGGGGAACAAGAAAAAAAAAAAAAAAAAGGAAAATATGCGCACACGGGAAGGGAAAAAGGGCGCCTTTTTATGTTACGAGCCGCACTTAACTTGTCAACGAGACGCCTGCCAGCAAAACACGTTAATATTTGAACAGACAAAGCCCCGAAAGTATCCCGTTCAGAAAAACCACTATTACGCCGCGAAAACTTGATTCCATTCAATATTACATACACTTATTACGTTCAAATTCATCCTTAACGTCATTCCTTTGAATATACATATATATATATAAATATATTATAATTTAAAAAAAAAAACAATACCCATAGTCGAATTTAAAAAAAAAACATATATAATTTTTAAGAAATCGTATAATTTAAAATTGTGTACTTAAAATTTTAGAATAAAATCATAATTTTTATTTTTAATATATTTTTTTTTTACAGTTAACGAAATATTGTCAATTCATATTGATATTACATATCAGACATGTTAAACACGTGATCCGTCGAAATGTTGTGCTGTTTTTAATTAAATATATAAAATTAATATTAAATATAAATTTTATTTTTATTTATATATAATTGCATTTAATACAGTTTTAGTGTGAAATTTAAATTAATTACGTGTGATTTTTCGATTATCAAGCTTGTAACGCTTGTAATTGAAAAGTTTGAATTTTTGATTGACACTAGCTACAATGTATATATGTGGAATATTTATATTTTTCATGTAAAAAAAAGACTGATAAATACATTATTATCATTCCAATAATTATTTTTTGAACAGTGTGGCCCACAACTAAGTACACAAAAGCTTATATGACTAGCAATATGATTCAACAGAAATTATTATTGGTATATATATATTTAATATAATGTAAAACGAACGAAATATAAGTACGCCACTTTTTGTACTGTAGTGTATATTATACATATGCAAATCGATAAAGATATTGCGGCCCGTCAAAATCCGCATAGGGATCAACTTCTCAAAACGCATTTTCGCTCCTCCTCGCTATATTTTCATATGCGTTTAATTTGCTAGCTAGCAGGCGTTGAACGATGTTTCGGAATGAAGAAAAATATTCTGAATACTAGCTGAAAAAAAAACGAGAGAGAGAGAGATTACTGAAAAAAAGTGTTGTTAACGTCTTCTTCGAAGCTATCTTATTATTTCGTTAAATTCATCCCCTTATAAGACAACCGTGTCATTGTTAATTAAATCTAAATATATTCGATTTGACATTACGAATAAATATTTTAATATAAATTATTAAAATTTACAATCATCAATATCAATATTAATATAGACTGATAAATCTATATTAATATTGCAATATTTAAACTATTTTTAACATGGTAATATTGTATATATATATGATATGTTTCAGTCACGGGATCTTTTTAGGACAAATCAAAATGACACAATGTGTATAAAATTTGTATCCTTTTCTTATACCATCGCGCATGTATACTTTATATATAATATTAAAATTTTGACATTCGCGAATATCTTGGAAAAGAGGGTAAGTCTTCGTTTCATTTGAAACGATAAAAACGATCGGAACATTCACTTTAAATTAGATTAGCCACGTATGGGGTGTGCAAAATAAAATCGGGGATGTTGTCGAAGTTCCCTATCGTCTCCCTATATATGTTTACGACCCGATTTCGCTTTTATTTATATAATACTGAAACACTGTACATACTAAAAAAAAAGGACACTGTGACGACAATATTTCAATAAATATAAAAATATGTATGTTAAATATAAATGTCGCTGAATTTTAATAACAATTTATAATTTTCAGATCTTGAAAGAGAAACATTCTTCTTAACAAAGTCTACTCAAGAAGGTTAAAGAAACTTTTGACACAGACTTTTGAAAGAGTTCTATTGACGAAAAGTTGAACCAACGACGAAGATCTTTCAGTCGTGACTTTTGACGTCTTCCTATTGTATTTTACCTTATAAAATTATCTGAAGAAGCCTGCATTTATTATTTTGAAAAAATACGACCGAGTTATTGTATTTTTTTTTTAATTTAACCGTTTTTTAATATTTCTGAAGTTTTACTAATTTTCTCAAATATCTCATTATTTGCAATTTTATCGATTCAAGATATACTTAATAATCTCCAGTAGTACCAAATCTTGAAGGCTTCCAGATTTCTATATTTTCATTTTCATACTTGTATTCTTCGATGTTAAAAACTTTTTCATAGCTATGAGTTGCGTTCTGGAGCTTGTTCTATTCTAGAACGGATTTTCTTCATGGGGTCATAGATTGTCGTACTTATAAAAAAGTTACTCGTTCAATATATGTAAGAAAAACGTTGATTGAATTAAATTTATAAAATTTAAAACATTCTGTCGTGTTAAGTAAGATATCAATTGGGAGCAAATAATTTGTGTAAATATGTGAAATATATATATATATATATATATATGTGTGTGTGTGTGTGTGTGTGTGTGTGTATATTTACGGGTCTTTGCATCCGTCAAAGTACGAAGGTGTCAACAAATTCCCTTTGACGTGTCACCATTCGATGTCGTTTCGAATGCCAGCGCCTGTCCGTCCATTTGAAAAATCGGAGAGTGTGCACGAGAAACGGAGGGTGACGAAATGTGAAACGATACGGATTTTTCCGGGTCGAAAATCGGATTAGAGGGCGAATCTCGCGACGTAAAGGCGGACTCTCAAACGATACGAAATCAAAAAAAAAAAAAAAAAAGTGTCCCAAAAACAAAACATCAACACCCAAAAAAAATAAAATGAAATAAAATAAACAGACGAGCAAACAGTATCGTGAAAAAACGGTTCGTTTGCCCTGTTTAAATTTTCCGAACTGTGCTCGCATTCGATACGTTCGACTAATCGTAAGATGTGAAACGTTCAATGAGAGAGAGTTTTTTTTTTTTTTTTTCAGCTGAAAATTAAGGACGACGCGTTTCGAACGCACGCCCGATTCGTCTGTAGCGATTTAACATCGTTTGTAATAGAGTTTGTATCGTGAAACACAGCTGTGTCGCATCGGTATCGGGAGTCCCATAATAAACGCATTACCGTGCGCCTGTCCGTCCGTTCTAGGAACAAAAACGTCGCTGTGTCTGACCGCGAACTGCATATCAATTCATATTACATATACGCTCATATATACAAATACTTTTTTTAATATCTCCATTCCAAAAAAAAAAAAAATATATATATATATATATATATATATATAAATATAAGGCAGGTAAATTGCATTTTTTTTTCCTAGAAGAGCATTTTTCCAAACGTCTGTTTATTAAAAGGTTTTAATTATCTCCGAGTTACACGTGTTTTTACAACTCTTAAATTCTTCATCACGATAATGTACCATGTTATACTGCATTGGTTCTTGGCGACTTTTTTGCCAAAAACTCGACTCATATTATTCCGCAACCACCGTATTCGCCCGATTTGGCCTCGTGCGACATCTGGCTATTCGGCAAACTTAAAAGGCCAACGCGGGGACGACGATTGAGGAGATAAAAATCGAATCGAATAAGGTGTTGAAGGCTATATCGGAAAAAGATTATTACGACTGATGAAATTGATTTGGAAAAATAAATTAAAAATTTACACTTTTAAACAAATTCACCTTACTTTTTAATCACAGTGTTATATAATTATATATACCTCAATATTCATACTGATTCCATTACAATTCATTTACTAATTACATTTTATTCTCATTTTAACTTACCTAAAAAAAAATCAATAATACAATAATCTAGACTCATTACTATTTCTAAGATTCAATTATTTATTTTCACTAATATAAATTTAGCAATTATTAATTAAAATATATTTCGCTAAATCAATAATTCATACGAATCAGAAAGATGCTCTATAATGTATAATTATATGAACAAATTTAATATGTATGTTGAGGTGATCGATTAAAAGACTTTATGGAATGCTTATTTTATATTTGTAATTATCGTTTTTTTTTTTAATGATAACAATATTAAAAAAAATATTTTGATTTTTTATATAATAATATACAAAACTCTATCTCGATATATTTAATGGTGTCTGTAAATTAATTTACGTGAAAAAAAAATAGTGTACTCGTGTATTTTGTATAGATGTAACGTTAGTGTATTTTGAGAGGTGTTTAACCGCAACATGACATTCCCGCGTTGCGGTGTTTGTATCCCTACCGGTGCACAAAGTGTTGTGTGTCAATTGCATACAAAAGCGCATATCACGACTGAACTATTTTATTTATCAAAAAAAAAAAATAAAAATAAAAAATACCAACAAACAAACACCCAACAAACAACAACAAAGGACACACTTTCACGCGCACACCGGTTTGTTTTTCGGTTAGTTGTTTTGAACGCAAAGTTATTTTTGAACGAAAATTCAATTTTTGCACAAAATAAAATGAAAATTGCGATTAATAATAATATTACGACATATTCGTGTGTGTGTGTGTGTGTTTTTTTTTTTACGTATAAAAGTTTAACTTACAAAAAATAAGGTGTACATTTAAAAAAAAAATTGAAAATTATTTCGTCTGGTTCAATGCTCTCGTTATATGAACAACTGACGTTGTTCTATAGTATGAACGTTTCCATTATTGTTACCATTCGAGGGTGTAAGTCTGGTGAAGAGAAATTAGTCGACTAACTATTGGAAGGGTGGTTTGAGAATGTAAAAACTCTTGCTCTAAATATGAATATTAATGTTACTGATATCATTTTTTTTTTTGAAACAATTATACGAATCAACCGTTATTAATATTTATATATTGAATTATTATTGCTTTAGTGCAGTTGATAAAACGATAGTTTGTTCAAATTATTATTATTTATTTTTTTTTATATATATATAAAATTCTATGGTGTGTTCCACATTAAGATGTTTCCTTGGCGAAGTCCTTGCGCTTACATTCTCCCTTTCAAGGTGACGACGTCGGCCTTTAAAGTAATAAAGAATTCCATCATCCGGGGTGCTCGAGCTTGAAATGTATTTTTTATATAATTTGTGGGACGAGCATTGATTGCTTCAACCCCAAGTTGAAACGGCCGCGACTTTTTTTCCATCTTCTCATTTTCACCGTCTGAAAGAAGCGACGACGAAATTCGTTTAAGACTAAATTTTCGAGACCGATTTTTTTTATAATGCCGCCAAAGAGACGACTTTATATATTTTATTAACAAGAATTGAGCATAAAATATATATATATATATATATATATATATATTTTTTATTAATTAAATTAAAACGAATATAAAATAGTTATAAAATAATATGACTCTTTAACAAAATTAAGTACGATCACTTTCTTAGTGAACAAAATTCGCAATCCGGCGCGCGTCTGATACAAATGCGACCGTCGTTCCGTTTCACTTTTTGCTCTACGCGATGAGCGGGCATTTAAATCGAGCCAAAAATAGTAACGGGCGTAACCGCGCGGAATTTTAATGAGAGAATTTTCCGCTAAATATGAAGGGTTTTAAATTCATGCGATGTATCAACGAAGTTGCGCAATCTGTTCAACGTCGAGATGAAGGGGTGTGTAGAATTTTGCGATTTAAACCGGCGCGGGGAGGGGAGTGTTTTCGGACTGGGTACACACACACACACACACATACGGGCACATTAAACGGTCTAGTACAACCCCAGCTTGAATTGATGGAATTACAAATGTAAATATAATTTCAAACACGGTGTTTTGCCACCCTTTCTACAATATACGTGCATATATGAGCAAACACCTACTTTACTACGTCGATTATGCCCCAAAGTTCGATTTTGAGTGCGATCACCTTTAGCAATGTTTTTTTTTTAATTCTAAAAATAAGAAATTATCTAAAATTCTGAATAAATTAATATATTAATATATTCCAAATAAATGGTTTATAGTATATATATATATAAATGTTTTGATTGCATATTGAAAGATATGAAATTTTTAAAAAGATTAATAAATTATTGTTGAAAAAAAAAATGAAACATTTAATTATGATAATCCTAGTGAAAATATCTGAAAATTGACACGAAAACAAATATAAGGGCATCGGCATAATTCATCAGATTCTGTACACCCCGTGTTTCGCGGCAAATCCTAGATAATCGAATGCTAGCACATGATACACGTTTTGCGCTTGTGCTGTTTGTTACACAGTAATAGAATAGCTAATAGTGTAAATAGCAAGGACAAACAGGATATAATGAGCGGCATGTGTGATAATGAAGCACCTGTCTTAACGAAAAACGGCAACTCGTAATTACCAATGGCGAGCGTGAAACGCGTCAGCTGCGCCCGCTAATATAATCAATTAGGAAAACTTCATTTGCATATTATTTTCACGGTAAACGTTTTCAATTTTCACTTACAAAATGTTCACATAAAACAAATATATATATATATATATTAATACTGTACAAATAAACGATTACACATTTCATATTTTAAACAAATATATGAACTATACATTGTTCTATATATTTTTAATTATATATATATAAATTTGTGATAATATTATTGTAATATTTTATATTGAAATGAATTTTAGAGTATTAAATATATTGATGTCTGTCGCCGGTGTAATGTTTGAACGGTTTCATCATTTGTACAAAGTTATCGCATTAAGAGAGAAAAGTGGCGTGGCGCAAGTCGCACAGGCGCCAGATGCGGGTAAAGCCCGCGAAATTAAAGCGAGATCCACACCGCGAACAAGAAAACGCGGGACGTGCGGTCGCGGGCTCAATTAATCTGCGGCCCGACCGGCGATTAGCGCCAGCTGTCAGCTCGGATGCGTTATTTATTGGCCGCCAACCTCATACCGCGTTGCCCGCCCCGTCGCGTAGCGCCTCTATTGCCCCCTACTTTAAAAGCGCCCCTTGCCGCCCGTGCCGCCTACTCTAAAGCATCACTCCCCCCCCCCTACCCTCCGTCTATTCACTCCACGTCTCAGCGGGTGTGTTTTCAACAAGTCAACTTAGCCACGTCTCTTCTTCGGTCATATTGCTCTTATCGTTGCCATTCACAATATATATATATATATATATATATATATATATATATATATATATATATATATATATATATATATAATATTAAATCTATTTTGACTTTATATAATTAAATCTTTATGTACGTAATGTGTATTTAAATTAAAAATTACATCAGTGACGCGAAAATGTTACATTTTCTTCGGAATAATTCGAAACGTTTTCACGATTTTGCAACATTTTAAATTGAAACATTAAAACGTAATATATCATAATTACTACTTTTTTACGTATATATATATATATATAAATATATATATATATATATATATATATATATATACATGTGTGTATGTGTGTGTAATGTGTTCAAAATATAATGGAATTTTTATTGGAAATAATTTTATTTATTTCTATATATTGATGTTATTCCCGTTATGCTAGTGCTTTTTTCAATACTCAGTACACTTTTAAAAATCGATTTTTGAAAAACGATCGCTCTTTGTGATTTATTTTTTGAGAATAAAAAAAATATGTTACGCTGTTATATATATATATATATATATATATATATATATATATATATATATATATATATATATATATATATATATATATATATATATATATATATATATATATGAGAATTCACAAACAAGAAGTAGTATTTAAGAATAGTTTTGCTACAAATCGCGAGAACGGCGTTGAATATAAAAACAATTTTTCTTATTTGATCGTTTGATATTATTACAAAAACTAATCATATACATCATTTTAAATACTTAAGCGACAATGACATTTTTAAATAAAAAAAACTAAATGACACGAATCAATCGATGTACCAACATCATTAACAATTATTATTTTTTTCATTTTTTACGATATACTTATAAACACAACAACAAATATAAGGTTCCAATCATACTAATACAACTTTTTATTATTTTTTGAACACACCTCGCGTATAATATATATATATATATATATATATATATATATATATATATATATATATATATATAAGTAAGTTACTAGTGGTTAGATAGCTTGTAAGGGATGTTGCAAATCTTCGACGGACAGACGTCATTAGGACTAGAGACTTTGATATTGCGAAAGTTTTCCGTTATGACGTGATCAGAATCGTCGTCGCCCTTATGTTCGCGAGGGTTTGTTTGTCAACTTTGGCCGGCTCGAATTCATCCCCCTAACGCTGTCGTTTCGGTAAACGATCGTCACTAAAAAACGGTGTCACGATCGTCGGAAAAAAGATAAAAATAAAAAAAAAGAAAAAGAAGAAGAAGAAGAAGAAGCAGTGTCACACTTTCAATTAGCCGTTGCGATAACTCGTGCTAATCGGATACTTCTTCGACAAACTCGATTTGTGCCGCAGCCGAATTTCGTGGATGCCCATTTTAAAACTCACCCTCGTTTTCTGAACGTGTATATCCCCACGGAGTTTGCCGGTGACGTAGTCTGCCCCAATTTACAAACACCACCCCCTCTGCCTTGTAATCCACGTTGAAATATTAATGCCCAGTGTTGATCCAATAAGATTATTTGCCGCCATATCCGCTGTACTCGAGTCATTACTCATTTTTGGAGATTAAACACTATTTATTGCTCGACCCGCATAAATTTCTATACACAACTACATATATATATATATATATATATATATATATATATATATATATATATATATATATATATATAAGTTTGTGGAATTATAGACCATTCATTCAATATTAAATTTTTATATCAATATTAAGAAAAATATAATCTTGTAGTTGAATGTAAGATGACATTGTATTTGCTTTCTTAAAACAATGTATGAGTATATCTTTGCATTTTACATCTCATAAAATATCTTCGCCATACATGTGTACAATCAAATAAAGAGCAATAAAAAAATTGTACAATTCAGTCATACGCGCTATACATTATTGCCACCCTCTCTGGAGGTAATAAAGTGAAAAAATATGTATATATATATATATATATATATATATATATATCCTGAGTTTGTAAACGAAAAAAAAAAAGGTACAACGTGCGTAAACAACGTGTTAACACCCGGAATTTTGTGCCGTAGAACGATTCGAAACTATTTGCATAAACCTCAGTATCCCTTCCCATCTGTGCGTCGGGAGTATGAAACCAGGAGATGAAATCGAGGAAAAAAATGGGGAACGAGTTCGGAGAACGTAGACCCTTCGGATTTTCTCGTCGATCTCCATTTTCGCCGTCGTCGACCAGAATAAGAGAGAGAGTCGAACGGGGGGGATGGGGCGGGCGGAGAGGGGGGGGGGTAGAAAAAAGTGGCGAAAAGAAGAAAAAAAAATACATAGGCGCCTTATCACATGACACAAATCGCCTGGATTTATATCAGGCTCCGCCACTAACCAAGGGTTGTCGAAAACAACCCTCACGACCGATTATATCGAAAAATTTCTTCAAAATATTGTAAACAACATTGTCTCAATACGACGATTTTATATATAAAAAAAAATAGTTTTCTACAAACGATCAATGACCTAAAAATATATAAATGTCCTCTTCGATGATCTACTAGTAATTTAATAATACGAATGTCGAACTAGCTTAAACTTTTTTCTATATTGTTTGTTTTTTTTTCTAATATTTATATGTATATATAAAATTAAAAAAAAAAGTAATTGATATTTTGTAATTTTAAATTTTATAAATATATTATAAAGCGATCACGTTCACGAACTTTAGCCCTGTGTTTCTGTAGTATTTATTTGAAACGATTCGTATTCCTCCCATTCATTTGCCGCGAGGATTTGCGGACCGTTCACGCACCTGGCAACTAGGAAAACCCCAGTGAAATTCGCCCACCCTTATCCCGCCGGGAAAAACGTAGTCCGACTCCCTATAATTCGACAAAACGTTTGTCATATTCTCTATTTATCTCAATCTGGAAAAAATATGTGTCGAAAGGTATCTAACGTCCGCTTTACGACCGTCAAATAAAATATACGCTTCTC
This sequence comes from Leptonema lineaticorne, assembly GCA_024500535.1. Lineage (NCBI taxonomy): Eukaryota > Metazoa > Arthropoda > Insecta > Trichoptera > Hydropsychidae > Leptonema > Leptonema lineaticorne. Next base: position 3,039,607 of record JANIJI010000005.1, on the reverse strand, counting down.
GAGGGCCGGTGTCAACTCCCTCGTGCCGTTTGCTCATCTATCGAAGCTTACATAAATTTTCACAAAAAAAAAAAAAAAAAAATACACAATTTTCTCGCCCCAAATTTTACGATTATTTCTTATCCCGTCAAATTTTGCGTTATATTAATGTTCACATGAGCCGCACGAGCTTTTGCGTACTAAAGGCCGCGCGAGCTTTTATGTACTAAATCGTGGACTACACTAAAAAAAAAAAAAATATATTACAAGCTTGATAATCACTTCTATTTAATTTAAACTTCACACTTCATCTATACTATTAAACAAAACTACAAATAAATAAAAATAAAATTTAATTTTATATATGTTTTTGATACACCTGCTTTAGATCTTTCATATAACTATTATATTTTACATTCATTATTTTCTAATTAATATCATATTTAAGTTCTTATTAAAATTTTTGAGATATATCTAAACTATTTATCTAAAGCAAGTTAGTGCATAAAATATAATTAAAAATGAGCATATTGCAATAAAAAAATATTTTGATTTTTAGATATTTTGAATGTAACATATCATTCATATAAAGCTGCTCTAAATAAATAATTAATAAAAATTAAATCAATTATAAAAAAAAAATATTTATAAATTATTTACTAATAATATTTTTTATCAATTCATGAATATATATATATTCTTACGTGCGAATTAAAAAATAAAATCAAAACATTACAGTCTTATTTTGAACGGGGTTACATCACCACAACAATGGCACCCTTAACCGATTGTGAAAACGGCGAAATGAAAAAATAGAGTAAGAGATTATAAAGTTGTGCATTATTGCGGCGTTAAATTCGCCCTCACCTCGCGTCCCCCATTCCGAAATAAAAAGAACCATTAATGCGATAATTTTCATTACAACGCCCGGTTTTTTTTTTTCTCTCTTCGGTACTTTGTCGCGTTCCCTTCTAAAGGGATAGAGAGAAGAAGAAGAAAAAAAAAAGGAAAAGAAGGAAAAGTCTGAAGAAGCAACGTCTTTAGGTCCCGTCTGCGAAAAGCGTCCCCCTTTTTTTTTTTGTGTGCGCGGCGGCTAATATAAAAATTTTGTAAGAGGGGTAGTAATTTTATCAGAAAAGTCATTATCGCGCTTTTATCGCGAAACGACCGTTACAAACAAAAACATATTTTAATGAGAATTTTTACGCAGCGACAACTTCAACGCTCTAGAATGAAATTTTATTAGGAAAAAAAAAAAAGAAAAGTGTCGAAGTGAAGAACTTCTTTACTTTTAAAATGAAAGTAATCTCTCTTAGCGAGATAAAAGTAAATGTTCATCGTCAGAAATATGTTTAAATTCGTATTATGCATTTACCATACATTTTTATTACGTTTACTGAATGAAAATAGTGTATATATAATAGGGATGGCTAAACTGCGACTTTTTTAAGGATTATTTGTGACTTTCTAAATTAAAGAATTACTGAAAAGTGCTATCACCATTTATTTATAAAATTTTAAATAATTAAGATTTATAGTATCGTGTATTGATTTTGTTCATATGTATTCAATAAATATAATTTCTGTAAAATATATATATATATATATATATATATATAGTCCTGATTATCAATGAGCTTGACCACCATTGGTATACATTATAATTACCGAATATTAATTTAATATAAAAACTTTATATAATATATTATAAATGTAATATATGAAATGTGAATTAATGAAAATGCACAATTGTGATGAATTTATACGCGCATACATAGTGTAATATAATATAATATAATATAATATAGAGCGGGGAATTTGAGATGACTTATGAAGAGCGTATCCACAAAAATGGTCGTAAACCCACTTACGTCGGGGTAATTTAGGTGGTTGTGGATGGTCCAATAACGAGGTCCCGGTGCACCGGCACCGTCTTAGGACGTGAATTATTACCTCAATAACACAAGGGCCATCGTTTGAGCCTTTGGCGAGCCCTAAATGCCGAGACCCCGTCCGTTCGCAGGTCAAAGGGTTTGACTTTTTGTCGGTCTTACGTGTTGCCATAAAAATGTATATGTTTCCACTCTATTTCCGATGCAAATTTGCAAATATGATAGATAAAAGTCAATAATAATAATAATAATAATAATTTTAATGTTAAGTACATTATTATATGGTGACAAGTGGAAAATGTTTATCGGTAAAAAAATCCTTTGCAATTATTATACGGGAATATTGTGACGGTATCGATTGGTGACGGGAAGCAGCGTGAAAAGCGTTTACCTCCGCAAATTGGACGAAATCCTTCGATATCCTTAAAAAAAAAAAAAAAAAAAGGAAACGGCTTACCGTCTCGCGATTTACCGCCGGTGGGGTCCACAATTGCGATCCGCTTTGGCAATTTGCACTCATAACAAGTGTTATGGCTTATTTTCTTGTCCGTAACCCGAAACGAACGACTCGCAAGAATATTGCAGACAATTTCGCAGACGATTTCCACAGACGACAATAGACGACATCCATAAAAAGACCCTCGGATCATATTCCTTATTTTTTTTTTTTTTTTAAATAACCTCAATATCTATTGTTTATATTGTATTTAACCGAAACGCAATATATTCATCGACTTATATTTGAAAAATATATATAGAGTAGATCGATTTATATTTGAAAAATATACAAATTTTTTGAAAATATTCAAGGATTTAAAATTTGATGAAAATATTGTAACTGAATATCTCATTATATAAAATATTCAGATGTTTGAAACATTTTTGTAGATTTTCATATAATAAAAGATCTAAGATTTAACTTAATGACAAATCAAAAGGTAAAGTTAATATTTGATTTTATAACTCGATTTTGGACATTAATAAATAAAAATTATAAATAGACAAGTATAATAATATTATATTATAGTATACGTTAAAAATATGAATGAACCAATTGTAATATAAATTGATGCGAAAACCGAAAAGTCGTGTTCAAAATATTAAAATATATTAAAAAACATTGTCAGTGTAATAAAATGCGCTAATTTGATTTTTCGGAAATTAATTTTAAAATTAACCATATAATGACGATCGTAATGTTTGAATAAGGGGATAAGAGGGAAAAAGGCAATAGAGCTGTGATTACAATCTCTTATCCGGCCGTTTATCAGAGGCCAACATAAAACAAGAAAAACACCCTCAAATAAACAAGCACTTACGAGGACCGAAGGGTGTTTCAACCCCCGGCGACCTCCGTATAGGGTGAGGTGCGAAACAGACTCGTCACCGCAGGGTTAAACAAGATGCCATAATTTTAATATTATTTTCAAGAAAATCACTATAAAAATTATGAATGGACCATTTTTCAATATTAAATTTTATTTTAACATATATGTATTTTTATAATATTTTTATTTTTTTAATATAATGTTAATATCATGAGGTAAATATAAAAAAATGTATTATATTACATATAATTTTAAATATGCATATAATTATATATATATATATATATATATATATATATATATATAAATTGTGACAACCCTGAAACGTTTACGGATATTTATGGAGGGGAATACGAACGAGTCCGCCAAAATTAAACTTGCTCTCGTTGTGTTAGCTCCCGACAGCCGCTTTTCCACTGAAGATTTTCCGGAGAAAATCCCATAAAAATTAACCATAAATTATACGCAGACACTTTCGAACAATACTGCATGTTTCACTGCATAAAAAAAAAACTAACTGCAGCTCTTTCATTCGTTTCGACGATTCAAAAGCTAATGAAAATTTATAACGCTCACTTTCATATTGATGTGAGACAAGTTTTTTTTTTTTAAATAATAATAATATAGTAAATTTTTATTTTAAAACATAATTAAATTTCTATTAAGTGTGTAATCAATTTTAAAATTATTTGATTATTTTTATTATTATCGAATGTAAGAATTTCGAAATGTTCCTTTTTATATAACTAATTCAAACGGATCGTTCTTAATTATCGCACTTGCTGCGGTGTTGAAAACGACCACTTTTCATCCCCGAGACTTTCCCTTATCTGAATAATTAACGGAGCCAGTGTGAAAAAATAAAATAAAATAAAAGTAAATTGTACTATGTACGTACAAAAAGTACGTAGATAATCAATTACGAAACGAAGATGGCACCGGGCATTTTTTACTTAACAGTTTTAGAAAATCTTGCACAATAATACTAAAAGAAATCTTTTTTTTTTTACTATACAATTATTATGATATATCACATTTATTTTTCAATTAGTCGTACTTTATTATGATATTTTATATTTTGCATAATATCTAAATATCATATATTAAAATTTGCTTACAATTCTATATTCTTTATATTAAAAAAAAATGTGTTGATTTAACAATGTATTTTATTTTAATATATATTTTTTTTTTTCAACAATACAGTTACAAAGTATCACTTTCGAAACGGGTGTACCTTTTTTTCGTTCGTATCGTTTTTTTTAAGTCTTACTGTACACTTGAGCGGCGGCAGATATGAAAACCGAATAAATTATTTCATTTAAAATTCCACTTTTGTTGATTCTGTAACGAAACGAACCACCGAGTCGTTTCTGACGACCAAATAGAAAATGGAAAATACAAAAAAAGAAAAATACACAAAATGAAAAGTAGGCGAGTGATGAAAAACTATGCAAATTCAATGGCAGTATCGATTCTTCGAAAATATAAAATCACACGTGCAACGAGATTATGTTATTATCGATAATTAATATTCAGTATTCATCAATAATACTTTATATATATAATATTAAAATCCATATAATTTTTTTTTTTACGTAACATATTTTACATTGCTAATATTATTTAAAATATATTATACTCGGAAGAAAATTGCAATGTAAATTTTTTCCACCTTACATTTGTGGCAATTATCATTATTTAATTTATGCGAAAAACATTATATAATATTGTGCATTTTAGAATGTCATAGTAAAACTGGTTAAACAAGCACATATAACTATTTGTAAACGGAAAAGACCTTACGACTGTTATAAAGTAGTTATATCATGATATTATAAAGTTGACATTTGGAGCTGACGCGAATCGATGTGAAACTCGTCATTGTATATTTACATCTATATCTTTGTCATATTCAGATTATACACAATAATAATTGATTGTGAAATGTATTTTTATACAAATGATATAGTACAATAAAAATATTTTTTTTTCTTAAAAAAAACCATTATTCTTGGAATTGCAATTATATCGTAAAAACGATATAAATAATTTGCACAATTTGGTCAATTATTTTGTAAATATATTAATTTTTTCTTACATTGTCATAGATAATGAGCAAATATGCAAAATTTCACCTCAATCGAACATTGTATAGCGTTCGAAAAATCGATTACAAAATTCCACCGAGACAAACTTATATAAAACAAAAAAAAAAAAAAACGTTAAACGCAAAACATTGACGCAAAACGAAATTAAATAACTACACTTCACTGTATTGTTTCGTACAAAAAAAAAAAAAAAACTAAATATGTGCAGTCACCGATGAACTCGGAATACGACAATAAAATGACAGATCGCTGTTACAATTTTCACCCTATTTTAAATATATTCAAAAATAGTGATCTTTGACATATACATATATATATACTATAAACCGAAAAATGACAATAATTGATTAACAATTATCAAAATATATATATATATATATATATATATATATATATATTATATTTATAAGTATTATATATATAAGTGTGTGTGTGTGTTTGTATGTATATATATTGGTACAAATTCGAGTGTCGTTACAAAATTTCGAATTTTCCATCCGGTATAAAAGTAGTCCTTATACATATATATATATATATATATATATATATATATATATATATATATATATATATATATATATGCAAACATTGTAAGTGCAAACGTCTTGTAATTGTATCAAAAGTGGGTAGTTGTCGTGGCCGCCTTCGCCGTCATAGAGCCCCGAAGATAAGCTTTGTAGTCGGTCGTTATCTTTACAGTTGACACTTTTTAACGGCGTTAATAACCGCCACCCAACGTGGGCCGATTTAATTAAACGAAGACCCGCGGCACCCGGTAATTATTTTTTGCTCCTTAATGACATTATCAGACGTTTCTCTTTCGCTCTAGCACTTCTTATTGTATTTCACTTTCTTACCTTTGTGGGAAATTAATCTCAATATATATATATGGTATATATATATATATATATATAAGATTTTCATTTCAAAAGTATACAATATTTGATCCACCAATATGAATATTTTGATTGGACTTATATAATATATATATATATATAGATCAAAACATTATTGTCGATTGAAAACCAAGATAAAAGGAGCACACAATCGACTGCCATCAAATCACACTACCATATATCTTTTTATGACCTAATCTCGGATTTGGATTACAATAGTCTTAATTGGTGGGCGGCAATAAATAAAGTACCACATATAACGTGTGGTCTGTTTAACCTTTAACATTTTGTGTGCCGTATGGCTCGTACAATAACATTACCAGAATGTTTACAACACGGAAATTCACAGCCAACGTCAATATTTACACGAGCACACTCTGTTTGATGACCACATTTCAATAGGCAAGAACAAAATAGAAGAATGCTAGCATCCAATAATGACGCCGGGCCACTGTTATCAATGATGATATTATGATTAATTTTGAATGCGGCCTATCGGGGATTAATTACTCTTTTTGTTTATATATATATATATATATATATATATATATATATATATATATATATAAACAGAAAGAATAAAGATGTTATTACTAATATTAATAGTAACATAATTAAGGAATTATTTGATAATGTATATTGATCGCCAATAACTACACATTATCAAATAATTTTATAACTATGTGTACCTAAGCTCATAATATTATTTTGTATATTTCAAAGAAATAAAATAATAAATATTATTTTAAATGTTTTAAACATTTTTAATATTACTAAAAAAAACTTTGATATATATATATATATATGAATATACAAAATTAAAAATTTAAGTCTATTTTATGACATTTATTTCAGTAAATAATCAAGAGACATCTATGTTATAAATTTAAAATATTTTAAAATTTGATAAAACTTTTGACGAATTTTTAACTATTGATTTAAAAAATAATAATAATAATAAATGTTTACATTGTACTGTATTTTTGTTTATTTTTACTCTTCAATTTTAAAATAAGGTAATACGTTTATATAAACATCTATTATGAAGTATATAAATAGTATAGTTAAAATTAAATTTATATATAATAATTATATATTTACCGTAAAACTTTAAAGATAATAAAGAAGCCTATTTTAAAAATTGTGTAATTACAAAAAAAATACATTTTTTATTTCATTTTAAATGTTTTTTTTATTAAAAATTGACATCTTTAGAACATAGGGTAAACTTTATTATAATTTTTTTTTATCATATTTAAATATTTATTTTCTTAATGTTATTACTATTTTATTTATTTATTTATTTTTCGTTAAATGTAAAATTATTTATAATTTTCTAAATAATGTTTAACAACTAAATGCATTTTTGAATAATTTATAAAATTAGCGAAATAAAAAATGAACAAATATTTTTCATAATTATGAATATTTTCTGAGTAAAATGTAAGAACAATATTTTTTTTTACATAAAGTAACATAAAAAATAATATAATTATCTATTTTTTATTTTATTCAATTTTACATTTTTCATAATATAAATGTAATATAATAAAAAAAAAATAGTGCTACTGATATATAAATATTATTTTCAGAAAATTGGTATAGAGGCTGTCATTGAAATTTCAAGGATCTTCCATTTAAGATCCTGTAAATATATATACCTAAATAATGTTTCTTTTGTACAAATAATATAATTCAAATAATATAATAATATAAAAAAAAATATATAAAATTCAATCAGTTATATTATTAATGATTATATTATGAGTAATAAACTTTTATCATTTTATAAAAAATTTTCTAAAATCTAATATAAGAATTTTAAAAATTCAATATAATATCTTACTATTAATTTAATTGTATTTTATACCATATTATTTTATAAAAGGTTCTCTGTTGATAATCGTTCAAATTATTTTATGAGTCTATGATATGTTGTTTAATACATATAAAAATATTTTTCTATTATTAATATATTTTATAGTCTTCTGTGTTTGTGTGTTCTTAATATTGAATTTATTATACCTTATAAGTTGTATAATATATAAATCTTCTATGTTAATTTTATTGAATAAACTAACTGTATAGATTTCAAATTATTTTAGTTAATATTATTAACTAAGTTAAAAATCTATTGAAAATTTTAAATATGTTCGAAAAGCTTAAAATTTTAAATTGAAAAAAAAAATAAAACTCTAATAAGAATTTAATTATTTTATTTAGACTTGATATATTTATAATTATATAATTTAATATATTTCTAAAGACAAATTATACAAATTTATTATAATATTTTGTTCATTTTTATTATATTAATTTAATATAAAAAAAGATATTTTGAATGATGAAATCTGTTGAACATATTTTTGACAAATATACGAAATATTTAATTTTGTTCATAGATGTCACTAATTTTGTTAACGAAAAACAAAATAATTTATATAATATAAAACAAATTTAAATTTCGTTAAAATTTAAAATAGAATTTTTAATTTATTAATTGCTTATATTCATTAATCTATTATTATATAATTTTATATTTAATGAAAACAAATAAATATATTTACACAAATCAAATAAAAACATTAATATTTTCTGCTTGATTAAGTTTGATTATCAAAAATTATGGATAATTGGGAAAAATATAAAATAATTTCATGATAATAAATTTGAACCAAATATAATTTACATTATACAAAAGATAGGTATCAAAAAGAATTGCATTATTCAATATGAAATTGAAGTATTTTTAGTTTGGAATAAATGACTTGATAATGGAAAAAATTGGTTAAATTGTATAATATATTATTAGTATATTTTGTGAAGTAAAAATAATTTATTTGATAGGATTATTATTATTGTTATTATTTTTAATTTTTTTGATAAAGAAAAATAACTTAAAAAATGTATGTATTTATGTAACTAATTGTTATATACTTTATATAAATTGCGTTACAAAAATCTGTCATATATAAAATTGACAGATCATATCACAAATGTAAATCAATTGACGTAAACTAGAATGTATTATCCATATTATGAAAAATTCAGTGCAATATGTAGAAAAAGTTTAAGAATATACAAGATTCTGATTGACAATGACGTTCGAGAATAATTTTTACTTTATATAGCTACATTTAAAACCAAAAATTTCGTTGATAATTACTTACAATTAAAACAGATAAAAATCATAATGACGATTGATTTAAACTTTAATTTTCTTTCTGCATATTCTTTATAATAAATATTATAAAAAAAATGTGTATGCGTATATACCATATAAAACGAGTAATTTTCAAACGCATTTATATAAATTTCACACGTCTGTATGTCTGGGTGAAATTTTGAAATCGATTTTTCAAACACTTTCCGATGTGCGATTGAGCTGAATCTTTGTATGCTTGCTCACAACTCGATGACAATGCAAGAATCAATTAATAAATTTACAAAATAATGCGATATTACAAATAATAATATAAGAGTACATTTATCGATAAATTTATATGATATATATATATATATATAATATTTAGAAAAAAAATATTTTTATTCACTTATATTTTTAAATGTAGTCATAATTTATTAATGTATTAGATGGGAATAGGTTCTAAAATCTGCTGTCTATAAGCACACTTGATTAGAAGTTTCTAAAACGCACACACACACACACACACACACATATATATATATATATATATATATATATATATATATATATATATATATATATATACGATAGAATAACGGCGACCACATTGTGTTATCTCTGCGTAATCCTGTGGCGCGTCAGTCACCTTTGTTCGGAATAAGCTTCGCTAATCATGAACGCGCTGGCAAAAGAGGGTTAAAAATTCATAAAGTGTCGGTGGCGGACAACGTTCGTCCGGCACATTTTGCAATAACGAACCAACCGGTTATCATAAAACAGAGGGTTGTTCCGGCGGAAGCCAATTATTAACGGACGACGCGAGAGTAATGAGCATCCTACGCTTCCACATTAATCTGGGCTACCTTTTCACCCTTCACCTAACAAAAATGGAATTAATAGCAAAGTTTTTAATACGGTTCGGTTACACTGGACCGAAAAGAGGTTTTTTTATTGTGATTTTATATATATATATATATACATATATGAAAAATACATTGTCGCATTTTTGCGAATCGCAAGTTTGAAACCGCTGACTCGGGAACACTCCCGTTTTTCGTTTTTCGTTCTTGCAATGTTCACCGGTGAAAATAAGTGAACGGTCATTTGTGTAACTGTTTCAATTTATCTCCACTAAGTTTCTAGACGTCTGACAAATTCTCCTTTGTGCCCCGGTGGCTTGTCCAATTTGTTCTTGAGCGCCTACTAATGCGGCCTCGTTGGGGTCCAAAGCCCATCAACTTATTTTAATAAAGGCCAAATTACCACAACTTCTGTGCACTGCGTTCGTTTTTCGCAACTCCCGCAATAATATAATGGGAACGTGCGCTTGATAAATAAGCGGTATACGGGGTTGATTTAATTTTTTCATTCATCCCCCGTTTTAATATCAAGTGTTTATATGCTGACAATTTGCGCGTTTTCAAATCTAATAAGTCGCAGCTTTCCGTGGGGAAAAATTACGACATACCGAAACACTGTTTATATTATTATTATTATTATATAAAAATATTAAAATTAATAAAAAATATTTTTTTTAATTTTAATATTATTTTATATAAGTGATTTCGAATAATTCTCGAAAAATAATAATAATTTCAATTTTATTGTTTTAATATATCAAAATTACTACATTTTATGAAATAATATAACTCAAGCTTTTACATACGTTTTGAATACATAGTTCAACGTAGATAATAATTGTATATATAGACTTAATTATTTTGATATTTATACTATAAAAAATAACTTAATTTAACATATTACATTAAATTTCTATAGATAAACAAAAAAAAATGTCAACTTTTTTTTAAAAAATAATTTTCACATCACTCGATTTACAAGTGTTTCTTGTATACTTATTTCTACAAGTATCAGATTTTCTAATTTTCTATTATTAAAATAGCTTTAATATATTTAAATTGTCATATTAAATAAAGTCAAATATATTCAAACAAAATCACATTGACGAGTATTAATCAATAATATGTTTTATAAAATTTAAATAATATTTTTTTAGTCATAAATGTATCGCTTCAATAATAATAATTATATTAAAATCACATTTTTTTTTATTTATTTATATATAGTAAATAGTTATTTAATATATTTATTTTACACATTCAATTTCAAAATACTAATTGTCATTATAAAAAAATGAAATTGAATAATTAAAAATAGGCCTCGTTTATCGTAATCGCGCGTCTAGATTTCAGCCGTCGTACGTATACGAATTTCAGACGAATACGCCTAAATTGCTTAGCGCGGTTTCAGCTGAATAATTTGTTGAAATCGCTGAAAAACATCCCCGTGCACTTTGACAGTGGAAAACCGCGGCGACACTGCGCCAAAACGGTTACGTTCACATTCTAGTTACTTTAATTTTTAATTAAAAACCTTGTGTATTTCTTAAGTAAACTCTCTATTTTATTTTATTTTTATTATTTTTTTTTTATTTCCTCTTTTCTAACATTTTCTAATATTTTCTCTTTTCTTTCTCAAACGGTCGATTTTTTTAAACATTATATTTAAATATATATATATATATATATATATATATATATATATATATATACATTTTCCTTTTTTCAATAATATAAAATAATATTCTTCATCAAAAAAAAAAAATTATTTAAATAACATTGAAGAAATATAATTTTAATACTAAATTTTCAATCAATATTTTCGTTTAAAAATTTATCCGCAATACAGTTGATCGTATGTTTTTTTTTTATAGCGTATTGCCGATTTAAGAGTCGAATTTTAAATTTATACTGATAACTGAAAATTTTCTCATATTAATATTGTGAATTGTTTAACGAAAATGAAACGATTAATTGTATATACAATAATTTTGAGTAAGCATCAATTTTTCACCAAATAGAAAGAGTTGTAATTCATCACAATATTATTTCGTATGTACTCAAGAAAAACCGTATAAAAAAAAGGAAATGCTGACCTAGGTCGGAAAATTTCATCTCAGTTTTATAATCTTCATATATTTTACCGTCTTTTCTGATGGTTGTATATTTTTTTTAATCAAAATATGTACGCAAATTACGAGGATCTCTAAATGGCAGTGGAAGACTATAAACTATAGTTAATAAGTTGAAAATAGTTTTAAATAAAAAAAAAACTATAAATATTTCTTTGACCTGATATAAAAATATATATTATTATATATTTAATCAAAACAGTCAAATGAGATTTTATATCTTCGTACAACAAACTAATAATAAAATAACAATTAATTGTTGCGTTTAAAAAAAATATCGGAGCGTGATCAGATAAAGAGAAGGACTACGTCCACGTTTTCCAGAAGTGGAAAATAAAAAACGGAAAAGTTCTATACGTACCAACATCCAGCCCTCGGGAGCTTATTTTGGCTTTCCTACGATTCGCTTTTAATTTTTACCCTCAGGCAACAAATACGATAGGATTTAATATTAATTATGAACCGGATTCGTTTATATCCCCCTCGGTTCCTTTCTGGTGAATATTTTCTGTTCTTCGCATCTGTAAAACAATCCATGTATATGTTTGTATAAATATATATATATATATATATATATATGTGTGTGTGTGTGCGTATATTTAAACCGCAAAAATATTGTTTGGCACGTAAAAATTAAGGCGAACCCTGAATACCGACTGTGCCGGTTAACTTTTTAATTGATACCGCAATTTTAATTTACTTTTAGTGAATTCGTCGAATCTGCCACTTTTAGTTGTACTTTCCGTATTTAATTTTTACGACAATCTATTTTTTATCCGAGCGAGTATTCATTACAATGTTAAATTATTTTAATTACATTTAGCGCGTTCGATATGCGACTGTTTAAAAAAATCGACGTTGTTAACCATTTTTTTTTCTTTTTCAATATTTTAAAATGTAATAATTATAATGTTAATAATTAAATGTAATTGTTGATTTTTTTTTTTTTGTAAAATTGTACAGAAAATAATAATATTATATATATATATATATATAACAATTTTAGCGTAATGTCGACGATTCGACCACATTCAGACATACACTTGATTGACTTATTAAATTGACTTACCTGTGTCGTATCGATCTTACAATTGTAATATTAATTCAAGAGAATATATCTATATATATATAAGGTGCATAAATAAATAGTATTATTTATCATAAATTCGATAGATAATTTTATGTTATTTTACTTGAATATGATTTTTGATGTGTGGCTATTTCAGTTGACACGGAAAAAGTCTAAATGGAAAATCCAATTTTCAAACAATTTTTTGAAATAATTTAAGTCAGTAATTATATGATAAATATCTTCCAAATATTTCCTGAAGAAAATAGTACAATTTTGTTGAATCAAATCGCAGTTCCATTTTCACTAGCAAATTTGTTTCGAAATCCTCAAATTCAAATCTTCAATAAACTGAATGGACACAGCTCCAACTGTCGAATGTTAATATTAGGTCTTCCTTATTAACAACAATAGATTCTTCGGTTCGAATTGTATGACGTCTCAATCAATGGTTATACGAATTAATTGCTACGATTGACCGTAAAATGTGCTAAGCAATTTGTAAGCGTCGTTCATGCGTTAGACAATACACGATACAATTTTAGAAATAGAAAAAAAAAAATTTTTTTTTTTTTTAAAACAAATTAAACTTATTGAAAACACGGATATTGTTAATATTGAGGCGATATCAAAATATTTTTGACACGGGTCGATGGGTAAATTGGAAAAGTTGAACGGTGGCCACGTATCGATCTGGCCACAATTCCCGCATTCAATTATCAGCCAATTAATAACCGGAGGGTACCATCGAAATGGGGGGCAACGGGGAGGGATGAGGGATGCGGGGGGTATGGTACATTACGTATATATATATATATATATATATATATATATATATATAGAGCGAGTAGAAATGTGTGTGTATACGCGCTGGTTTAACCATTATTCAATCTGGTCTTAGTTTATTATGCGAGCTTCGGGGCTAATACGAGCGGCACACGTATGCTAACTTTGTTTAATTTCACTTTATGACTCTTATTTATTTTCGCCTGAGGCAAGTAAACCGCCACGCGCGTGCAATCATCCCCCTTTACATTTCCGATGTCGATTTCTGATTTTTTATATATATATATATATATACATATATATATTCACCCTTATATTTTTTAAATTGTTAAAAGAGCGATATGTCTAAATTATTAGTATTATTATTATTATTATTATTATATACAAATTAAAAATATATTAAAATATTATTCTATAGACATTAAAACGGGTGCGTATTTTATTTTAATTAAAAACACGCAATCGATCATGAATAAATTTATGGATACGCATGTGCAGAATGATTTTATTATTTTATTTATTATTTTTTTTTTTTGTGAACTTTTCATTTTTCGTTTATATTATTTTTAATTCTATAATAGATTTAATTTAATAGTTAAGCGACTAGTCGCATATATATATATATATATATATATATATATATTTAATTAAGGTGATTAATTAGATAGCGATGGATAATTATGTGTCGTATTGCTTTTATTTAACTATAAAAACTTGATTTTAAACGTATTTGAAAAATATTATTAATATCTAATGTCGAAAAAAAAAAACAATAATTTAATCAAAAAACTATTATAAATTTTACATAAAATTATTATGTTGTTTATAATCATTTTTCTACAGACTTTTAATTATGTACAAAATTATATTTAGATATATATATATATTTTTTTCATATTTTTCATGGTACATTTTCATTATTTTTTATATAAAGTCAAATAAGTACTGCATATTATAACATATATATATATATATATATATATATATATATATATATATATATATATATATATATTTGTTGATACATATTTTTTTGTTTTTGCGTTTATTCGATATATTCGCATATTTGAATATGTCGCGCAAATTATTCACGGCATTTTTATATATTTGTTACACAATTTTCGCGGCTCGTCTCGACGTTACTGATTAAGCCATTGCGAATATGAAGCATAGGATGAGCAGATGTTGGATATGTTTTATGGGTACATCAAGACTTTTGTATCAAGTTGTAAAACTGAAATGAGAAAATTCGAACCGTAGTAATACGCGGTGTATGTGTGCTTTTCCGCTGCTTACTGTTCGCCAAGGGAAATTTCCCGAGCAGTAAACAGTTACGGATAATATGCTTTTTTCCCTTTTATTTTTCCTGTTTTTCTTTTTTTTTAATGCATCCACACTTATCAATATGGCAGTCGACTTGATACCAAATTATTTTACACACACATATATATATATATATATATATATATATATATATATATATCCGTAGAAAAGTCTATTCAATTTATTTATTATTTTTAATAAAAATATATTAAGATATCATTCTTTGAACAATGTTTCGATCGTTTTGAAATTGTACATAAACTTTACGATATGCAAGAGCGTGGGCAAAAACAAAAAAAAAAAAAAAATGCAACGACGTTGTACCCATAATACGAAAGATTTTCTTCAATTTGTGCCGAACAAACGTCGTAAAACGCAATTTCCCAAATGGCCAACGAAAATATTTGGAAACAGAATAGACGGTATTGTGGAATGGTTGTTTGGGGGTGTTGGGAGACGTCAGGTGATGCAATATGAGTGGCGCGTTCGTGCAATCACCACCTTACCTAGGTACTTGGTTTGTACTTATATATGTATATCAATTTGCAGATGTTATTTTTAATCTTCGGAGGGCCGTTACAAGAGAGGCCTCCATTTGGAATATATGTATGTGTGTTTATGTATATATATATATATATATATATATATATATATATATATATATATATATATGTTACTCCTTGTTGGCAATCTCCGTATGCGAAAAGCAATTTCGTACCAGGAATATGGAGGCAGTATTTCCACAGCGAAGAATACTCCCACATATTCCTCCCGCTCGCGACGTCGGGAAAATAAAGCTTTTTTATGCCCTTGTTTTCTTTTTCTTTCTTTTTTTTTGCTTCTCTCCGTTCCGAGTTTTCTTTTTCTTCTAACACATCCCTACGTTTTGTCTCTTTTCTTTTCGCTATTTTTCTCACTATCTTATGATGTTTTTTTTTTTTTTTTTTTTTGGACCTCCTCATATGCTTTGCAGCTGGAGCGTCTTCGAATACAAAGGATATTACTTTTGCTCGTACAGTCGCGTTTTCAAATCCGACTTGTCAAAATCGGATAATATTAAATTCGATAGTTACTATTAGAATATTTTATATTAAATATATCAACATAAAAAAGAATAATATACAAACTATTACATAACAGCAATTTAACATATTAACGTATTCTAAAATAATATATTATTTTTCCATCGGTAATAGATACCAATTCATGACTATTATTTCTCCAATATCACAATATCTAGGTCGTATAAATTTGATAAACCGGTTGTTAGCATTTATGTAACCATTTATAATCATAGTTTATTCAGATGATTAGATAATTAGTCTTTCGCTCTCATTATAGGGTTTCTATCTTTAGACGTACTCTTTAAATAAAAAATAATGATATATTTATAATTTTTTCAAATTAAATTTAAAAGTTATTAAAATTCTATATAATAATTAATATTAAGGTTCATAATTCACTTAACACACTCATCCGTATCAACATGTATAAACGAAAACAAATTTGTACAATAAATATTAAAAATTTATAAACTTGAAATTTATGATGTGGACCAAACTCTTTTTTTACTTTCGAGTTGTTAACCTTGACTTCAAATGTTTATATCTACTGAAAAATTTAACATATCACCGTACATTTTATTTTATCTATTGTATATATATATATATATATATATATATATATATATATATATATATATATATATATATATCATTATTATTTTATTTATTAATAGAACGTAATCTTTACATAAGAAAATATTCGTTCGCACATTAACAAAAGATGTTTTGTTCAGCAGTAGTAGCAAGGGCAAAATTTAACTTTAGCAGATCGGATCAAAAATAATCTTAAGCCGCATCCGATCTATCTTATCTTTAGCATTTTCCTCTGTTGTGACTCGATTTTCGATCTTCGGATTGTTTTCTATCATCTGCATCGAAACATGGACATGTCGCATGAAACTTGACGACATGTGCGTATTAGCGGACTTGATCCCTTTGGGACCGTGCGCCATTACACGTTCCCCGTTCCCTTTTATGTGTGTACAAACCGTTTGAAGTGACTTTAATTATAATCTTTCCCATTTAGCGAGTTCAATGGGATTTGTACGGAAGATAGAAAAGGGATTGGGAATCGCGAACGAACCCCATTGCAATATTCTACTATTATTGCTCACATATCGAATTACATATGATAATAAAATGAAGAAAATCATCATGTTTTCCGTAATAAAAATCATTGAATAAGTGTTTATAACAATTAATGAATTATTGTGATTATCGCCGATTTCATATATCGTTATTATATATTTTTACGAAACGCTTTAATTCATGAAATTAATTACGCGTTTTAAACGAACGACACAACGTTTTAAACGAACGCTTGTTTTTTTTTCTATATAATACACTAAAAACATCGTAAAAATCCAGAGTTCAAAAAGTAGAAAAAAAAAAGAAAAGAAAAAGCTTGCTCGCTTGCCCGCGCTTTTAGTATAAAATAAAAATAAAATAAAACTTTTATGCCGTATGAGCGGTTTAAAACGTCGTATAGCTAACTTTATCTCATTATTTTTCAAAACAAATACACTTAATAGTACCAATAATACGTATATATATATATAAAGAAATATTATTATTATTAAGTTAATTATTTACAAAAAAACAAAATATTGTAAGTAGTAGTATAATAATAAGATATAAAAATTGTAATTTTCAAGTGATTCTTACGTCATTGTTTATGTAGTGTTTTTTTTTTTTGAAAAATGTATTAAACAATATTTTATTATTTATTATAAAGTTTATATATATATATATATATATATATATATATATATATATATATATATATATATATATATGATTTAAATAGGTAGAATGTATTTTGAAAATTTTAAACATTACTTTAAGATGGTCGCAATGAACGTAGTTGTAACCTTCAACCTGTAAGTTTTGTGTGTGTGTGTGTGTGTGTGTGTGTGTGTGTGTGTGTGTGTGTATGATGGAGATGTAGAGTCGGTTTCAGTGGGCCGTGCTTTATGCCGGGACATAATCTATGCACCGTTTGTAAGGGGTCGGCGGAGCAATGAAAACCATACGGGCATAGCTGTATGACCTCTATACATCTTGTTGAGAGCTTTGTTATTGCTCCCGCCGGATAGGGCCCGAAGCCAACAAATGTACACTATATCTCTCAAAACGTGAGCAACAACGGACACATAATAACGCACAGTCTAAACCCCGGCCGCGAATAACGGAACGGAAAATGCGAGAAAACGACGCCGCCCATGACGAAAAAAAAAATAAATAAAATAATATAAAATAAAATAAAACACGATTACGTGGGCGTGGGCGGACAGGGCGGAAAATTTGGCGCCCATCTACCGTACGAAACGAACGAATCGTGTAAAAAAAAAAAAAAGTAGTCGACGACTCTATCTAACCTCTACCGATTGATTAAAAAAAATATTTCTATATATTATGAAAATAGAACGAAAAAAAAATTATAATTATTAATAAATATAATAGAAATGTGTATACGAACGAATAGCGAACGGTGTGTCTTTGGAAATTTTCACGTTTTGACCCCAAAATGTTGCGAGCAAAACCGGGAAATCCCTTGTTTGTATCTGATAAAAAGCTTCATCCCGGGAAAATCCCATACAGAATGGGTCGCAGAGGAAACCGTGGAAAGCGAAAAGAGGGATCTAGCAGTAAGAACAGTATGGAAAACGTAAATCCGATCATTCAATAACGTCAAATCCCGAACCGACAGAGTGGATTTGAACGCGAAAGCTTCTGACACTTTCCCGAGAAAGAAAAACATATTATACAAGATATGAGAGGGTGAAAACTTTGAAAGATTCACTGCTGTTTCACACGTTAAATACGAATTCTGTTCCATATATATATATATATATATATATATATATATATATATATATATATATATATATATATATATATATATATATATATATATATATATATATATATATATATGATATGACGATCCTTCATATTTATATTTTAAATAATAAATACAATATATATATATATATATATATATATATATATATATATATATATAATCATCGCTCTAACATTTTAAAAATGATTTTAATACAATTTTAATGTAAAAAAAAACTAAATTATAAAAATTCTTAAAAACTACCGAACAGCTATAAATTGAATCGTATAAGAAATAAATCTGTGTCAAGTGATTCTGAAAATATATACAAGTAATACGAATGGTTGTAGTGCCACTATTTTATTTATTTTAAATTTATATCGTGACTGATTTCAAAACATCTGGTATTTTTCTATTATATATTATGATTTAATTCTAAAATTTAATAAATTGTAAAAATTAAAAGATAGTAATTTAAGAGATACGATCTAAAAAAAAATCATTATTAATATAAAGAAATAAAAGAGTATTCGTTTTTATGGTATTTTAATGAAAAATATTTATTCTTAGTAAGTAGTTATTTAATGTACCGTTCAAATACAGAACAAAAAAAAAATACTTTATTATTTATAATTTTGAAAGAAAATAATATTTGTTCACTGTATATAATTATGAGCATGAATGTATGAAATTTAACGTGTTTTCAGCATGCAAAATTAATATACATGAAATATTCGTGTGATTTATACGATTTACGTCAATTGCATACACCGTATAAATCAAAATAATTTTCTATGATTTAATAAACGGTTATTATTTATTTAAAATTATATTCTTACATACGACTTAATATTGATATCAATTCAATTATCTTTCAACAACGACAACAACAAAAATATACCACTTTAAATTTGTATTTATTGAAAGTATCAAACGCATTATAAATAAATATTATCGATAATAATTTTCTAAGATGTCTTCAAATTTATTTGCGCAATATGCAAACACTTTTGCAAAATTAAATTACATTATATTATCCCCTATTTCAAAAAAAAAAAAAAAAAAAAACCAACATCGGATATGTTTTGATATACGTTCATATTACATTATATGCGAAAAAATATTAGTTTTGACCCCATCGACGGGGGTATTCTTTCTTTGTTATTATATTTTGGGGTGTTATTGTTGTTTAGTTAACTGCGATTATTTACATTAATAAGCCGGGAGCACATTTGCCATGAATAATAACGATTAATGTATATGAATAATGACGAATAACAATTTTATTTCGTTATATTATATAAAATTTTATTAAATTAAATAATTTTTATTAAAAATAATGAATAACGAGTCCGACGTTCAATATCGATGAAAATAAATAACGTTTTCGTATTTTTCTATATTATGACTATCGCATTATCGAATAGAGATATACTATAAACATTATATTTTCTAGAATATTCACTTAATATCTCATGTTTACTGATCGCATTAAAGCTACTCGTTCTGAAAATCATGTTGAAACACTTTGAAAATGCTGCTGCTGAACTGCTTCGTACATCTTTCAGAATATATAGCACAATAAACTTAAACGGTATTTACAAGTTCTTATTAAATCGTACGAGCAGAAAGCAGAGAATTCAGCTATTTATTTCTTCGACGAATAAATTTATATATATTTTATAATTATTTTTCTAAAAAAATATATATATTTTTATATCGTATGTATTATCAATAATAACAATCGCACCATTGTATTATCATATACCACTATTTTTTCTAGATATATTGTATTATCATATACCATTGTATTATCGATACATTTACCAATATATTATTATTCGTCATATCGCATTATCGTTAATAATTGCCACTAAATTTGATAATTATTTTGTAAATCTGCACATTGTCATTGTAAATGAACAAGTATGCAAAATTTCAACTAAATCTGATAACGGAAAGTATTCGAAAAATCAATTACAATATTTCCATCCGGATAAACAGACGAACGAAAAACGATACACAACACGTACAAACGAGTCGCTAGCTCTATAACGGTTTAAATATATATATATATATATATATATAAATATTTTTTTTTAATATGGACATGAATAATCGCAGATGATGATAATGTTGAAACGAGATCTATTTATGGATTTTGTAAATAGGGAATAGATCGGCAGTATTCGTTTGATGTATAAGGGTTGATACATTGATGTAGGTGTTAATGGATATTTATTGGGGGCGTCCAGCAAGCACGCGCAAAACCACCACCTGAGACCGCCTCTTGGGTGTACATGTTGACGCGACACCGTGCATACATTATATACTATACCAGTAAAAATATATACGCGAAAAACTTTTTTCCTACTTATTTTTATTTTATTTTTATTTTTATTTATTTTTTATATTTTACGCGATACGACTTTAAATTTATATACATATATGTATATAAATGATGACATTCAAAACCGACGGTTCCAAGTGTTGTATTGTCGAATCCGCATAAGAAAACGTCAATTTAACATTGACGTTTTAAATAAAGAAAAATGTTAATAAATATTGTAATGAAAAAGAAAAAGTATGGTGATTTTTTTTTATATATAAAATTTCAATTCTTGTCTTCAAGACTTTCTTCGATTCGGTTTTCATCTTCCGCCGCCGCCCCCCTCCCCGCATTAGCCATTTGAGTTTGTTAAATTGTCAGAAGTCGCACGGAGCCAAATCAGGAGAATACGGTGATTGCGGAACGATATGAGTCGAATTTTTGGTAAAAAAAAAAAAGTATGCGAATCACCAATGCAATATGACACGGTGCATTATTGTGATGAAGGAACCGAGAATTGTAAAAATACGTGTAACTCGAAAATAATTAAATATTTTGACAAACAGACGCTTATAGACAGTCCTACCAACCTAGGACAAAAAATACAATTTACCTGCCTTCCTAATGCTCGAGCATTTTTTTTAATATGTATGATGAAATATATATTCAGTATATATATTTATTTTTGTGTTTTCAGATATTCAAGATGGCGAAAATAATCAAACGTAATGAAGAGTCACAATGAAAACAAATTTGAAAAAAATAATGATTTTAATATAAGTAAAAAAAAAAAAGTATGATTTGATTATAATTTCAATAACATTGTGATAAAAATAATATTATTGTAAATATAATATTTAAAATGTGAATTTTTTTTATATTAAAAAAAATTAATAAATTTATTTAGATAATTTGAATCAATGTTTAAATATAACAAATTTATTTCTATAAAATCGATCTATATATGATATAAATTTATTCACTTGCTATGTCGTCGGTTTGTGAAATTCGCAAAATTTTATTATTCTAAAATGTGTACTTTATATTTTATTTACATTTTAATTTGAAAATTTTAAATTTCACCTTCGCTAGTTTTAAAAGTTAATAGTCAGTTTTATAAACATTGTAATATAGCAGATGTAAAATATTTCACTTGTGAACGATACTATAAGGCTAAAGATTTTTTTTTTGTCTTCAATTTTAATGAAATGAATAAATAATATTTGTTTTATATAAAACGCGATTTATATTGAATCCATCTATCATTAGCGTGTTTCTAATGGATATTCGTGTAGCATAGACCGAAGGGAGATCGAAACGCAAAGTCTGACTTGTCATTGTAGGCGAGAGTGAATCCTTGGGGACAAATGCGACACTCAAATGTTCGTATGTTTGTGCGCACCCCATTTTCACCTACGGCATGCCCTTTTTAGCAGTGTCGCGAGTGGCAAGGCAACGAAAAGGAATATGAAAAAGGAGCGAAAAGAAAATGGAAAGGTTCCGTAGTGGCGTAGTCCACATGATGGAGCCTCCGCCCGAGCCCCGCCACGCCCCCCCCCCCGGTGGGGTTCAAAGCGCGGCCCGCATTCATAACCAAAAGGCGTGGGTCCCGTCTGCACTCTTCGGCACTAGATTTACTCGTCTTCGAGTGGTTATAAATTATTTCCTATCAAAACGATATACAAAATAAAATAAAAAAAAATCCGATATGACCAGGGGTGTTTAAACGATATTGTAAATAGGTCAATTTTTTTCTGTAAGATGTGTGATCATTTACTTTTAATTAAGGTGGAATTTTGTAATAGATTTTTCGAGCGCTTCCTTGATCATTCTCGATGCCAGAGTAAGAATCAATTATCAGATGTTTTGAAAAAAAAAATATTTTTATACAATTATTCATTGACTGTGTATATGATATATGAAATAATTAATATACAAAATAATCACATCTTGAACGACTTCAACCCTTTCATCGATCATATTATGAACGATATTCTATTATAATTTAAATAAAATATGATAATTTTAATAATAATAATAATAATATAAGTGTAATATTTTGTCAGTCAGATCAGTGTATCGGGTTTTAAATATGTTGTGTATGCGGTCTACGGTGAAATTTTAATTTTCAGCGGCGAAGTTTTCAGGGCGAAAGTTAAGGGCGAAATGGCGCGTGTTGTCGCATTCATTATGCAAGTGTTGCACGTTTTCAGCGCATTCTGAATGCACACGAAGTGGAAGTTTAGCATAAACGAACCGGCTGTTGGAGCTTTCCATCATCGTCACTTAGCGAGATTTCCCCGAAGAATAAATAGCGCACGTTCACGGCAATAAGATGATGCGACCCACCGTTGTGCAGCCACTGCTCCCGACGCCTGACACAAATGAACCGGTCACACTACAAAGGGCGCATATGCGCCTCACTACTTCTTTAATTATTTCGCATCGCAACGTTAACGTGATAAAAAGATTTCTTATCAATTCCATACTATGATATATATATATATATATATATATATATATATATATATATTTATATATATATATATATATCGTACTACCACATTATTTTTTAGTGGCAATTATATCGTAAAAAAATGACATAATTAATTGTCACTAATTGGTCGATTATTTTTAAAATCTGTTAATTGAATTTTGTATTGTCATCGAAAGTGAGCAACTATGCAAAATTTCAGCGCATTCTGACATCGGAAAGTAGTCGAAAAATCAGTTACAATATTCCACCCGGATAAACAGACGAGTGTATAAAAAAAATAAAGTTGATAGATTAATTTAAAAAAATATAATAATTTTAACACAATAGAGTCCGCTGACACACATATGTGTTTTTTAGCTATATGGTTCTGTAGATCCGTTGTCACATATGTGTATCTTGTGATATATAAATTTTTGACACGTAAACGTTGTATATTTTTTTTTTTTGTAATTGTGTCAAAAGATTGTATATAATAATTAGAATAATGAAAATATTATTTTTTTCATATTATAAAATCTTTTATACAAGTATATATTTATTCGAAATCGTTTTGACCGTAACGTGTTAATAATATTAAAATTTTCAAATAATATATTTTATTATATAGATTGAATGCGTAATTTGATTATATGTTGAATTTTATTGTGATTTTATCTACATCAGCCGAGGGGAAGGGTTAATGCCGTTTTAATTCAGTATGAACATCGGCTAATTGTTATGGTGAATATGCACTTGCAAACATAACATAAGGGTGATTTTAACAGCGTTAAAACCATACACACCCTTTTATATTATGGGGTTTAGTATGCTGACAATAAATATAAAGAGGCAATCTTTCTTTTCGTGTTATACGTTGTGCGGATTAATTACAAATTGTGAACCAGAACATAAATCGCATTCAAATTATATATATATATATATATATATATATATATATATTTTTAATGAACCAAAAAGTCACAATATACTCAAATATTATTATAAAATTGATATCGTACTTTTATTTTTAATTCTAAATATTTATATAATTATTGTTATTATTATTATTTTTTATTCTGATGCTAATTTCTAGTATACATTTATCGTGTATCGTATCATAGTTACATGTATCTAATATAAACCTGTTTGTATGCTGTTTTCGATTGCATATCGGCTTCCATCTAACTAATCTTACTTGATATTCATTCGCTGCGAGCAACAGGAGAATTCGTATACATTTTATTATAATATATATATATATATATATATATATATATATATATATATATATATATATACGTGTACTAGTATATGTATTTATTTTCACGAGGGATGAGGTTTTTGGGGATAGAGCTGGTGTTTCCTTGTCGGTGCCACCAAAACGAGCGTGCTCCCGAAATGAATTTTGAATTTGGGGACCGGCCATAGAGAAGTTTTATAATACCGGCATACAAACACTAAATTCAATTTGAGCAGCTAACCCCCGCCATACAGTAACGAGGGTCAAACTCAAATTATGTCCCAGCCACTTCACATATATTCTGAACGTTATGCTTATGTATATAAATATTATACTATAATATATATATATAAGTCAAATAGGTATACGAGCTTGTAACGGACACGTGAGCGCAAAATTTTTAGTTTTACGTCAAAAATACGCACATACTAAAATCACTTTGTTTTAGCTCGTTATTAATTATATATTATAAAATACGATATTTTTTTTTTTTATCGATAATATGCTTGCGAATTGAGTGTAAATATTGTAATTAAAAATGTCGTAATTTAAATGAAAAACATGTATGCACATAAATCACTTGGTATTTATTATATTCTTTTATATATTAACAAGAATATTACATATTATAAGAGTATTGAAGTGTGATTATAGTATGTTTGAATTTACATCGACTTCACATCTTAAAATATCATCATTTACTTTGATGACCTCTTTCTGACGAGAATTATTTTTGGTATCAAAATTTTCACTTTGACAAATAAATATATAATAACATGTATATATTTCAATTTTTTTCGCAGTATCCTTTATGATATTTTTAATGGAACACGTAAAGCAAATAATTGCATACGAAATTCTTGTTCAGTTAAAAACCTTTCATTTGAAACTAAAATAATCTTAAAAACTTTTTTTAAAAATTAGATACATGAAACACAACTGATGTCAAACGGCAACATTTTCGTCCGACACCCATAATATTATAATAATATAATAAATTATATTACAAATATAAAACATATACGAATATGTAAAGGTGCACATTTAAATATTCATAATTGTAACTATAACATTAATTAGTTAAGGTAAAATTGTAAAACAATTGTGCAATTGTATCCGTTAACACGCACACACCCCTAAATAAATAAATATCAAAACGTTCAAAGGTAAATTTTCAACGTTGCATTATTGTCGGCGTATTGTTATCAAATTAGCTGGATTGTTGGACATTGTTGATATTAAACACTGTGTAAATCTAGTGAATAATACCTTCTCGACCTTGGCTATTAATCATCAACATCTAAAATTTCGTCATTGTGCTCATAATTCATATTTGTCGTCATACCGATAAATTATTCAATTCTCGCCCATATTTTTATAAAGTATCGTATATTCGAAAATAATCCGTTTCTAATTTCATAATCAGCTTTCGCAATTTCATTGTAATTCATGACTAATAATAATAGTAACTTTTTTATTCTATTTTTTTTTTTTATCCCGTCAAAATCACCCTCTAGCCGGAGTAAAAGATTCGAAGGGGTCGTTCCCGTGCGTATAATGACTGTATAATTTGTATAACAGTGAGTGAAAATAAATAAGATCGTAATTTTATGTTTTTTTTTTTTTTTTTTGGTGCTAGAGGGATGAGAGTGAAATGGGGCTTTATCCCATTAAGATGGTTTCTATTGCCTCCCGAAAGATCATCCCCTAAAACATAAAAGGGGTGCAAAATCTCCAACGGGACAGATGGATGCACTCTGTGCGCTGTCACGCTGTATTGTCAAGCAGCGTTGAAAGGACTCTTTTTGTTGTCCTTAAGGGATTTGCTTTTGATATTGGACCACCTTTTCGATGCGCCATAGCATTATTTATATTCCGCATTTTTTTTTCTTTACTTCTTGAGTTCACATTTTACAGGGGTCAAAGTTAATATTCAAAATTTCAGATTTCTATTTATTTTTACAATTTTTCGTTTTCACAGAAAATTTAGAACGTGTATTTTTATTGCTATTTATTGATATTTTAACATTTCATAAAACCAAACCGTTTTTTTTTTCATAAAAATGTAACTAAAAAATCGGTTACTTTATTTTATATTTTAAACATACGTTTTATATAAAAATAAAAAATGATATTCAGCGTTCAACGAGTATAGATCGTTTATGTATCATTATCAACTATATACAATCTGAAATCTGCGAGCAGGGCTCGGGATAGTGAAATTGGAAACGCGTAGCGCGCGAGCAGTGCTCGTTCTAAAGAATTAAGTTATTAATTATTAAAAATGAAAATTCTCTTTTGAATTTTTAATCAAATCCAGTCAATTTATCAATTATAATAATTTTATTTTTATATTAAAATAATGTTTGCATTCTAATATTAATGTTTATTAATAATTATAAAAATCGATGTCAATATTATATATAATGTAATATATTATGAGGTCTAAATTTAAAATTTAACTATAATATAATATAATATATAAATAATATGAAGTTATATATACACGAAATATATATAATTTTCGATTTTCTTTCAAACGTCAAAATGTATTCACGTTGAAAAACAAGACAAATGTATACAAACGTTCAAATGATAATATTAACTTGGGGGGGGGGTTTGGATGGGGGACAGAAGGGGGGAGGGAACTCGTACTAATAATTTCGTTTATTGTATGGCTAGGTAAAAATCAACCCTCACCGTTCAAGATACGTCTGTCACGTCAGAAACTTCGAAAATGGAAAGGGGATTTGAATTTGGACGCGTTCGAAGAAAAGCGGGAAAATGCATTTACATTATTACGACCGTTACTACAATGAAAAACGTAAAATTAACGGGAGCGTCCCTAACTTTTTTCATTTTCTATTTTCCCTCGGATCGAAGCGAAACGAAGTTTGTCCGTTTTACGTTTACCTCTCTACTCGTGAAATTTTATAATATAACAACTTTCGTTTTAAATTTCGAATTTATTATTTGATAAGCTACAAACGTCGCCATAACAATAATTCGTATTGTTTTAAAAACGGTTTATATACGGACACACACAACTAAATCTAGTATCGTGACGATAAAATTAAAGCGATTTTTTTTTTTTTTGTTTACCAACGTACAGTGGGTTACCAAAGTGAACGTGCGTGTGTTTGTGCGGAACACAAACGTCGATGGCATGCTTCATGCAAAATGCATTCGCTCCCTGCAAGTCACAGAGCCGTGTAATTGAAGCTTTTCAGCAAAAGTGAATATGGAATCAGATCGGAACACGGCCACGACCCACTATTGAACATTGGAGAAATTGTCATCCATTGTTCGTGATTGCTGCCGGGCAATTCCTTTGACAGGCTATGGCTATTCAAGAAACACCATGTTTCATACTTCGACACCATTAAATCAAACGGTGACGATTCGAGATTCCGTTTTTCCTATTAAAAAAATACAATAGTAAATAAAATTATTTAATTTGTTATTAAATAATGCATTTTTCAACACTATATATATATATATATATATATATATATATATATATATATATATATATATATAAATCTTTTATTTTCGTTTCCCAAATTAATACTTTCGCTTCTTGATTATTGCTTTAAACCAATTGATGCTACAAAAAAATAATAGCTGCAAGTCCAAAAACAAGCTTAAAGTTTGTTGTGATAACTATAAAGAAATTATAATTAACAACATTATAACGGTAGAACTTTTTTAAATTAAAATTTTAATAAATTCATATATAAATTATTTTATTTAAAAAAAAAAGATAAAAAATAAATAATAATGAATTGTATTTTATTTGATATAATTCGCTTTTTATATTTTTTTTTTTCACCTGACATCGCACAATAATGCATACTTAATTGTTTTACAAATGAACAAAACATTTGAGAACCACATCTGTCGTACAACATTCGTGCAGTACAAACGCACTGTGTATATTAGAATATGTGTAACATTCATTAGGCACCGTTGCAATAATTCATATGAATTTACCATTGTCGCTATTAATCCTTAACTAATCCCATTTGAGATGGACTGATTGCCGCATTTGACCATTGTTGATTCTCCGGTCGATCGCAGATTTCCAAATTATCATAAATAATATATTATAATATTTTACAATATTAAAATATATTTATATATATATATGAATAGATTTTATATTTTTTATTGTTGTATATTGAATTTATATTCAATATACAATAATTAATTATTATTATCTTGATTATCGGTTGACAGTAATCAATGATTGTTAATTAAATATTCATTTAATTTCCATAATTTTAGGATTTGCATTCTAATTAATATCTATAATTAATGTTAGATTAATATATTTTTTTTTATATTGATATATATAAATACGTTTCGACAATATTTTAATCGTACAAATAAGAAGATAAAAAAATAATGTAGAACAAACGTACAAGTTAATAGAATTTAGAAGAAGAGAAATTCGCCGGTTGCGCCGACCTCAATCGATACATTTGTCAGGAATAGAAGAGTCCGACTAGCATTTAGCGGCTGGATAGACTCGATCAACGGAATACCTCATTTGGGACCTTGAAGAAATGCATTAGACGTACGTTATCTAGGAACGGTGGTACCGTCGGCGACCCCGGACAACCGTTTCAAACCCGTATATATCCAATAAAATAAAAAGCCGTTCACTTTTGGTCTGCGTGCTGAGGTCCCCCCGCCCCCCACATACACACGTACAATTCTACTGTTTCTAAACAGCACTGTCCTATAGAATGCCCTCAAATTTTCTATACTAACTATTAAGGTATAGACGATTTATAGATTGTCAAATTTTGTCATTACATACTCAATTATACACTATATTAATTATATCAAAGTGTAAAGTGTATATATATATATATATATATATATATATATATATATATATATATATATATATATATATATATATAGTCAGTTCTCGACTTACGACGGGGTTCGGTTCCACAACTTTGAACGTAAGTCGAATTTCATACAAAAATAAACAATATAATATGATAGACATATATGTATATATTATATAAGCAAATATAATGGCTTTTATTTCTGATTTTTAATTGTTATTATTTTTAGTTGGTTAATTAAATAACTACATTCATAAATAAGTATTATTAATATATAAGCATTATTCTGGCTTATGATCGATTATCATCTGAGCCACTGATATTCATTGCCGTCTCTTGAGATTTATCAACGAGTGTAGTAATAGTGCTTTTTGTTTTTATAAACAAATCCAATTTTGTTTGGACAGTTTGTTTTTTCTTCTAGTTATAAATTTTTCATCATAACAGGCAATTGCTTGTTGAATATTGCGTTGTTCCTGCAAAAATCTATCGTTGTCTGTCGAATCAATCGTCAAAAATGTCAAAAATCATCAGAAGCGTGCAAGATTATATTAGATATGTATGTGACGAAAACTATAAAAAAAATTGACACATTTTTTAGAAAAACATTTATGAAATTTTTTTGTTGTAAGTCGAGGTGATCGTAACTCGAGAACTGACTGTATATAATATATATATATATATATATATATATATATATATATATATATATATATCAAACTTTATACTGAGTCGCAAATTCAAAATATCGATTTCTATAATTTTATATAAACTTGTAAAGATAAATACAATAAATATATATATATATATATATATATATATATATATATATATATATATATATATATATGGCTCGAATGCCACGATTTTTCCATCGATGGAGCAAGTAATCTTTTCCTGCTTCTGAGAGACGGCACCACTGTATCCGATTCACAGAAAGCGAATTAGTTGTGTAACTGTCATCCTAAATGTGGATTTATTTTCCCTATATTAGATTATACAAACGTTTTTGGGATGAGGGTGTTCCCTGCTCGAACCCGGAACCTTTCTCTTTTTGTGTTTATGGATAGACTCGACGGTTTACCTACGTAGCCAATATAGACACCTTATTTAGATACTTTCTCTTCTACGATATTTTTTTCGTTTTTTTTTTTTTTTTTTTGCTTACTTCCCATTTCATGTCTCTATATTGAAAATGTCATAATTTCGACCTTGTTTTGTTTTTTTTTCTCATGTGATTTCTTATAATATTTTATGTGAAAGTAATTTATATTATACAACATTATTTTGGATACTTTAAAATTACTCACCTATATAAAAATATAAAACATTTTTCTACCATTTTGAAACAATTAAATTATTTAAAAATATCTCTACCTACGTATCGACCATATTTTTAATGTTAATTATAATAGATCATTTATTGGAAATAAAAATGTACAGCTAAAAATAAATAATAATCACATCAAAGACTATGTAAATTTGAAGTATTATTCGTCGCAGAGACGTTATATATTATAGTGGGTCTTTTATACAGAATATTCGTTCGGCTTGCGTAATTTAAGATATTCAGCAAAAAGGACCGGTTATACAATATATAGTTATGAAATATTCCACAAACGTAGACGATTACCGATTCACCTGGACCCCAACCTGGGGATTTATTGAAGATGCAAATCCATTCGTACGACTGCTATATTAAACAGCTATACGAAACGTATTAAATCCCCCGGGGGGGGGAGTAAAACAGGCCGAGTCGGTCGTCGCAGTCTTCATAAATAACGTAGAAATGGGAGATATCATAAATTGGCAGAGCTAAACGGTCACGATTTAAGGTCCTTTGCGAATTTGATGAAAACATCGAAAAAGATATGCGAACAGTTAATATTTGAATTCAATCGTAAAGTTTCTCTCTCGTCGGAATGCTCGATTTCGTCCGTTCCAACTTTTCGAAACTCAACCCAAAGGACGACTCTTCCCATTCTTTTACAATTTTCGCCTCCTTTGTCGTGCATTATTCACCATTCATATTGGAATAAATCAAAGGATGTACACGATAAATATATATCATATCGATTCAAATCTAAATAGTACATTAACTCTTTTATTACGTGTAGTAATTTAAAATTATTTTTTTCATTATATAAAAAAAAAATATTATTGATTTAAAATAAACATGTCAAACTCGTATCATATTGCGGGCATTATGAACTTTTTGTGTACTAAGTTGTGAGTCGCACTATTCAAAAAATTAATAATAAAAAACGATTATTGAAATGATTATATTATATTAATTTTTTTATATATAAAGTATAAATATTTCATATATACATAGTAGATAATGTCAAAAAAAGTTCACATTTTCCAACTACAAGCATTACAAGTTTGATAATGCAAAAATCACTTATAATTAATTTAAACTACACACTACAACTTTATTAAACAAAACTATATACAAATAAAAACTAAATTTACTTTTAAATGTTTATTTTATATATGTGGACCGCATGCTGCCCGCGTGTCTTGTGTTTAACATACCCGATTTAAAGAGTAAATTTCTTCTACTTCAATTTGACGATCATTGAAAATGTATTAAATAGATAAAATAAAAATCAGTATCAAAAAATCGATACAAAGTAGTTATTTTATATCGAATGTTAAAATTCTATATTAGTACTTTGTATCTCAAGCTTTTTAATACGTTTTTTATGTACTTTTCCTCCCTCTGACCGCTTTAAATGCATAAAGGGGGTGAGCGCTCAATTGAGCAGAACTCTTTCCTAAAACTGAATCTGTTAACGAGCGACCACTCGGTACAAACCAACCCCTTCCGGTATGACAACCCTTATATTGTTCGGCTGCATGCGTTCGCAATTTTTCATGCTCACTTAACGTAATAAAGTAAAAAAAAAAATATATATATATATATATATATATATATATATATATATATATATATAAATACATATATTCGAATATATATTCAAATTAAACATGTATCTGAAATAAAATATAAACAGAATATATTATACAACAATATTTAGATTTAGATTTCTGAACATTACTCGTATTTTTATACTTTATACATATTTTTTAAACGAATAAAATATTAATATTTGAATTGAAAAGTGTAGAAAATATTTTATTTTTTATTTTAATATATTTATATATATATATATATATATATATATATATATATATATATATATATATAACGCGTGTTGGCGGTTCAATCCCCAAGGTGATAAAGTCACGTGCTAGCCACGTGCGTTCATACAAATTCATCAAAAATCATTTCCCATTTGTAAATTTAATTTGTTATGAACAATTACAATGAAATAAAAGTAATTAAATTTATATATAATAATCGTACAAATATTTAATATGTAAAAAAAATATCAATCTTAAACCCATATTATTTTTTTGTAATTAAAAATAATTGATAAACTTTTTAATAATATCGAAAAAAATTAAACTTCAGGAATTCAAAATAAATAATAACGATCGGACTATAAATTTCATTTCGTATTTATATATATATATATATATATATATATATATATATATATATATATATATATATATATATATATTTATATATATATATATATATATATATATTTATATATATATATATATATATATATTTATATATATATATATATATATATATATATATATATATATATATATATATATATATATATATACAGCTTGATTGTATAAAATAATTCGATTTTAAAAATAAGGGTAAAATAATTTGCCTATACAACTCGAAATAAACGACAAATCGTTTCCTTCTGTCAATTTTCCTAGACCAATGTGGAAAATGACTCGTCATTTAAAGGGGCGATTTTAGCAGCACGTGCTATATAAAAAGTTCACGTTATACGATAATAAAGTACTCGAACTATAATAATACAATTTAAAATTTTATCGCATTATTAAAAAATAAATAATTATTTAAAAAAAACACATTTTCGCGAATAAAATTAAAGTAATTTTTGTTATATATATATATATATATATATATATACAATTTTTTCAGTGTATATCATATGTGCGAGTTCGGCAATTTTATTATCGTACCGGAACCGGAATTGCAGCGGTAAATACGCACGTGCTTCTTTCAGGGGAAAAAAAAAGTGCGTGTTCGTTCGTCGATCACAATGTGGTCAGTGTTTCCCAAACTTTGACACGATCGTCACAAGGGGTGGGAAGAATGCAATTATGACGTCTAACACTGGTTAGGGGAGAGTCGAGAGTTTCCGGTGTAGAAACGATTCGCCGACAACAAATTGACAAGCGATACAATCGTAAAGTGTTAATTTAACGACGGTGCGTCTTGTAATTTTGACAACTTCCGTCTTTAATTTTCCACTTTTCCGGCCGATTTTTATACGGTACGTGCTTTATGATATTAAAAGATTACACATTTCTATTATCTATCATCGATTTTATATATTCACACTAATTATTTTATAATAATAATTATAAAATAACTATTCATCGTGCGATTATTTTGATGAATACTCATTAATGTTAACAAGACTATCAAACAACTTTTTATGTTTTTTTTTTCATATTATTGAACAACGAATGTTAAAAATGAACATAGTAATTGTTCAAGGATATCAAATATATTATTCATTTTAAATAATATTTATATGAATAAAAAAAATAATGTCATTTATTTGATAAAAAATACTTTTAAAAATAAATTAAACTAATCTATAGTACATTGTGTTTGTATGCTTATTCCAATATGCAATTTTCAATCATGAATTAATTAATATTTAAAATTTTAACCTATCATCACGTTAACAAGATATCACAGCAATTATTATTAATACTGCGATCGGACGTAAAAGTCATGAATTATCGTGTAAAAATAATTTAAAACGAATTTGATCATTATTGCACATGCGAACGTATATAATATGTAATCATTACACATATTGTCAGACATCGTCATTATATTGTTAGATTTGATATCGAACACAATAGTACAATATCGATACAATTCATGTGCAAATCGATTTGTTGACGAATAGTCGACTTATCTCATCAATAATGCCTTTGAAACTCGTGCCGTGCCGCAAAAGAAAACTAGTAATAGCCGTGCGGAAAAATAACAGTTGAGAAAGACACGGACTTGCGGACATACTATATATATATATATATACATGTATGTGTGTGTATATATATATAGTACATATAAATATATACCGCATAAATGGGATATGTGAGTAAATAAACGATAATTTCACATTTAATGACAGGTTGGAAAAACGACTGTTTCATATTATTTCGTTCGGGTCTATTTTTTTTTTTTTTTTTTTGCTTGCTAGCTTGCTTGTTCCCCGTTTTAAAACCCACCCCAAGTTGGTCGAATGTATTATCCGCTCTTTCGCCGAGGGTAAAATGCACGTTAACGTTGCGCAATAATCGTGATTGGGCAATTCGGACCAGTTATAACCAACATTTGCGGCGGCCGAGCCCGCCTCGCAATATCGGTTAGTTACCGTGAAACGTTCGTTTTGTTACAGATGAGCGTCGTCTTGAATGCGACCCGTTTTTTACTCTCGTTTTCGAACCCCTTCTTCATTAGCGGTCGTAAATGTTTGACTGAACGATCGTTATCTAACCCAAATTCGTTTTTGACACGATAACGATATATTACAATGGAAAACTAAAACGATTATTACGTGCTACCCTAATAATTATATACTTACATCATGGCAAAGAGTGACATATATATATATATATATATATATATATATATATAAAAATATTAAGTATCACTGTTTATCGAAAAATTTGCATCTATAGATGTTTCATCAGTGAAGCTTATTTAACATTATATACTCGGTTATATAAAATATTCACCAGTTAATAGGTTTCGTATTTTAATTTTTTATATATGACCCCCGAAATTAAGTTCGCTTACCTACATTGATTTGTTCAAGACGTACATATTATTTCATTAAGTTATTATCATTATATTTATTTAACATAAGTATTATTAACATTTATACACGAACAAAAATACAAGCGACATATTTATTACATGAAAATTTATATATTTATATTTCATATAATATGAAATTTTTTGAATTTCGATCTAGGAATTTGTTCCACACTAATATATCGCAGGTGTCAATATTGACATATATAGTATACACACGTGAAATATATATATATATATATATATATATGTGTGTGTGTGTGTGTGTGTACTGAAGAAAAAATGGGGGAAAAGTTTTAGTTATTACTTTCAACGTGTGTTGCCGAGAAAAAAAAAAGAGCAGTCATTATTCTAGTGCGTAACACGCCATCACTAAATAAAATGACGGGTTAATTTTAAACCCGAAAATGGAGTTATTATTCAAGGGGAAAAAAAAAGCAGACGCCATTTTTCTTCCAAGCAAAAATGGCCACGAAACGTGTAGCTTTTCTCTTTTCGCTCCATGTCTTTGGATTACCTCGTGCACCATTTATTTTTATTGTTTATCACGTTTCAGCCATAAATTTTCTCCCTTTTTGCTTCTGAATGTAATGCTTTTAATCGTATTAAGACTCTTCAATACACGTTTTGTACTCACTTTATATATATAAATATAATATTATATATTAATAAATGGAATTATTAAACAGTAACTACTGTATAAATGAATACATTTTACGCTTTGATACCAAAAAAAAAATGATAATAATTTTTATTTATATTTCAATAATATACATTTTCGTATAAAATATAACCGGCTTAATTTTTAGACGTAAAATATGGTGAAAATTTGGCGGTATGAAAATATGACTGGAAAATCCACTTTCATTTACCCCTATCCTTCAGTTTTATTTCTCCTGTTCGCTGAAATGGGGAGTGATTATCTTTAATGTGACGCTTCCTAGTAATGGGACTTATTGCTCGACAGAGGGGTGGTGAAAGGATTAATGCACAAACTCTGTTTATTTGTGTTAATGTAAAATTTAGATTATACTAACTTCATATAGATTATAACATATTAAATATATGCATATACATATATATCGCGCTGTGGAAAAATAAAACATGTATTGACGACTTTGATTTAGATAATTTTTATTGAAGTCGGCACAATTCTTTTAAATATATGAATGCTTTTTCTTGCGAATTTTGTTCGCGAAATCGAAACAAAGCGTACTTGGAAATGTTTCGTCTCGGAAAATGTGAAATGCGAATTTTTCCATTTTCAATACAAATATTTATATAATACGACGAGAGTAGACCGTATCCAAAAAGGATTTCGAAAGCTACGAGAGACGAAAAGAAAAAAAAAACTAAACAATCTGATAATGTAGCATTGATGAATCCTCTTGTGGATTGGAGATCCTTTGATCCATATCGCTTTATTTCACGCTCACCTTTGGAGTGTATGCTCGGTGCATTAGTTTCTATGGTTCTCAACATTTAATCCGCGTGCAGTATTATTTTTATTTCAGTTTAAAAATAAAACTACATTTACATGACATTTAATATTATATTATTTTATGTGTGCATAAAAGTGCTTCTTGTATAATAAATCACTAGCTAGCGTCTTGCTACTTAATATTATCATAAAAATGAATTTTTACAATTTATCAACACAAAAAAAAAAATGGGAATTTTCAAATATAAAAATGATTTTAAAAAAAATATATAGATTTCTGTATAACATTTTTAATTGAATATTTAAACTATTTTAGACTGAAATTGAAATAAATTATTTATTATGATAAAATAATTGAAAACATTTTTTGAATTTTGATATCAGATATAATTCAATAAAAAAATCGTAATAGATTTTTAAAATATATATATATATATTCTATAATTTTTATATGTAAGAAAACATTCATATAACAGACATATTAACCGTTTTAGTGTCGTTTATTATTTGTTTATTTATTGTAAATTTGTCAATTCAATTTAAAAGATATTTGAATTGAATGCGCAATCTTTAAACGCCACCCAGATAAAATGTCGTCCGTTATTTTTTTTTTATTCAGGTGTACTCAATCTGTAGTAATTTAATTTTTTTTAAGATATTTTTTAATTTTTACATTATAATAGATTGATCGATATCTACTATACAAATATATATATATATATATATATATATATATATATATATATATATATATATATATATATATATATATATATCGATATCGATGTTTATATTAAAGATTTTTAAATATTATTATTGAATTATTGTTATTTTTTTTTTCAACGTGAAATTGAGAAGTGCTGTGAAGACTAGAGGAGCTGGTGAACTTTCGATTAGCCCTCTAACAAGCAGAGGATGGATATCTCCGGGCGCGGTCCCAACGGGGGATACCCGGCAATATTGCGTACATATGATATTGCAGGGCCGTAATGGCGAGGAACAATGGCCCTAACAAGATCCGCAGCGGCACAATACCGACCATTGTGCCCCGGCTCTGTGCTAATATTGTGAGTGCTTGTTCGACAATAGGGCACCACCATATGCCGCCCCTAATTCAATTAGCTCAGTTTGCCCCGACGGAGTATATAGTTCACTCTGACGGTCTGCTGCGAATATACTGAATATATATATATATATATATATATATATATATATATATATATATATATATACATATATATATATATATTTAAAAAAAATAACCGGCGCTTTTGCCGCGCTTTTTCAAACATCGTGACCGTTGTGTGTGCTGTTTACGCTTAAACATCGTACATGTCGTTACGATTAAAGGTCGCTCGATTCGCGCGTCAGTCGATTGAGCTTTTCCGCTTCTTTCATTTTACAAAAAAAAAAAAAAAAATTCAATGATTCATAGAGAATCACATTCTTTTATATATACAATTAAAATACATCTCATATATATATATATATATTGAATTTATTTCACGTTATCAAAAAAAAAAAAAATTTAATAAACTCTTTCAAAATATTGCTTGAACAATTATTATATGATATAATCAGAAAATCTTTGAAATAACGCGGTTAACCAATGAGAATAAATACACTTTTTTTGTAGATGAATTTTTTGTTCTAGTACGAATCTTTAAATATTTTTTTTTAATTCATATTTTGACAGTGTCTTATGAAAATTTATCCACACAACAATAGAATACAATTGGAACGAATAAAATTCTACATTTGTGCTATAAAAAAATTTTTATATGTTTCATTCATACTTACGAATTGAATTTTCACTGTATACTAATTTTATTTTTGTTTATAATAAAAATGAACCGTTTTTATTTTACACAAATACTTGACGCATATTATATGAATTTCATTATTACATTTTTTTTACACGAATTTTATAATATGAATTTTTTTTTCAAAATTATTCTTTACACGCTTATTTCTAAAGAGAACGTATCTACCGTGTAAAAAAAATAGTCATATATCAACAAATCAACTAAAAATATTACGCTCAATATTTTCATATATATATATATATAAAATTTAATAATTTATATGATAGAACATATCAACAGTGTTAAAATAAAAATGAGTCGAATGTAATACATAAACATGCGTAAAATTCTTATAGCATAAACAAGTTCAACGTTTAATTACCGTGTATATAAATAAAGATTGCGGCCCGTCGGCAACACGACTGATGTTAACATATATATATATATATATATATATATATATATATATATATATATATATATATATATATATATATTTATATATATATATACATATATGTGTGTATATATATATATATATATATATATATATATATATATTAATGTCGCGTAGAAGACGACATGAAGTGTACGCGGGCCGCATTGCGGGCCGTCAGAAGAGAGAGAGGCGCTTTCGTCGCGCGCGCGCTATCGTCGCATACGACGTTTCGCCGCCGTTTTGAATGCGCGCGCATTCTGTGGGCAGGCTCAGGGGGGGCGTGCCGCGCCGTCGCCTCTAAGCGAGTGACGTCACGCGGACAACCCCTCTTCCTGCGAAACCTTCGCGAGTGCGGCTCCAGTTCGAAACTAACACGCCATCGAGCAGCAGGGCGACGTACGCGCGAATATCTCAATCACCCTCTATTTCTCTCTCGCACACACACACACACACATACACACACATATACACACACACACACATATACACATACACACGCACACAATTGACATAAATATATATATATATATATATATATATAATACTTTTTATACGTATACGCACTCACGCACACACATACACACACGCGCGCGCGACTTACACGGACCGAAGTGTGACGGAAGCCCGTTTGTCGGATGCAATGCAAACATAATATATATATATAAATATATATATATATTGTATGTAAAATGGCGATACAGTGAATAAAAGACGATAACGTTAAAAAAGCGCGCGAAAATTACGCGCAAACGTCGCCGCGTCACGTGTACGTCAGTTGAAATGCGCACGTAAAAACAACGATATATATCAAAACAAAAAAAAAAACATTACATATATATATTAAATATTTATTATATTTATATATATATACAAACATACATATAAAAATAACAGAGGACAGCCCGCCCGCTATCGCCCGCTCAGTTTCGCGTTTTATTTATTTATTTTTTTCTGTCGGTCGACGTCGCCGTCGTCCGCACTTTTTTCACCCGGAAGTACAAGGAAAAAAATCAAAATTTTCGACCGCCAGTATCATTCGCCGTCCAAGGTGTTGAAGCTGGAGGACGACCCCTGGGGGAGCTGCGCCATGTACTCCCCTGACAAAATGAAAGCGGGCGGCGGGCTCATGGGGCCCCCCGGCTGCTTTCCGGGAAGATACAGTCCCACGTATCGGTCTCCGGATCCGAGAAGATGCGTTCCAAATCCATCTGTAAGTACTGATAATTCATATTTATACATAATATTTTAAATATATATATATATACATTTACATTTATAAACAAACATTTTATTCTAAGACTGCAATATAAATTCGCGTTTACATTTACGAGAAATGTATACGTATCAATTATTATATATATATATATATATATATATATATATATATATATATATATATATATGTATAATTCGTTTAAATCAGCAATAATTTAATAGAGAATCGAACCACGTACACGTAATATAAAAGCAGTCAGTAGACGGGATGTTACGCCGCGCCCGCGTATCGATTGAATCCCACACGTAAATACGACACAAAACACGCGTACGAAAATTTCGTTATATATATATATATATATATATATATATATATATATACGCACACACATACACACACACACACACACACACAAATTTACAATTTTTATGCTCTGTGCGATTTTATCAACATTTTTCATGATATTTATGATGTATATTTTTATACAAAATGTGCGTTTTTTTCCCTCCCCGTCTCTCTCTCTCACTCACTCTCTTTCTTTCTCTTTCTCTCTATTTTTTTGTTTTTTTTATTGTATTTTGTCATCGACGATGCAGCGAAATTCTTTGACGAATTTGTTTACGTTGTCCATTGCTACGCGACATTGCTACGCCATAGAATTTGCTAAAGCGATTATATCTTCCGTTCAGTAAGTATATTCATATATATATATATATATATATATATATATATATATATATATATATTAGATTGATAATCATTGCCAAATGTATACATTTATGTATCTATATAGTTGTTATAAACAAATCGTCAATATGAGAAATAAATGTTTATTTTATCATCGATATAAACAACGTCGACTATGTTTACTTATTAAAAAATAAATATATAAATAAATAAACATTTACCCATTTGAAAAACAATATTCTCGTTCAATATAAATAAATGTATACATACAAGATGATGTCATGTGTAATATATTTATTAATACACATTTTAAATACATTAGTTATATTAACACACAACATATCATAAAATACAAAATTGTCCTTGTTTTTGGTTTTTTTTTCTTCTTGTAGATATTTTTTTTTGTCGCGATCCGTTGCCGTCGGTAAAGTTTGTCTATTTAATATTGTAAAGTTTTGTCGATTCTATTAAATAAATAATTTATTTAATTGATAGATTTATAACCATTTTTTTTTTTTGATTTAAATAAAGAAACGAAATTTTTACGATTTTTTATGTAGCCGTCGGACGCTTGATGTTTACATTTTTTTTTTTAATTTTATTATATCTGTTTCAAAATATTTTCTTATGAGATTATTTATGAAATAAATGTATTTAGCAAAAAAATAGGTAATTGTTAAATAATAACATATTTTTATTTTTGAAAGTATATTGGAATGAAAAGTATATAAAATATAACGAATATACAATAATTGAAAATATATTTAAGCTTCTTATCACCGATTAATAATGTAAAATAAATTAAGACTTTATTATAAAATATTTTGAAAAAAAAAAAGATTGCAATATAAACGAATTGTTTATTAATTTTATATAAATATTTATTAAAAAAATCTATCTATTTATATAAAAATTGTTTATTATATATATTATATAAATATTTGTATAAAATTATCTATACTATCTGTAATTAATTAATTGAGCTGGGTATATATATATATATATATATATATATATATATATATATATATATATATCCAACTCTCTTTTTACACGACATATTCATACACGATTTTGAAATAACGCAGTTTACCAATAAGAATAAATAAACATATTTTTTTATTCTAGTACGAATTCCTTAAATATTTTTACACACTTTTATATAAATTTTACTCGTCTGTTTGTCTGGGTGGAATTTTGTAATCGATTTTTCAAGCGCTTCGCGATATTTGATTGTACTGAAACTTTGCATAATTGCTCACTCTCTATGACAATACAGATTTACAAAATAATTGACCGATTGGTGGCAATTAATTATATCGCTTTTATGATATAATTGCCATAGTACGATTAATACAATGGTACATTTATCGACAACTGTATATGATAATACAATGGTGCGATTGTTATTATTGATTTTACATAAGTGTATTTTTTTTAGGAAAAAAAATATTTTTATTCAGTTAATTATTTAAGTATAATTTTGTGATGAACGAAATTCTTCATTAAAACAGCTGTGCTAGGTATATCTAAAATATCTATTAATAGCATTTTTGATCTAGTCTGTAATAAATGTGAACGCTTGTTCTCAAATAGCTATGAATAGTTGCAAAATTGGTTTTTATTCCTAATTTCAATTTGAGATTTTATGTTTTTTTTTATTATTTTTTTCATAATAAAAATTAGTTTTTTTTATTTTATAAATATAATATGGATTTCATTATTAATTTGTATCACGTTTATTGGGAAAATATTCAGATTTTTTTCATCTTACACGATTTTTCAAAATTGTGAAACATATCCCTAAATTTACCATATATCGTATATATTTATTTATACGATTTGTTTTCTTCACGTTTTCTAAGAAACGTATCTACCGTGTAAAAAGAGATTTGTCTATAT
Organism: Leptonema lineaticorne; assembly: GCA_024500535.1. Taxonomy (NCBI): domain Eukaryota; kingdom Metazoa; phylum Arthropoda; class Insecta; order Trichoptera; family Hydropsychidae; genus Leptonema; species Leptonema lineaticorne. The sequence goes on along the minus strand of JANIJI010000005.1, from coordinate 2,995,809 downwards.
ATATTCAAAATAATGTATTAAAATCAATATTTAAAAATATTATAATGACGGTAAAAATTAGAGTGCTTCAATTTGTGTTTCATATTTCAAATGATAGAACATTTAATTAAATTTATTAATTATCGTTTTATAAATATTTTAATGGAAAATAAATCGTTTGTATTTATTTAATCAAAAAAAAATCAAGAATAATACATGATTTATGCGGAGCGATCGATAAAAAGCGGATAAAGTTGAAGAATCGCTGATACGATCGAATATGCGACGCAAAAAAAAATATTATTAATTTTAGCGACGAAAGAAAATGTCCGCATGCGTCGTTGCCGTCGTATTTCGGGTTATCAATAATTGATTAAAGGTCCGACGATTTGAAAAAAAAAAATAACCCGCCATTCCGATCAACCGTTAACGTTTTTCGAAAGAGCAAAAACCGAATTTTTCCGGTTTTTTTTCCCTCCTTCACCCCTCCCCCCTCTTCTTTCCTCCCCTCTAGCGTTTTTATTTCGCTTTTTCGATTATGGCGTCGTTGAAGCGATCGAAAATAATCGAAAATTGTCAACGCGTAAATCGGAAACAATTATTATAAGTCAATATCGTTTTTATAAATGTGTTTATTTCATATTATTCAATATTATATATATGAATGAACGCATTTTAAATTTTAATTTTATAAGTTTTAAAATTATATTTGACGACATTGAATGTTAAATTGTTTCGAATTTTTATTTAAATGTATTTTTGAAAAATAAAACAATTTATCCAAAAAACTTATGAATTGTTTAAAATGATTTTTGATTGCTTAAAATGCAATTCAATACTTTGAAAATTATTATATCAAGCAACGAGACAAATGGAAATTTTTCAATATCATAAAATAGTATTAATTTCATCGGCAAATTCATGAATATTTGACACTTTTCAATTATTAAATAATAACAATAAGCACACTTTTATTTATATAAACGTTAATATTTTATTCAATTTTGCAAATTATGAAGGAACTGAAATGTCTCTCAATTAATTTCACGCGAAATGAATTTTACGAAATTTGTATTTGGCAGAAGGTAACGCGTTTATGTGATAACTTAATTTCGAATAAACCCATCATATCGTTTATTTAAATATTTTATCTGCTTTTAATTTTCAAAAATCGTTTATATTTTAATATAATACACACATAATTCTCAAACAGAAATGCAAAAGATAAATTAAGACTCATTTATAACGCAAGAGCGAAGTCAATATCAATTTATTCAACTTAAAATTCAATTGATGATTTTTATAATTTAGAAAATAATTTTATTTTCGAATAATAATAATATGCAAAATTATGTCTCTTATCAACAATCATAAAAAAATCATTAAATTTTAATATCTGTCATAGCATTTTCACATATCTATTCGTGTGTCCTTTGGTATTCTAATCGCGCGCGCGCACACACACACACATAATTAACGTAAAATTTTCAATCTAAATTCGAAAAAAAAGACGATTCACGTTTTGTAAAATACGAATAACGTGAATAAAATCGTATTTATACGAGTGTAAAATACGTAGTAGCGTTACATGAACTGGACCGCATAAAAACCGACACGCAAACTTAACTAAAACATACACAAGTCTTTAAATATTATATATATATATATATATATATATATATATATATATATATCAATATATTTGTGTACACAATATGTATTCATTACAAAAAATAAATACTGAAGATAAACAATAAAATTTACTCGAATTCCTTCCGTTTGAACAGTGAATATTTAATTTATTTTTTTCGTTATAAAATGCATAAAAATTGTTTTTTTTACATGCATATAAAACGGTAAAGACTATATTTATAATAAATTATTTAAGGGCGATATAATTTAATATTTCAGTTCAATTTATTATAAAAAAAAATATATATAACGATTCGTGAGATTTTTTCAGTTCTGTGAACGCGTAATAATTTCATGATATTCTAAAGAAAAGTCAAAAAACACAAAAAACACTTTATATAAAATCATGTTGTTAATATTGAATTAATGTTGTAGTATTAAATATGCGAAGATTGACATGTTTTGGTATTATTTTTATTTTTTGTTTGATTTGCAGTTAAAAATATATATGGAAAGTTTCATTTCAATCAGTGTTAGGAAATTATGAAAAAATTATAGTATTTTTAAAATTTAATTTTAAATATTATACTTGCATATTTTGAATAAATACATTTAAACCAATATATTATCAGGGAGGATGAAAAAGAATTAAAATATTGTTTATTTTTAAAATATATTTATTAGCAGAATTTAATATGAGAAAAGAGCAAAAATTTATATATTTTAAACCATTCGTAAAACTATATTTTTTTCTTTGACATATGATTTTATTTTATATTAAAAATATTGACATCATAAACGTGATATTCGTGATGTTTGTTATTAGCTATGAAGTTGATATTCGTGACAACAAAACAGTTTTCACGCTGACACTGATTTTGCGAATCATTGAATTAATATAGAGTCGCACGATTCTAACAATATGTTCCATTGATCAAATTTTCCTTCAATTTTCACATTATTATCTTAATATAATAAATTTCAAATAAGCATTTGTGAATCGTGATAATTTTAACATTTTGAAAAAATGTCTCGATTAATTCAATTTATTTATATCATGAACAATTGATTTATATGATTATTGTATGTAAAATTTTGATATAAGAAAAAATAAATTCATTATGTTTTATCACATTATTTACACTTTTTTTTATTATAAATCAAATTGGCGTTACAATATAACGTTGTACTCATATATATATATATTTATTTTATGATAAAATTAAATTCTATAGTAATTGAATGAAATTTTATATAATATTATATATACATTTTTAATATCGATAAATGAGAATTTTTTTTTTAGATATGAATAAATCTTGAGATTGAGTCATAGTTTTGTTCATCATAATTATAAGTGTAAACGATGAATTTAAACGCACGTAATATATTTCAAGAATATATCAATAGCGAAAATATTATAAGTTTTGTGAAAACAAAAAAAAAAAAAAAACGACAGGTTCACGCTCGTTTGTGATTTTTATCGGACGATAGATTCGCTTTATTAGAAACTGTGCCATGTGTTCATAGTTTTATATCGCGAGGTGACATCGAAAACGCCTTTCGTGATAAATAATTACCCGCCGCAGTCGCTTTCCCTTTCGATTTCACCGCCGAATATTCAAAATCGTAAAGTAAATATATATATATATATATATATATATATATATATATATATCGATCTAAAAAAAACAATGATAAAATAAATAAAACACTGACGAAAACAAAAAAAAAAATGCGCCCGTGATCGCGCGTGATATCACGTAGTGCGTGAGCGACACACTGTCGTGTCACATCACGCCGTGTGTGTGTGTGTGTGTGTGTATAATCTGCTATTTTGTTACCGTTTGCATTGTCAATTTAGTTCGCGTTACACGTGTGTTATTGTATTATAATAAAGTACGCGACCATTTAATTATTGTCACATGACATGCCACACTTCACATATAATATATCGTATTTTTCTAATCATATTTGTATCGAAAATTTTTTTTTTTCTCTAATTCAAAATCAAATTGAAAAATTATTTTTTATAATTAGAAAGAATCAATATTTGTAAATATTACAAATATTGATTCGTTAAACGAGTAATATCGTTGTATCGGAAACGATTAAAAAAAATAATAATAATAAAGCATAGCGAACAACATTCGCAAAAATAAATGATAAAATGTGTGCACACATTCCGAGGCATATTTACATATAAAAGGCCCCGTAGTTGCAATAAGTTGCCGGCGTATGGAGCCGCGTAAGTCAAGGCAAGACTGGCTAAGGGATGAGAGACACGTAGAGGGTTTGAGATATTTCACCCTTCAGACGCGTACCCTCATTGCTTATACCGTGAAAGTACTAGAGGTGTGTGTGTGTGTGGATTACGCAGCGAAAATGAAAGGGCACATTGCCGGGCGTTTTGTTACTTATCTGTATGGGCGGTGGGGCATTGTGAAAGCGGCCCCCCTTTGCTCTTTACCGCACACACATATGTTTTCGTTCACTAGATTTTTTATGATTATTATTTTCTTTTATGAACACGGCCCGCGTTGCTCGCCGAATAACAATGAGATATCTAGAGCGTCGGTGGGCAGCAGCCACCCGTGCTCACCCGACTCCGTTTATGCCCCTCTGTCGGTGTCTGTTTCGTAGCGCTAGAATACCCAAGACCTGCGAAGGACGAACGGGAACGGGATGTTTTCCCTTTTTTTTTTTTCTTTTTTTTTTCTTCTTCGCATTTTCCGGCCATTCTCTCGCTTTTTCCTCGACCGCCATCGTTCTCCACACAAAATTTTCCCCCGAACGTCGTCCCACCATTCTAACCTACCCCCCCCCGTTCGTTCGTTCGTCCCCCCCCAGCCCCCCCCACCCTCATTTCCCCGCGCCTTCTTTATCTCTATATTAACGTGAAATTGTAGCCGCCGACGATGTTTGCTCCGCACGCGCAATTTGATAAAATTGCGACGGTCGGCGCGCGCAATCTGCTCACTTTCAACCGTTCCACGGCCATCGTCCTTGTTCTATCCTTTTATCCAGCACTTTTCAAACTTTTCATATTGTACGACCGATTCAATCACATCACAAAAATATATTTAATTATTTCATATTTTCATATTTTACAAATGAATAAAAGTTGTATAATTATATTGACATCAGTTACTAATATTAAATCAATATCGAACATTTTTGTACATAATATTATCGATATTATTGAAAACTTGTAATACTTTATTATTTCAATATCAAAAATAATATTTGAAAAAAATAAATATTTTTGATAAAAAAAATAAATAAAATACACATTGGATAATTTGAAACGTTAAACTTAGAAAACATCGTCGGAACTTGTAGTAACGTTAGGGGATTTGAATACAGAATTGAAAATTCACTACGCTTGCATTCAAAAGTTTTCGCCGTTTTCGTTGTTTTCATATTTTCGTCAAGGGTATGATGTTGCCAGTTCGTGTATACAAAAGTAAACAACATCCAAAACTCCCTAGTAAACTTTCACACCGCAAAATAGACACCGTACAAAATTATAAATATAAAAACTCTAATATATGATATTATAAAATCAAAAACACGGTTTACAATATATATATATATATATATATATATATATATATATATATATGTATGATTTTTTATAATTTATATTAAAAATATTTCAACTATATACATGTACATTATTTTTCTCAAAAATTAATATATTTTATTATTTTAGAATATTTTTAAAAATAATATTAACAAATTTATATATATATATATATATATATATATATATATATCAATATTTTTTTTAAACCGACGATAGGTATTGTGCGTTAGTTTTGTAGGCGTTTACATATCGGTAATATTATAGCGAGCAATAAGGCCGAATTCACCCTCGCACAATGGTGAAAGGCGGCTTTCAAAACCGCCCATTCGCCATTTTATGACTTTGGGGCGTTGGTTGTTGGTCCAACGCCGGTTGTAATTTAGGACCGGCCCCATCAAGACGACCGAAATGTCGCACTTTCCTGCCCTAAAAAAAAAAAGAAAAAAAAACTGCAGCTAGGAAAAACCCCTCTTTCAATACGACCACTTAACGACTACAATGCAATAGAAGACATTCCCCTTAAATCCACACACAACACTTTCTATATATATATATACATATATATCTAAATATATATATAATGTTATATTATTTTTATTTGATTTTTTTTTGAAGCAATCACAAAATTATATTTATTTGCAAATATCTAATATTATCTTAATTGAAAAAAAAATATATTGCTTGATGGCTTACTAAAATACAAATTATATTTATCGAGTTAATTGATGATATGACATCTATATTTCAAATAAAATTATGTTTTGTGAAAATGTCAAGATAATATATGCAAGTAACAGTGAAAAATAATTGAATAATTATAGTTTTCATATATATATATTTACTTTGAAAAATAATATACTGCTCGATCGTGCAATTTAATAAGAGTGATAAATAATATAAAATTAAACGTGTAAAAAAAAACGTGTTTAGAATGTTGCCGATTGGTGCGAAGTAAAACAACGAAACTGAAATGAAATATCCGTTTTTTTTTTATATAATAATTATTATTATTTCCATAATAAAATCGTCGTTTTCATTTAGCGTTATAGCGGATCGATAAAAACGAATTTAGTATTTATTTTTATAGCGCGTTCACAGTAATTGGTCAATCACTGATTGTTAGCAATCTGTGCCCGGTATCACCCTTCTTTATCTTGTAAAAGGGATATATTCCCCAAATCGACCGTAAATGTCAATCGATTCTCAATTTTATAACAACAAAACTGCATTACGACAATAATTAATTAACGGCGTTAAATTAAATTCAACGATTTTTTTTTATATATACCATATAATATTAATTTTTCTGTTTCATTGTTCAAGATTACCCAATGAATCAGTTATTGTTAAAAAAAATTCTTATTACTTACGTAAACTATAGATATATAAGCAGATTTAAAAGTTTATATTGATGAAACGGGTAACGTATAAAATCTTTTATTTGCATAAAATAAAAGATTTTATAACACTTATTATAGTACAATCAATACTTTTTTTACACAATCAACATATTTTTTAGAAAAGCGTGCAAAAAAATCGTGTAAAAAATACGTGCGACATGGTAAATTTGAGAATATGTTTCAAGAAAAAAAATGAAATCCATATTATATAAGTATTTGTAAAACAAAAAAAAATAACGTTAGTGATAATTATATTATCTTGCGTTTTTATTATATTATTTTTTTTTTAATAATGAATATTGAAATAATTTAAACATCGGAAATAATAATGATAATAATAATAATAATAATAAATCGGTACGTACAAAGAGTGTGGATAGTTTGAAAGTGTCGGTAATTAAAGCGCAACAGTAGCGAAAAGCCAACGACGTGTTAAAGGTGCAAACATTACCGCGGGCTTTGTAGCTTTTGCGGCCGCCTAGAAGCCACCACATTAAACATACGAAAGCGAAATATTTACATAAAGTTTCCGACTCGACCCCAATAATTACCAAACCCGACACTTTTCATCCAACTTTACCGCGGCTATTGTGCACGCTCGCATATTTCCACCCTGAGCATTCTCCTGATAAAAATTCGAAAACGTTTATTGCCATTTTTCTATAATTTTTAAATTAACAAATCTGAAAATATTCAATTGGAATATTACAATAATCGATTTTCTTTTTAGAACATAATATACATCGACGCTTTTCATCCAACTTTATTGCGTCTTTTGTGCACGCTCGCATATTTCCACCCTGAGCATTCTCCTGATAAAAATTCAAAAACGTTTATTGCCATTTTTCTATAATTTTTAAATTAACAAATCTGGAAATATTCAATTAGAATATTACAATAATCGATTTTCTTTTTAGAACATAATATACATCGACGCTTTTCATCCAACTTTATTGCGTCTTTTGTGCATGCTCGCATATTTCCACCCTGAGCATTCTCCTGATAAAAATTCAAAAACGTTTATTGCCATTTTTCTGTAATTTTTAAACTAACAAATTTAAAAATATCCAATTAAAATATCTCAACAATAAATTTTCTTTTTAGTACATAATATACATTGATATTTTCCATCCAACTTTATTGCGTCTTTTGTGCACGCTCGCATATTTTCACTACGAGCTTTCTTCTTACAAAAACTCACAAACGTTTATTGCCATTTTTCCACAATTTTAAAACTAACAAATCTGAAAATATTCAATAAGAACATCTCAATAATCAATTTTCTTTCAAGTACATAACATACATCGACATTTTTCATCCAACTTTACCATATTGCGGCTTTTGTGCACACTCGCATATTTTCGTTTGCCACTTTTCTATAATTTTTGAATTGCTAATTCGGAAAATATTCAATTAGAACATCTCAATAATCAATGTTTTTCAGAACACAACATATTTATCTTCGAATTTTCCATATATCGTCATTTTTTTTTTTTACCAACATAAACATACTATACAAACGTTCAATTAGCGTAGTGAACGTTTCGGCATTTTCTCGACGCAATTTGTTTTTTTTTTACACACACTTTTCCTCTCACATAATGCGTTCGTCTTTTTTTCGTATTCAGTGTTGAAAAACGAACTCGCTTTTTTTTCGAAAACATGCCGAAATTCGCACAATTAAACGCAAAATCAAATTACTACACAACGCGCTAACGAACATTCGGCGAACGTTTCAATTTTTTATCCTCCTTTCGAAAATAAAACCGCATCCACATTGTAAATGAAACGTTTTTTTATAGACATATATATATATATATATATATATATATATATATATATATATATATATATATATATGTATCGTTTCGTTTCGTTAATAATAACGCGATTTTAATTAACAGTTGTCGATATATTGAGTTCGATATACGTATAACGAACGATTGGTAAAAATTGATTTAAATTTTTAATTTTTGTATGTATTTCCATTAAAGTGCGCGTTTATCACGCAATTCTATAAAATATATTTTAAATGCCTAATGGGTATTATAAAGATAGTGAAAAGATATTTTTCCTGAAACATAAAAAAAAAACTGAGACGTGATCGAAATCAAAATATTTTAACGTTACAATAAACTATCATATATAGGTTTATTTAGTAAAATTTTAAATCAAATTAATTAAGAAAATGTGTTTTTAATATATATTTATTTAAAAAAAAGTAATCGTCATATTTGAAATTTGACAAGAATATTAAATTAATTTAATAAATATTATTTTTCAAGTATATATTTGATTATTTCAACTTAAATAAAATAAATCAAAATTAAATTATCATCTTAATTCGTAATATTTTTATTATTCAAAAAATAAATTAGAGTATTGATTAAATCATTTTTAATGATGAATAGATTTAAATAAGAAGAAGAACATTTATATTTTTGACAAAATACATTTGGATGATCTGACTTACAAATTTTTAAATAATACTTAAAATAACAATTTTACCTTTTTTACAAGTATTATAGTTTTATATATATATATAGAATTATTAAATTTTAAACTTATAAATCAATTTTAAAAAAATAAATTGATTTATTTGTTGTTAATTAAAAATCGATTAATTATTTTTGAAATTATATTTATATATAAAAAGAACACGTATTCAATATATATATATATATTATATAGATATGTATATTAAGTTGAAAACTATATGTATTTAAGTGAAAAAAATAAATAAAATAAGACGTAGTTATGTGTTTATATATAGTGTATATAGAAAAAAGTTAGAGCGGTAAAGTCAGAATAATAGAGATCGTTTCTAGAATTCTAAAGACAATACTGAAAGTTTGTTGGATGTTTTTCGCGCAATTTTCCGATCTGTTTCGATTCAAAGTGGTGTCGGTAAGACCACGCCGACATGTCAAAGAAGTCGTCCGGTCAAAGAAGTTGAACCAAATTGAATAGAAACGAACTGTATATATATATATATATATATATATATATATATATATATATATATATATATATATATATATATATACGGCAAACACGGCTAGGCGTTCGAAACGAAAGGATAGGGTTGATGGGAAAATCGAAAATGGGGTGAGATTTCCGAAACCCTTAACTCCCGACAACCTGTCAGACCTGAACTCGCCCCATTCCGTGCCCTCGAACCTCTCATACCTGTCCAATCTAATAAAGAGTGACAACACGTCAGGGAGGAATCGGTCCTTAAGCGACTTCTCTCACCTCACATCTCTTACTTGGCAAAACAAACCTTCTTTTTCAAATAATAATGAGTGAAAGCTTCTTTATTCAGACCGACCTTATAACAATTTCGCTGTGGTAACCTTTTGACCGCGAATATTTTCACTTTTCATATCATGTGAGAAAAAAAATTATCGAATGATGTTTATTTTTGAATATGCTAAATTTGTCTTTTATAAAAATAAATATTAAATTAGCGTTAATATTTTTTCATGCTAATATGGATACTATAGTTTAAGTCAACACATATTTCATTATCATTATATTTGTACGAAAATAATTAATAATTATTTTTTAATAATATATATATATATATATATATATATATATTTATATAGGTGAAATAATTAAATAAAATAAACATACGCACATTTCCTTAGTTGACGTTAAAAGTGACCGTAATCCGAGAAACGGTTTTAACTTTCTAACGTCGTTACGTCAAATTGTGTTCAATGTCCAATGTGACGTTTGTTCAACTGGAAAGGGAGTAGTCGTGGATTGACGAAGGGGATTCTGGAAAGTCTTCAACGTAGTCGGAGGCCATCGAAGGGGTTTCGGGGGGGGGGCTATTTGGGGGGCGTCGTCCCTGAGGCGTCGTCAGTCGTCGAGCCCCCGTCTGATAAAGAATGCATGGGGGCGCGCGGCTAATGCGGCTGCTGACGGGGCCCCCAGCGCCGCCGCCCCTGTTTGTCAACAAGTGAGTGGCCAGGGCCCCGGGGCCCCCATGCATTGTTCATGAGAAATACCCACCGTATCTCACACAGTCTCGGATTCATCTGTCTTCAGCTCGAAAATCGTCGTATCTGTTGGCCAATTATGTGACTAGTCTGCAAAGTTAAAAAAAAAAATGCAACACTATAATTCGCTAGACCAATGATTCACAAACTGAACAATATACAAACTTTTAAGAAACAATGCTTTTCCGCTTATTTATTTATTCTGATCTTTGTTACGTTTTCGTATTTTCTGAACATTTATATCCTTGTTCATAAATTATTATAATTTATGTAAAAATAATAAAAATGATTAAACATACAATATGATCATATTTAATTCAAATATTAATTATTAAATATATAATTTGTTTTTCAATAACATATTTTAATTCCATATTAATTTTTCAAATAAATTAAAAATAAAAATCAATTTTGTCATATATAATATTTTATTGACATTTCTTAACAGAATGCGATTCACAAATAATTATGTAAAAAAAAATATATAAAACTTTTATTTCTTCTAGTTTTTAATTTCATTAACAAATGTTCTTTATTAACACATTGGCTACGCGTCTTTCTAGTCGCGAATATATATCGGTTCATCATTGATTATGTGACACTTTATGGTTATCCGATTGACGCATATACTTGTATACCTACAATCAACGTGTTAAATAATAAATTTTATATTTAATAAAGATTTTATTTAAACTTGACATATTGAAATATATTTATATATATATATATATATATATATATATACATATATATATATATATATATATATATATATATATATATATATATATATATATATATATATATATAGGAGTAAAATAGAGATACGAGAAAAAGTGAGAAAAGTGAACACTAGTTATGAATGCGGCCCGTCATTGTGGCACGTTTGGACCGTTAACAATCGGTCCCATTCAGCGGTTCGGAGCCCTCAGGGTTCGGTCCCGTTCGACGACGACGGAGGGCCTATTGAATTTCGCCGGTTTAATTATTGAAGTCTCACCTGGTTCGTGTACCCTTCGCTTGCGGCCTTCGTTTTACACAAATACGGGCGACTTAATTAAAATAAATTTTTAAACGAATCACGCGTCGCCGACGGGCATCCGTAGGGCGAAGGGCCGTTTTATATAAAAGGGCCGCGGCAAGTTGAAGGAATCGTTCGCTTCGACGATTTTCCATCGACCATGATTCAATTTCACAGTTTGTACCGTTCATTATTATAAACGAATGTGACTAAATTCGATCATATATATATATATATATATATATATATATATATATATATATATATATATATATATATATATATATATATATATATATATATATATATATATATATATATATATATATATATCTATAATTAGTTTTATTAATGTACTTCACAACGATTGATACAGTGTGGATAATTGAACGCTTTGAATTGTTTAATGCAATACACGTAATTATAATTAATTACTAATTAGTTCTTTTTTTAAATAATTACAATTATTGTAATCTTGCGCATATAAAATCGAAGCGTATATAAAATGTATACAATAATCCAAATTCAGATTACGCACAAAAAAAAAACAATATAAGAAAATTGATTTAATTATATTTTTTATATTAAACAAAACTGTAAATCTTTGATTACAATTTTTATTTGATAAATTTATTTTTATATCAAAAATATTAAATTAAATTCATATTTGTTAAAAATTTATTTAATATTTTAAAAATATTATAATTATTTTTCTTTATTAATTTAAATTTCATAATAAATATTTACAATTTGATTTATTTTATATTACGTTTATTATGCTTTTATTCATGTACTATTTCAGTTATATGAATATTAAATACACCTTCATCGATATCTTAAAACGTAAAATATTACAATGTGCGTAATAACAAAAAATGTTAATTTGTGCTACTTTTGATCGTTATTATGTTACATTTAATTATATATATATATATATATATATATATATATATATATATATATATATATATTGTAATAAAATGGCGTATACTTCTAATGATCATTAACACACGCGGAATGCTGAATATAATTTATTTTACTATTAACAATGTATGCGATTAATTCGTGTCAGTTTTACTTGTAATTACGATACGCGAAACTTTACCGGCGGTTTCACGTCGCGCTCGTCGTCGATCGTGCGCGTTTTAAACGATCCATCCGCCCCCCCCCGCCCCCCGTCGTCGTCGTCGTCCGCGTCCCCCCGTCCTGTCCCGTATGATTCGAGCGTCACAATGGGCCATCTTTAAAGATGGCCACACGATCGCGTCCGGGACGGTGTTACACGCGCGCACACATTGTAACAATGGTCGTGTGTGCATGTCGAAAAACCCGACAGGTGTACACGTGTCCGATTAAATATTAATACTGGTTTGCCGGTCCGTAATGCCCGGCACGTGGACCGCATTACGGCAACGGATGCCGTTCGCCATTAAATCGATCGACTCGCACGTGCTACTTTTTTTTTTCCTTTATTTTCCACCAACCAACCGACCCCCCTTCCTTTCCCCCCCCCCCTTCGCCCCGCTCCTCTCCGCCCCTCCCCTCCACTTGTCTAACCGATATTATTATTTTCCATTTCACGCGTGCAAACCGATTGTTTTCTTCCTCTCGATGGTTACTACTTTTCCATTATTTTCCGTTTATTCTTACATATGCGTATAACGAATATATATATATATATATGTACATTTATTGCAATCTTTTTATTCTTACATCCATTATAAATTAATTAATATATAATATAAATTTATAATACATCATGAATTTAATTAAACGTATTTTACAATGTAAAAAAAAAATAAAAATTTTAAATGTCGCAAATAGCGCTTTCAATTTGTTTGTAATCGGTATGATGGACACATAAACGATCTGAATTCGGTGTACGCGGAATATTATTATTTTTTATTATTTTTATATAAAATATACATTTTGAATGAAATAAAAAATCTTATGTTGTCTTTTTTTTTTTTTTTTGTTATACTTTTGTGAAAAATATTGGAGCATGAAGCGGTTAATAAAATAATTACCGTACGCATATGTGTTGGAGTTTATCGTCGAAACAACATTGATTAATATGATGCGAAAATTTGATAAACACTACGAATGTAATGTGAATTATGAGGGTTTTCATTTCAAAACTTTGACATGAAATAAAATTACTATTAATATTTCTAAATTTTGAAAAAAGCTTGTCTTTTTTGTGTTTAAATGATGCGATCGATTATATTTAAGAGTTTATATTTCGTAATCACAGTGCAGGCGCTAGGGTCCTCAACGCCCGCATGCAATTTTTATCCTAGCGCCCCCTATTATTTTAAAAACATTAATAGTTTCTTATCATTATACATTATATTTAAATTACATCAATTTTTTTAATTACTATTTAATAAATCTGGATTTAGTACACAAAAAATTGAATATAATGGTTTTAACATCTTAATTCTGCACATACATAATTTTCAATGTTAATTAACGCCAAACTATTCGGCCTATCTTGTGACATATTTGTTCTTAAGTAAGTTTTAATCAATTTCAATTTAGAAAAACTACGTTCGCCACTTGCTACACTAACAGGTAAAGTTAACAATATTCTCAAGGCAATTGAAAAGTTAGGGAAAGCTAAATTATTGAATACAATATAATTAAGAATATCAAAAAGTTTTCGAATATTAAAATTATTCTTCACACAAAAGCATACAACTCATGAAATAACTCGAAGTTTTCCGTCAATAATGCCTCATTCAGCTGGTTCTTCTAAATTTTTAAATACTACCGTTTCCTTAGTTTCGTCGACAACTACATTTAAATCTACCTGTTGCGTTTCATTTAAATCATGTTGTAGTCCTGAATGATCTTTAGAAAAACTCGTTGATGAACACGGTTCGATAACACATATTTCTTCTAAATCAACTTCACTATTTCTTCTAAATCAACCAATGTCAGGATTTATAATTTTGGGATTGGACACCAGATAATTTCTTTTTCGATTCCATGTTTACTTTGAACGCAAAAAAAAATTAAATAAGTAGACTCTAAATATTTTGTTTCTTAAAATCAACTTGCAAATTTTAGAAGTAGGATGTCTTGAATTAATTAGAAAGTATTTTTCTTAAGCACTAAAACTAAACTTGCAAAAAAAAGTTTATGCAGAACAATAATTCACTAATTTGCACAGTTATTAATCGGTTAATGTCTTATCCAAAGTAATTATATTATTATATTATATCTATATATTAGACATCTCCGTATTCATAGTTGTTAAGTTAGATTATTTATTGTAATTTATTAAGTATTCTATAGTTTCTATATGAAATATATGATATATCTTTTGAGATTATCAACGCATCTATCGTGTTATTATACCCTAATTCTATATGCGTATGTTTATTTATATGTTGTTAATTGTTATTTAATTATATAAATATTTAAAAAAATCGAGCTCATATCTTTCTCGTGTTTGTCAAGCAATGTATGGGAAAAATTGTTTAATATTAATACAAATTGTAGCGTTTTAAACAAACATTCAATTAAACGGATATATTTTATTCAATGTTACTTTCACATTGTTTCATGCAATATAAATATTAAATTATCATCGATATATGCTCTTCGAATTCGCGATAAAAATTATTCATTTTAATATAATTATTATCGTACAATCGATTGAAAATTTTAAACTTCTTATTACAAATAAAATTCGTCATCGTTGAAACGTTTGATGTATTAGGAAAATTTTTATGGAAATAAAAATGACACTAAATTTTGTTAACAATAATTAAAAAACGTTGAATAATTTGTAAAGTGAAAAAGTATTCTAATATACATTTAAATTATTGTTAAAATTTTTAATTGAAAAAACATTTTTATTAAACGTCAATTACTATTTTTATTATATATTTTATTGATGTATTACAAGTTTTTTTTAATTGAATTTTGAAAATATTTTTATTAAAAAAATATTAATCTCATTTATATATATATATATATATATATATATATATATATATATATATATATATATATATATATATATATATATATATATATATAAATGAGACAAAATTGAAAATAAATAACATAATTAAATTAATTTGGCTTCTGGTAACGGTAACCAGTAATTTACTTCATCAAATTACTAGTTAGATTTGTTAAACAACTAGATAAATAGCCTAATTACACGAAAATTTCTCTTTATAAACCTTTTCTTTTCTTTTACTTTAATTTTTACAAAAAATATATATATTTATAAATTGATTCATATATATATATATATATATATATATATATATATATATATATATATATATATATATAAATTAAATTGATAATTCTTAAATCATATAATATAATGTATAGAGCATTATTTTATATGATATAGCGTGAACGAAGATAGTTTTTCCTTTTTTGTTGCATCTGGAAAATATAAGAAAACGCTGTGTCATTCGCATCACATGGTGCAGACCACAGAGTACCGAAAAGCCATAATTGAGCGTACGTGTCCCTCACGTCCTCTTACTTTGGTCGACACCCTCCCCCTCCTCTACCCATTCATTTTTCCTTCCGGAAATTGGTCATTTGAAGCACGGAAGTGACTCGGCCACCTGGACATGTTCGAACCCTCGGACAACTAGAAAATATCCACGCGAGTACTTCACGCAAATCGATCGTGTGTTTATTCAAGAATTATTTTTCCATCAACGTCCGGCTGCGGCGACTTTCACAAACAGGAAGCCTTTGATAAGTGGATAATTGAAAATGAAACGCTTCCAGCTTTTTTTTTTTCATTATTATTTCGAATGAATCACGATATGGTTTAGCACGATATACAATTTCGAGTGTACTTTCAAAATAATCATATATATATATATATATATATATATATATATATATATATATATATATATATATATATATATGCGATAATTTCACGTCTTTACTTTATTGTATTAATTTATACATTTTCATTTTTAAAATTATCTTTTGTGATAAAATAAATCGTAAAATACTGAATCGACATGTTCACAACTTCAAAAGATTTATTTAATTTATTAGATAGATCACTCGATTGTATTTATTTAATTTAAAATTTTTCTAAAATAATAAATAAAATCAATACTATTTTTTTATAATAATTTCCCAAAAAAAAAAAAAAAAAAATTTAATATAGGTACATTTTTAATCTCATAAATCACGTAACACTTTCGGCAATTTGATTGATTTAAAATCGTATTGTAAAATATTAATAGAAGAGCCGATTATGATAAATTTTAAAACAATTCTTATTATTATATAAATACGTCAAAAAAAATTGTCATTATTAAAAAAAAATACGCAATTAATAAAAAAAATATTACAACGCAACATCTTTAACAAAATATAATTATATATAATTTCGCAATATTTACATATGTCAATTTATATATATTATATATATATTATAATGAAAATAGAGTAAAATTAAAATATGCATTGATCGATGTACTCTTTAGTCGTTCGCGGGGTTGTTGACGTTTTTTTTTACTTCGCGCCCGAAGAGTTTTGCGAACGCGTGTTTTGTTCGTGCGTGTATATATGTGTGTGTGTGTGTGTGTGACGTCACGCACTATCGATTTTTTTTTTCGTGAATAATTTCGTAATATCATGTGATCTAAGGGCGCGTTTTTCGAGCACGCCGTCATCCACGTGGCGCGTCTCGTCTTAAACGTCAGTCGCGACGCGGCAGGGATGAAAACGAAGTACGGACGCGGCGGGGTAAGGGGGCGAAAGTGGAGGGGATGACGCATTCGCGTAGTGGGGGACACTGCCGGAGTGTGAGCGATGCGCTCCGCCCCCCTCCGCGTACAGGCTCCGCCCATTGACCAATCAGAAAGCGGCTCATATCGATCTATGGCAACGTCAATGCAAAAGTTTGCGAACGTCGAACGGCTCGGACGCCATTTGCGTTGACCGACCGACAAATGTCAGAGTTTTCCAAATTTATTTTTGCATCATATTGAAGGAAAAAAAATATATATATGATCTCACAATTATATATTCAATTTGCGAATCGCATAAAAATTTTTATATATAATCGTTCACAGAATAATATATAATAAATTAATATATATTTTTTTTATTTACATTAAACACATTTTATAAATATATTATAATTCAATCTAAACTGTGTTATATGAGAAAACATGTAAGGTAAACCATAATGAGTGTATATTTTAATTTTAAAAGGAAAAAATATATAATATTGATTTGTAACATTTGCATTACAATTATAATAAAATAGAAATTGAACATTTTATTTTTGTTTTTATTTAGAAACGTCGAAAAGTATTAAAAGAATCGCAATAAAAAATATTTTTTTATATATTAATTACGTAGATTAGAAAATAATTTTCTGATCTAAATAAAAAATCGGATTAACAGGGAATTATAACGTATATATTAAATATAATAATCGCAAAAAATATCTAATTATCTAAATCTAGAATAAATACACTTTATTTTATCGTTGAATTCTGAAATTAATTATAAATTTAAAATGTTAATATTTATAACATAGAAAATGAACGGATTGAACGCAATCCATTATTTATAACAAAATCTGCTATAATCGCGTTTGAGAATAAATCATTTATTTTTAAATACATTGTATTGATTGATTAATCGGTTTAAAGAAAATATTTTATTATTATTAGTATTATTATATATGGTATATATATATATATATATATATATATATATATATATATGCGTGTATCAGTAATGTTGGAGACCCATGTTAATGCCAAAATTATAAGTAGGCATCCACATTTACAGTGACGCTCATTACACTAAGCTTTTTAAATTACCATAATCTCCGTGCCGTATAACCGACCATTCGTTGAAGCCCTCACCCTCTGTTGGCTGTGGTAAGTGCCTCGTCTTGTATAAAACTAAGGGAGGTTACCATTTGCTACCACTACCCAAAATCCAACCCCTGCACTCGTTTTTTTTTTCTGTTAATGTATTCCGTTCCTTTTTTTTTCTCTCTTCTTATTAGACTGCTTCCTCCTCTATTTTTTCCGCTTTTTCCTCTTGTCTCTCTTTCTCTTTTTCGAATTTCATTTTTATTATTTACACTGCGAAAATATTTTCAATTTTCCGTTTAATACTAGTTTTTAAATATACTTTTCAATGAAATATTTTATTTTTAATCATTAAATTAAAATATTATAATATAAAACAAATGCATTCATTATTATTTTATGTTAACTTGTTATTATTAAAAAATTACCAATTCTTGTAATTATATATATAATTAAATAAAATATAAATATAAAAATTTAAAAAAATAAAATTAAATCTTCTATTTAATTATTCAAGCAAATAAAATACCCTTAATTTAAAAAACTAAAATAGGAAAAAAATAAGTACATTTCTTAAATAAAAAAGATGATTTTGGAATAAATAAATATGTATTAAATACATAATACTTAAATTTGAATTGATATCAATGGTCATTGAAAATTATTTCATTTGATTTAAGAAGCTATTTTTCATAACTAAATTAATTTACCTAAAAATAGATTTTTATTACCAAATTAATTATTATTATATTAGAATATTGTTCAAATTTCTATGTTGAAATGAAAATTATAATATATTTTTAAATCGTAATTCTTAATTTTTCAATCAAACAAATCTCAAAATATATTTTCTTATAATATTCTAAATTTATATAGCTCGTGTTGAAAATCAGAATTATTATTTTTTTATTAAAAAAAAAAAAAATATATATATATATATAATTATATTTATAATATAATATAATTTTATATGTATATAAAGATAAAACGTAATATTAGCGATATATTAAATATTAATATATTTTCAAATATTAAAAATTGTAATTTACATAAATAAGTGTATAGTAAATAACCATAAAAAATGTAAATTGAGTAGATGAGCGCGTTTTGATAGTCGATTTCCATCAGTGCGCATTCTATTTCACGTTTCAAGTTCTGCAACATTCGCATAATCAAATTAAGATCGCATTAGAAATTCAGATGAGCGGCATTTTTCCTGCTCGTCTCTCTCGCATCTCTCGGATTTGATTTAAATTCAGAGATTCTACCCTTTATTTCGCGATTCCGGCGGGGTACTAGTGAACGTATTTCGAACATAAAGCCACCTTTTCTCTCTTGTGCTGCTTTTGCACCACCTGATCCACCCCTTTTTTTAGTACTCGACGTTCTCTACTAAGAAACAGGAGGTGTATAATGGAGGACGGCGATTAAGGTTTTCTTCTGTTGTCGACGACTTGAGCACGTTGAAAAGTAATTATTTCTGTTGCTTTTATGATTCGTCAAGTGGATATATAAATAAATTTGCGAATTAAATTCGAAGACGAGTGAAGGGCTCTCCGTCTTCTTCGTTCATCCGCGGAATGAAAGATACGGGAAAGAGTTGAATTTTGCCTTTCAAGTTGTGTCCAATTAACGTTGTGCTATGTAGTGTTGCTACGCTTTTACACTGTCCTGTTCAAAGGCAACAAACGGACTCGACATCATTTACATTTGCGTATAAAAGCCTTGGCATCTTCGAATTATTGTAAATAATCTTCGTCTTTATTGTGAATTTTAACTACGTACCACTTTTATAACAATACATTTCTTTATCATTAAAAATTTAATATAAAAAAAAAACAACATATTAAACTATCGCAAAACGTTATGGACGTTTCATGCAAAAGTATTCGAAATATTGCTCGTGTCAATTATTTTGGATAACTTTGTTCAAACCACAAACTCAGGTTTGTTTGGAAATTTTCTACCTAAAAGGGACCGTTGTGCTTCATCAAAATATGTTTCAAAGTTTCCGTATCTAATTATGTTCATGAATAGTTTTATATCAAAAACTATTCGCCCCAAAAATTATCCACTGTATGTATTACTATCTTAATATTTTTTTTTCTTATTGTAACCGAGAAAACTTATTTTTCTAAATGATATATTAATATTATAAAAATGATTAATCATTATACCATATATGACATATTCTAATACAAAATAATATAATAATAAAACATTATATAAAATATATTTTATTATATAAATAAATAGGTACGGTTTGTTTTAGCTTCACGACGTATATGTGAAATATAATGTATTTAAATATACGTGAACATGTATTGCATGAGGGTAACCAAATATTTGTTCAAGAACAGTCCAAGAAGTGGCTAAACTTCGTCGTCAGTTTGCCAAAGACTTGTCGCGCGTTAAATTTACATTATTATTATTATTATCATTATGTGTTTTTGTTATCTGTAAAATTTGGAATTTTGCTTGAAATTACACGCAAATTGTAAAATCATTTATTTTACGCATATGAAAATTTGATATTTTTATTTCAATATATAAATGTTTTATAGTAATCTATCGTTAGTATATTTGTATAAATTAAAATAATTTGAAAAAAAAATATATGCGATATATAGAATTTTTTTTATACATTTTTATTTTTTAGAAAAAAATCAAATATTCGTTGTTTTGACTATAATAAATTCTAGCGATATATTTTGGTATATATATATATATATACCATATATTTCGCTTATTAAACAGCAACGTTGTAATAATATTTTTTTAACGAATGAGTGGCACATTCGCCTTTGAACCACGGACAACTTCGTGAAAATCCGTGCTAACGGCAAGATGGCTGACATTCGCACATTGTTCCACGACATTTCGCATCGTGTATTCCTTTTGTGAATTTATTTCGTGCACAAAATTATAACGATAATGCGATTTTCATTAAAATTCACTCGTTTTACCTTTGCGAGTGAGCTGCGCGCGAATATTAGGCCCACGACAGACACGGAATTTTCAAGTTGAACAGGGTAAAGCTAATGGTAAATTCTGGAATGAGTTGTGATGGTGTACGCCCAAATTATAATGAATATTTTCCAAATAATTCTTCTCTATTTTTTATATTCGTTTTCACAAATTTGTTCCTATGACGCGCGCAACAACAAGTGCAAGAACAATTCAATTTATTTTTTCATTCAAATTATGTATGTATACAGTGATGACGAAAGGTTAAAAATTATATAACACTTATCATTGTGCAAATAGAAATAATGTGTTGAAAATTGACTAGTTTTACGATATGAAAGAAGACGGAAAACTATGACATTTCATCATAATGTTATACATAATTGTTGAAAATCAGTAAGCGATTACTATTTCACAATATAAAAAGAATACAATCACATTTACCATTTCGATTATTAATTAAATTTTTATACTAAAACTTTTTAAATATATATATATATATATATATATAGAATACGAAATATAGCATCTTTCAAATGAAAATCTACAAGTAAATTTTAAAATATTTTACTAGCAATCATCGTCTGTGTATTAAGTTTAAAGATAATGTATTAATTTAATTTTATATAATAGCATACACACACACACATACATCTTATTCTGATAATTTATATTTCAATAATATAAATTAATAACTGTTAAAAACGTCTAGTAAAAAAGTGCTTACCAAAAAAAAAAAAAAACGGTAATTATTCGAAATTATTACACAAAATCGAATATAACGTATCGTTTTCGGTTATTTTTTTTTTCAAATATCATTTATTCAGAGGTGACATTGTTGTCGTTTTATATATAAATAAATATCGATACAGTTTTCAGCATAGTTCACACACACGAACCGATCTAAACTTTTCCAATTAAGAACATTAAACGCCGGGTCGTTTATCATTTTGAAGGAAAATTGTTAAGCAACGACAGTTAACTAACGGTCGTACACACTTCGAACGGCAATCAATCACTTGGAAAATTAATAAACAAATAACAAAACAAAACTTAGATGGTAATAACGGAGGAAATGCGCAGCGGTGAGAAAAATAAAATAGGCGATGCCGATGTAAAAAAAAAAATTTAAAAACTATCAATCACACGGTCCGTTTCACGTAAGCGGCGTGAAAAATGTTTACATTCTTCGTTATTATGAGGCGCGGTCACATTATGTGTGAATTAATGCGCGGAAGACGACGACGCACTAACCAATCATGTTATGTTTATATTTCAATTTCAACAACATTGAAAAAAAAGTACGACTAGCTATAAAACTTTTCATTTAAAAATATTATCTGAAAATGACTGAAATATGATTTATTTATGGCTAATTATAAAATTTGATATTATTATTGAGTTGTTCGGAAAGTAATTTAGTTTTACACAACAGAGGACCTAATTGTATTTTTTTATAGTCAACTTTACGATTAAACTAATAACTTATTTTTGGTTTTGTAGAATGTCAAAAGAATAAATTTTTAGCTTCTACATGAAAATACTGCAATTAATTTAGAAATATACTGTAATCAATTTGACAAATTGAACGATTTACTCAAACAAAAAAAAACTAAAATTTATCAATAGAAAAGATAGTGTTTCACCGTGATAATAAGAGACTTCATACAAGTTTGCTAACTTGACTAAAACTTTTATGACTCGGATGAGAAGTACTCCTAGCATATTTTTCAGATTTGGCACTTTTAAACTGTTATTTATTCCAGTCTTTATACATTTTTTTTTTGACATAAAGACCTTCACTTTAAATCAGGACATCTAAAATTACTTGGATCAGTTTTTGATAGCAAAAAATCAGAAATTCTATATGCCTAGAATCAATCTCCTATCCAAAAGATGGCAAAGAATATATACCAAAGTGGATAAAATATAATTTGATGAAATATTTATGAACTCTAGAAAATCAAGTTTTCTTTTCACAAAAAAATTAAGAGCCCAACATCATTATCATTATATGAGTTTATATTGATTTATATATCGATAAAAAAATCTATACAATTTATTGAATTATAAAAAAAAAACGATATTGAATTCTTGTTGTTGTCAAATTAATATATCACCAATAACACGAGTGACATAAAATAAATGAGTTTTCAAAGTAATCATAATGTCACAGACATTACCTTATATTCAGATTTATATATATATATACATATTATATAATAACACGTTCTTAAATTGCAATTCCCGTTTTCATTTTATTCATTGAACAGTTACAGTTAATTTCATGTGAAACAAGACATACCTGACGTGTTGTACATTTATATATACCAACACATATATTCGTGTGTGTGTGTGTGCGTATGTGCGTGTGACGCAAATTTACATGAAATTTATGCTGCATGTCGTGATATTTTCGACGTTGAGTAAACTTCAAATGACAACTAATGCCAACAAACACCCTTAACGAAGAGGGCACAATAACTAGAATACTAACATCACAAAGGGTGTACAGTTATTACATTTGACGTTAGCTATTTGATTCATAAATTTAATATAACTTGTGTATATTTATATATGAATACATATATATATATATATATATATATATATATATATATATATATATATATATATATATATATATAATATAATATAATAAATGTATTATATTAAACATCGTTGTTGTTGAATAGAGTATATTTATTAACAGTAACATATATACATAGCATTTGCGGTTAATTTGTTCGAATTAATATGTTGTATCGGAAACATGATTGTTCAAATTACTCATGAAAATGAAACTGTTCATACAACGTACAAGTATACAAATTAACAATTTCCGAAATATTTAAAATAATCGTTCGTTATAAATGATTTCCATACATAAAATATACTGATATCCATTAATTTATATAACGCGTTATTTATTTATTTTTTTATGTATATGCGATTTTAAAATTATATAGAAGATAATAAACGTTTGATCTAATAAAACGAAATTTTTTTTTCTTAATTTCAGACCAGAATATTGGAAGATGCGTCGTTAATGTGCAATTCGTGGTCACCTCGACACAACGTGAGTATTGTCAAAAGTACAAAAAAAATATTTTATCACTTATATATATATATATATATATATATATATATATATATATATATATATATATATATATATATATATATATATTAAATTTTGCTGTAGTGCGACTCTTCCATTAATATGCCAATTAATATATGTATAATAAATTTATTTTGCGAATCGATTGCGAATATTCTTAAAATGGCGGCGTCGATGTATGCGATATTTATTTTTTATATGATGTGCAATTATACTAGTGTATTTTTTTTTTTGATTTACGTTTTTGTCATATGTATGTTGAATGTTAAAATATTTATTTTTATTTTCAATGACACGTACGCATCGGACACGTTTATAATTTATGCCGAAAAGCTTTATGACGTTGTTTGTTGCATTAGTGGATTGACGTGAACACGTGCAAATGCACCGATGCATTTTACAACGGGACTGCATTATATGGTATTTATATATATATATATATATATATATATGTATATTTTTTTGTAAATAAATTATTTGTTAAAAAAAATCGCATATTTTTACGCGATTTTAATAGTAAAAGTCTCATGCGCGAACTAATATCGAGTCGCATTGTTATAAAACGAACCTTACATTAAATTATCTCATTTATAAATAAAAATATATATGAAGCATAAAAACGTTTTTTTTTTTTAATTTACGAATTATGTAGCACATTATTAAAATGTGTAATATTTAAACAATATGAATAATTCACGTTTTTTTATTAAATAAATATTTTTAATTCCGTTATTACATTTATTATATATTAAAATTAAAATTTATATCAAACTAATTCAGAATTGTGTACTTAAAAAATATTTTTTTATCGATATATATATATATATATACAAAAATATATATGTCTATATTTTTTTTTATTAAAAACTTAATGAATTAAATTTGTTATTCGTATTGAATTTATTTAAGATTTCTATATGTTCTATAAAAATTGCGTAAAAACAACGTTCGGAAAATTGGAAAATTTACGATCACTTCATAATAACAAAATACACGAAAACGAACAAATTTTCCATACGCACATTCGGCCGCCCTTTTTATTGTTTTATTTTTATCCTGAGATTTTATCTCCATTTTTTCTTCTTTTTACGGAGAAAATTTTTATCAAAATCGTTCGCTTTGATCTATTAGGCGATCGAGAAAATATATACATATATATATATATATATATTCGATGGGCGGACGCGGGGCGGTTTATTAAGGCTGCCTACGGGCTGCTCGTACATATTTCATAAGACTGGAAATTGAACCGGGTTTTATACGCCCTTTATCCGTCGTAATAAGACAATAAAAGTATTTTATAGACGTTTTTAATATGCGACGCCGTTGCGTCGATGTGTGATGGATTGTGAAGGCGCGTGCGACGGCAAATAAAAAAAATAAAAAAAAGAAGAAAAAATCGAAACGATTGCGAACGATGGCAATAATGAAGGCGTTATTGGCTATAAAAATTAAATAAATGATCATTTATAAAACTCTGCCGCGTAAGCGAAATGTGTTAAATTAAAATTCATAATTTCGAAATTGCTCGCCATCTTTTCGGCGTGTCGTATATTTTTTCACGGTAAGAAAAATATTAAAAATATTTTTATAAAATTAAAATATGTATATTTTTTATATAATATACATTAAATATTGAATTCGAATCTTACTTTTCATATAAAATATCATCAATTTGCAATTTTAAATTTATCTTGATACGTATATAATATAAATAATACGCACAAAACGGAAAATTGTGTTTATGCTTTTTGTGCAATTATAAAAGACTATTATTGTACAATTATTAATGTTTATCGATTAGTTACCGGAACATAAATAAGATAAGCGCTAGAATAAATACGATTTCATAGCAATTATGTTGACATATTGTAGAGATATTGAAAGGGGTGAATTTGCAACCCTTCGTAAGAGATAAAAAATCAAATTACTAGGGGAATAATAAAAGCTAAATATATACAATACAATCGTATAACGTTTCTTCAAAATGATTTTAAATTAAATATATTCTTGTTTTTTTTTTTTTTTTAAAAACTTAATAAATTATTCATGATTATAATATAATTTAAAATAAACGCATTCATCATTTGATTAACTAACAAATTATCATTTTATAAAAATTTAATCATGTAAAAATGTAACGATTAAAATTGTTAACTCGATTTTTTTTTCGGAAAATGATCTTACTTCACTTATTTTTATATTCACATATTAATGTTTTTATAACTGATATTTTTAGTGAAATTAATTATATAATAATTAAAAAATATATTTTAATACGAATTAAAGATTTAATATTGTTGATTGTAATATGAAAGAAAACACGATGCATCCGGTGAAACTAAAAATTATATAATTATAAAAATATTTTTTTTCTAAAAAAAAAACACACATTTATAACACATTACTGTTATTACCAATAATAACAATCGCATCATTGTATTGTTTATCGATAAATATACCATTGTATTATTTGTAATTACATCGTAAAAGCGACACAATTAATTGCCACTGATTGATCGATTATTTTGTAAATATGTTAATTGATTCTTGCATTGTCATCGAGAATGAGCAAATATACAAAGTTTCAGCTGAATTGATCAACGGAAATTGTTCGAAAAATCGATTACAAAATTCTATCGATTAAATACCGTTATATGTATCGTGTATAAAAAAATAAGATATATCAATATATTTTTAAATATAAATCTTCTTTATATACACGATAAACAATAAATAATTGTTTAGAGCGTGTCTCGTGTATAAATTGTTGAGTAAAGTTAATTAAGTAAACTAATGCGGTGTTTCGCGTACACGAAACGGTCAATCGGCGTAGGGCGTCGCCATTTTCGCGGCCGGTTTGGCCCAAAAAAGCTTCAAAGCTAGCTCCCCCCCCCCGACCACCACCATCGCCCGTAGGCATTTGTGTTCTACGGCGTAGCCTCATCAATATTCATTATAGTATCGTTTGTAATTTAAATTGGCTTCTTGATTTGCATGTCGCCGACCAGCAAAACCGTACAACAGCCAGTCAACCAACCAGACGAGAGCGGTCACCTTTTCACCTTCACAACGCGAGGCTAAAAGGGCCCGCCCTTTCGGTCCCTTTTCTATATATCTATCGTCGACCGAAAACGACGTGAATATTCAGCCAATTTGAAATGCAGATCCGAATATTTACCCGTCATTTATTCGCTTACTATGTGTGCACTTATATTGCTTTATATTCTAATAATTTAACGTAATATATAAATATTATTTATATATATATTTATATATCTATTGAATTGTGAGATGATATTATTATTTATTTAATTTTTTTATTTTTCACGATCTCGCAAAATCACGTCGAACGGTACGCATCAACGGGCGAAACGATAATTGAAATCGCATTTTCGATACATTTTTCCGGAAATTCGAAGCGAAACCGGAAGAAAAAAAAACCGCCGCTTTTCATGAATTATAAATACGAGTATTTGCGTAAGAACGAAAATTGATCGTAAGGTCGTTGGCGTGTATGCGAAAAAATAAAATAAATTGAAAGAATTTCGAGTTTTCTCGTACGATTGAAATTATGTAAATTTTGTATGAATTTAATTTTATTAATTTAATCGTATTTTTATTTCATGAAAAAAAATATACGATTTAATATTAATGAAGAATTTTCAATTTTTAATGTATTTGTGTAAATTTTATTTTAATTTAATAACGTATTAAATGTAAAACAAATTCGTATATACTAATTAACGTTTTTCTATATATACTTATTTTTAAATATATATATTTAAATTTCGTTAGAAAAATAGAAAATCTAAAAATGAATATTGTTTTGTTACCAATTTATTTTACTACATATCTATTATATATTAAATTCTATTTTTGTCAACTATGTTATTCTATTAGAAGATATTATTCTGTCTAGAATAGATAATTTAACATGATACCTTTATCCCATAAAGAGGAAGGAATATTTTAAAGAATTAACCGGATTTTCTGTTTTCAATTTGACATAATTTAATTAATACATTTTGTTAAATATAGAATTTAAAAAATATATATTTTTAATTATCTTATATTCTATTTTCATTGTTAAAAATCAGATACTGTAACTAAACATAATATTTATTAATAAAACAGTGGACCAAAAACCATTTTTAAATGCAATTTAGAATTTGATAGATAATGTGATATATTATAAAACAACATTTTTTAATACAAATTTTTGAATTTTTATTACATCTTTATTGTCGTAAATGGTTTGAATACGAACGATTTTCCAGCTATATCTATAATATAATATATTCGTATATATTTTTATTACATTAAAATGTATAAATGAAAAACTAAATTTTATAAATGAATCAATGATCTTATAATATAAGTAATTTCCAAAGCAATAATGAAACAAATTAAGCCGGTACACGTTTTTTTTTATCTAGAGCAACCTGTATTCGCGACTTTTTTTTTTAATTTTATTTAATGAACCGCACATGAATCGTTTCCGACAAATTACGATATCATGCATGAAACAATAATTATTATTTTTTTGCGCACGGTTTTACGACTGCAATCGTAATGAATGCGTTGCGATTTTACAGCGCCCGTTTCCGATTATAATCGCATTACTATCGTTCCGTTTTCCGTTTCAGCTTTTCCGGCTGAAAACACCACAGGTGGTCGGTTTCGTGGCTCGGTTCGTTCTAAATAAGCATTTTGAAACGAAAGAAAAACACACATATATATATATATATATTTATATATGTACACACGTTTATCCGCATATATATATATATATATATATATATATATACATATGTATGTTTGCGCACATACAAACACACATATCAGGAAAAACCTTTCGCGGGTGTGGGGGAGGGGGAGGGAAAAACGACGAAAAAGTCGTCCGAAGCGACAAGTCGACTTCATAAATATTACATGAAACCTTATCAGCGACTCCGCAGTTTGCGCCGTTTAAATATTTCACGGTTTTTCCGGTTGAAAACCGGTCCCGTCGCATTACCGGGAACGCGGCGTCCCTAATTTTTAACCGTTTCTAATGAATAAAATAAAATAAAATAATAACGCCGACGCGTAAAAAAAGAAACACGACCGACGTTCGGTTATAACATGGAAAAGCGAAAGAAGTCACGCACGAAAAAAAAAAAATATATATATATATATATAGGAAAAAAAACATTTTCCAAAAGGTGAAAATTGTATTTGCCTACGAGAACATCTGGCTCATAAATAATGAAGGGGTCTCTGGATGCGTGAAATATGTCCAGAGCACGGTCCGTTTACGTGCCAAAGTATAAATTTGTTATACCGCTAAACACGGTCTGAATAATGACCGAATTTCGGTTCGGTTTCGCTCCTCGACTTATGACACATCCGCCTCTCATAACCGAGATTTATCGTTTTATTCTATATATATATATATATATATATATATATATATATATATTTTTTTTTTTTTTTTTTTTTGTTAACATCAATTATTCTTTATACTATTTAAAATGATCGTTCAAAATTAAGATGAATTCAAATTTCAAATTCATCACGTATTTACTTTGACATACAAACTTATATAAAAACTCAAAAAATTTTCTTTGTATTTATTTATTTTTTTTTTCAAAAATATTGTCGACAAACTGCTACCCCATTACGAGATGGATTCGTAACGTCGAATTAGGGTTCCAAAAATATGTACAAAAAAAAAAAAATGTAATAATTCGTTCGTGACACGATGCACTATTTTGCGTGTTTATGGCATATGTCAGTGGACAGGTGCGTGTTGTTAAGTGCATCGATATGTATTCAATGGTCCCGATTTTATGTCATTTAACTAGTGTGTGCACGTGTGCGTGTGCGCGCGTAACGCACATGCGGAACCCGCGATATCACATAATAATAATAATAAAAAGGTGATTATTATAAAACTATTTTCTTTAACATTTACTCCTAGGACCCATTTTAATTTCAATCAATTTAAAAAATGAACTTTGCATAATATATAAATAATATTCTTCATTTCAAAATATAATTTAATACTGAAATGAATAGTTTTCATTCATTTTTTTTTTTTTTTTTGGTAAAATAATTTTGATGGAATTTCATTAAATCATAATGAAATCAAATCAGTCCGAAAGTTCTATCGCATTTATCAATTACAACATATATTCTCACAATATTTGTATCTATATGTTAAAAAAATTCAAATGAATCATAACCATTTGAAGCTATAATTAAATAAGTTTTATTTTTATAGACAATTTATTATATATAATAGATTTATAATAATTGTGTAACACTGTATTTTACACCAAAAATCTAAACAAAAATAACTCTTATCGATATCGTTTTATTATTTTAAAATTTAAATTTTATTTTTTCTCATTTATAAATAACTCGTATAATACTTTTAAGATTTTTCGTTAATCTAAAGCATAATATTTTGAAATAGCTTAAACAAATTTTGTATTTATTTCTTGAATACAATATTTTTTTATTATTAATTGTTGGAAATTCAATATAATATAAATGTTATTTTAGAATTCAAACTAAATATATACCGAATACTAAATAATTTTGTCTATTACCGATTTATTTTTAGTACACACATAGTGCCTTTGTATTTAGAATATCGTAATATATATTTCGATAAAACTATCGGTTAAATTTTGAAATATTTTATTTCGTTTTTATCTTGTCAATTGAAGAATATATAAGATTACTTTTAAATGTTAATTTATATATATATATATATATATATATATATTTGTGTGTGTCCAAAATAAAAAAATGACAGTTTAAAATTGGTGTGTTTAGAAAAATTTCGTGGCAACCCTGAGACTAAGTTTCTTGTAAAATCGGCTTCGGAAACCGCCAGAACGGGCGACAAACAAAACCGGTTTGTCGTCACACACATACAGACAGACATTTACGAACATATAAATACGCACATATATATATATATATATATATATATATATATATATATATATATATATATATATATACATAAAATAAAATCCTCGCAGGGCCGTTCCGGACGTCTGTTCGGGGACCGGCGCGTCCGGACCGTTGGGTAGGGGCCATGGGGTAAAATGAGCCGGACGGACAAAACGTAAAACAACCCCCATGAATATTTTATCGCATTTGCTTGCCTCAAAAAATATAATACGTGCGCACGTACCACACTACCTGCACCTACCCCTGAATCCCACCCTTATACTATAACCCCTCATACCCTTGACCGGTACGTACCCCGTTCTTCCGTTTTTCCGACTGGCATGTGAAGTGTTCCGGTCGTGACCTTTCCACGTGTGTGTGTGTATGTATAAGAATATCCGGTTTTTAGAAAAATAGAATTAAAAATAATTCGAGCGAATGACTAAAAATATTTGGAAAAAAAAAATTTTTTTTTCGCGCAATTCTGAAGGACTCGATATTAGTTTGCAATGAGACTGACTAATGCTCGCTATTAAAGAAAAAAACAAATAAATAGACAAAACATTTGACGATTCCGTCCACCTGTTGTCGATGACTTGACAGATTTAGAATAGTATAACCTTTATTTTTTTTTTTCATTCACCAAATCGAATTATCGATGATCAATAGCGTCCAAACAATTCGTTTACTATATTAATATCAAATTTAGATCTTTCAATTATGAAATCGTAAGTATCAATTATAACGTGTCCGATTATATTAAAATATATATATATATATATATATATATATATATATATATGCGTTTGCTGCGAATATATGTGTATTTATATATATATATATAATATATATTATACAAAATATGAATTGTAAATGGAAGAGTTACGAGTTGAAATTGAAGTATTATATGAATTTGGCGAAGACTGGAACGTCGGTGCACGACACGGTGTACTATAGTGCTAGGACATGCTTGTAAAAGTGTCGCGCGTATTTTGCAGGGCGACATATTCTCCGGTCTGAACGATGGGCTGTTATCAAGGGCTGAGGCACTTGCGGCCGTTGATATGGGCAAACATCAAGGGACACAACCGAGTCCTGCCGCCCTACCGCAGCTCAAGCACGACATGATGTATCATCATGGCATGGCGGCACCTCCACACAATGCCAGACCACATCAGGTAATTATTACACACACATACATACACATATATATATATATATATATATATATATATATATATAAAACTATGCATATGTATTTATAATATGTCGTTTTTCACTTACCTCCATCTCTCATCGTCTGAAGTGAGTCATAAATAAATCGGTCGTAGTGTTCTCGTATTGTATATCGAATTCAATGTGCTCGTATAATAGAGATGGGTCAAGACGAATTTTCAAGTGGGCACCGACCAAACGATGAACGCTTTATAGTTGGCAATTTGCTCCACTTTTGTTCTCATAAGGTATTCAATTCAAATAGACGGAACAGATATAACCGTTTTGTATTATTGAACGTGAACCTCATCTCGTTCCTATGTTTACCCCCATAATGGGCAATATACGTGTATTATATTATTATTATTATTATTATTATTTTTATTATTATTAATATTAATATTAATATTATATAAATAGGACGAAGCGGCCTCTTTGTGAAAGACAAAACTATGCGCGTCCCGTCAACGGCGAGACATTGTAACACACCAGAAAGCCGTTTCTCAGAAATGTAATATTTAATCGTCCTTTGAATTCGAATCCTTTATTTTATTATTCAGGGTGCTCAGCTTTGAGGCTGACATTAAGGATACGGCCTCCGATCGGTAGGATTCTACGGTCTTGAATATACGGGCTGGGCTGAGGACGCGAATGACGAACGAGCACCTTCACCATCCCTATTTCATTTTATATTATATATATATATATATATATATATATATATATATATATATATATATATATATATACAATGTAAATGTAAATAGGTCAAAATTAATATCTAAATTATAAAAATACAAATTGTTACTTTTTAATATATTCTATTATTATTATTATTTTTATATATAAAATCACTATCATATATTATTATTTATGCAAATAATATTTAATATTCTTCGTTATAAATGAATTGATCCGTGATATAATTTTTGATATCATTTTATGAATGATCTATTTCTTATTTCCACTTTATTGACTGTGTTTGACATTGCATATTGAATGCGTCAATTTTATATATTTTTTTATTTTTCTTATTTAATTAAATATTTATAGTACTAAACGGTCATTTCAGTAATTTTGACGTTTTTAACATTCTTTTAGTATTTTCTTAATAATTTTAATGATATATTAAAAATAAATTATACTTTTCAATATAATAATATTGGATAACTTTTTACGGTCTTTTACAGAATTTTTTTTTTTGAATACTTACAGCTTTTACAAGAAAAAAAAATCACAATTGATTAGAAATCAAAATAATTGTATTATTAACGTGTACATTTATGTGCAAGTTGCTGAACGCGTGCGAGTAACGAAATGGTGGTTAAAATCGATGGATAATAGCGTGATATTTCGTGACAATTCCTCGCAATAAAATCACGATTTAAATTACATTCCATATGGTACCGTGAAATGTATTATTTGACGTATATATATATATATATATATATATATATATATATATATATAAATGTATGTATGTGTGTGTGTGTAGATAATCGATGGCCATTTGTTTCATTTCGTGTGGACTTTTTGTGCATTATTAGTTCGATAATACTAAATAATTATTAGTCCACATTTGTTCCACTTAATCGTCGTATCTTCAAAAAATAAAAAATTACAAAATTACAAAATAAACTTAACATATTTTTAATATATTGCACGCGTACATATTCAGCGGCGATGAAAAGGCTGTTTAGTTAAAAAGTAATAAATAGCTAAAGTTGGCCTATTTTAACGTTTCGATCGGTTCCGATTAAACTTTACTTTTTTGCGCTCGATCGAGGGTGACCGCATCATCCCCTAAAATATATATATATATATATATATATATATATATAAAGCACACTTCACAAGTGCCGCTATCGAACATCATGAATATAGAGATATGTTTTTAAAGTGGGTGGCACCCGGGACCATCCATAACTTTTACGGTGATGTATACGATTGAACCTGAAGGGGAGTGATTCTTTATGAAGTACGAAAAGTGTATATCAAACACGATGTACTGCCACGAAACGATGGGGTGCTTTTCAAACCTATCCATATGTTTTCACTTGTATGAAACTCCCTATATAAAGAAAACCGGAGAAAACTTATGATTTCACTCCTAAAAGATATGCTAAAATAATATTTAGCTTTGATATATATATATATATATATATATATATATATATATATAACGTTCACATGATATAAACCATATCATCAATTGAAAGAGACAATCTTTAAATTGTTCTGTGTTATCAATGTATTGAATATTTTCGTTTTTATAACTTTTAACAATGTTTAATATAGAACTATCGTTTTGTAAATACGCATCCGACAATATATAAAAAATTATACTTTTCCAAATTTTCTACTAATTCACTAGTATCACGTTCAATTCAAAAGGAGCATATATATATATATTATTTTTTTTTAATTATCAAAGATTATGCTTATGTATCGATGAAGGGTGAATATACGTCACACTTTAATTTTCGGATTAGATATTGCGACACGTGTTCTGTCAGAATTTCATCATTTTAATATGATTATATATATGAATGTACAAAGTCGATCCGATCAAATTGAGCATAACCGACCGCAAACAGCATTCTCGCAATAATAGTCAATTTGCGCGATTACTTCAAATTATTCCCAACAATAGACGGTACAACCTCGCGATACCTTTGTGCAAGGGATGAAAATTGATCTTCGGAGCATCCCTCTTCATTCGTGCCGGAGGGGATTTCGTTATAAAGGAGGCCTTAAAAGAAGGGATACCGGCGGAGCCTTAACAAGTTGGGCGGGTAGGTCACCCTTCGAATTTATGTGACGGTCCCGGATAACTTTCTATGGTATAGGGACGCGATACTGGGATGGGTTTAGTTTACGATTGAGTAGCGCTCGCGATATTTTTTTTTTTTTTTATATTTATTGACCCGTAAAATTGCCAGAAATAAAAATTTCGCGGCATTTTACGCGTTTGTTATCGCGTTATCCGCATACGGATAGTCGAAGACGAAGGGTGACTCCCGGTGTTCGAAAGCACTGATACGATTCCATCTTTATTGTTATGGTTTTTATTACGGTTTTGCATTCCAATTCAGATCGATTCCCTTCACCTGATCTTCGTGCCCTTCGCACATATACTGCATAAAAGTTCTTATTATGGTATACCCTAAAAAAATATATATATATATTTTTATATTCCTATCTTATCGTGTTATCTATCATTTATAATAACATGTTTAGCAATGCTTAATTATTATTTTTCTTATAATAAATATTTAATGATCAACTATTTTATTTAATATATGAATTAAGATATTTATATTAATTAATATATTTCATACATTAAACACAAAATATTAAATTTTTAAAATTATTATTAATTATTAATTTAATATATAGATATATAAATATAAATTTCAATATTGATTACTTTACTGTATATAACACAATAAAAATATTTTGGTCCATATATGGCACGCTATGCAGTTAAAGTAATAAAAATGTTAAAAAATTATTATGATCACAACTATGCGATAAGAGATTAATTTATTTTCTTTGTCATATTTAAAGAAAAATATAAATATATAAATATACAGAGATTCTAAAATGATTTACGCGAATGAAAAATTATCAATATTATAATATAAAATATGACGTATTATAAATAGGTATACGGCGAAAAAAAAAAGTGGGGGGGGGCACATGTGTTCGTTTAAATATTTTCATAGCGCATATCGTTTGCGAAACAATTACTGTATGACAATAGATTGAAATCGGAGTGCCACTCATCGACCCCATTCGGCAAACATATTTTGTTGCTTTTTTTTTTAACATACAACACAATGTAGTAGTGCTAGCGCGTACAAAAGTGTAACAACAAAGGGTGTACTAATGGGAAAAACGGGTCAGAACGCACCGTGCCGACGCTCTAGGGTGACCATGTAACTCTGATAAAAATAAGTAACAAAAAAAAAAAAAAAGATGTATACGGTGGCTGTAAAGGAATAGAGAGGATTGCGTGTATAAGTAGTAGTGTTACTCTGGAGCACTGTATCGTGTGCCAAAGCACTTGACCAAATGACCACTTGAGGCCGGGAACGCGTGCATTCGTTCACTTTTTCATTCTGTTCCACCTTTGTTTATAGTATTGTATTATATATGAAAAACAAAACATAATTTTGTCCAAAATAACCAATTCCAACAACCATATAATGTGTGCCATTGAATCAATTTCATCACCTTCAAAGCAATCATTATTTTTCCGGTATAGCCTTCAAGACCATCTTCGATTCGATTTTTATCTCCTCAATCGTGTCAAAACGGCGTTTCCGCATTGACCTTTTGAGTTTGCCGAATAGCCAGAAGTCGCACGAAATCAAATCGGGCGAATACGGTGATTGCGGAACGATATGAGTCAATTTTTTTGGCAAAAAAAGTCGCGAAGAACCAATGCAGTGTGACATGGTGCATTATTGTGATGAAAGAATCGAGAGTTGTATAAACACGTGTAATTCGGAGATAATTAAACCTTTTGACAAACAGACGCTTGACAAATATTATAGACAGTCCTACCAGCCTAGAAAAAAAAATACAATTTACCTGCCTTCCATATGCCCAAGAGTTTAAAATGACAGTAGTATACGCAAACAAAGAATTTCTACTTTTCAAATTTAATAGAAAAAAATTAAGTTTAATTTTTTTCTAGAATGTTATTACTATTAATAATAAAAAAAAATACTTTATTCTTTTTGTTTTATTAGTATTATTTCACGAACAAAGTGTGAACAAACTTGAGTGCTTTGTTAAAATTATATATACTCGACTATGAAATTATCACTTTTAC
This sequence comes from Leptonema lineaticorne, assembly GCA_024500535.1. Lineage (NCBI taxonomy): Eukaryota > Metazoa > Arthropoda > Insecta > Trichoptera > Hydropsychidae > Leptonema > Leptonema lineaticorne. The sequence continues at coordinate 2,958,242 of JANIJI010000005.1, read as the reverse complement.
ATTGCAAATGAGTCGTGAAAATTATTTTTGCCACACATTTTTTTAAATTTATTATTATTATTATTATTATTATTATTATTATTATTATTCTTTCAACGATATATGCTGTACTATATTATTTAACACGTATCAATCTTGAACGTGTGACGGATTCTTTTCATACTTTTTGAATTATTTATTCAATTAATATCGTACTTTTTTTTCGCTATTAATTTCTAACATATTGTGTGAAATAAGTTTAAGATTTTTATTTGATATTCTCAAATCGGTAAAGAGATTGCTTTAGGTATATATATATATATATATATATATATATATATATATATATATATATATATATATATATATACATTTTGTTCGAAATTTAAGTTAGAAACAGTTAACACGGCAATTAGTTGATTACCATAATAAAATGAAATTATTACGTATGGTATGTCGAAACGGCACGTTTTATTATATATAGAAAAGGGTAGTATAGAATAACGAGAATGTTGCGAATGCCCTAACATCAAACGGTAATACCGTTTGTTCCAATTCCCATGAAATAACTTATTACTGATATTAATAACGGTGTCGGTCTCGCGTAAACTTCATTTGTTGTTAGAAACGATATTGATTTTTCCTGGACCAAATGCTATCGTTCCCCGAAAACTCGCCATCGACATTTTGACATCGTGATAACATCACCTACAATAAGAACGTATGTATATATATATATAAATATATATATAATAATACTGTAATATACGGGGAAAAAAAATACGACATTAGTACAGCCGATATAGTTTCCCTTTACGTTTTCTATGTTTTTAATCCACTGTCTAGCTTGTGATATAATATAAAAGTGAACGCGCTTTTTCGTTTTCAATTTTTAATTTGGAAATGTAATCAGATGTTACGATCGCACTTATTCACTTTAAGGAGTCCCGATCGTCCAATCTGTTGTTGTTTTTGCTAAAATGTAAGAGAAAAAGAAAGTAGGTTTTGTATATGCAAAAAGCATGGCGAAATGTCATTCGCTCGGCAAAGGGGCACCTGTGGGAGCAATTTGAAACAAAAAAAAAAAATAACAGCGAAATACAGACTTCTAGGTCTGATGTATCATTAGAGATCCCATTTTTGTCGTTTCCATATTCCAACGCCGCAAATCGCAAGCGTGTCTATTTTCGTATGTTAAAATTTTCCGTATCATTATCATTTATATTGCTTCTAAACATCGTACGATAAATATTTAAATTAACAATAGTTTAGTGCTTTTTTTTCTTTTTTTGTTTCTTGTTTCAACACAACGCACGAAGACTGTTTTGAAAATTAAAATTTATAAAAAAAAAAACATTATCGCGTCGAAACGATGGACCTCATTTTAATTTTTATAATTCGTATACGTTTGCGAAAATTCTCGCAGTTGTATCGTTAACCGAAAATGTTATCTAATTATGTCGTTTTATAGTATAGCATTATTAGTCGAGGTTCATTTTTTATTAATATATATATATATATATATATATATATATATATATATATATATATATATATGGGCCATTTATTTTAAAAATGGCGTAAGTCTATTTTTTATAATATTTTTTTAGACATTTTAAATTCGCATTCTTTATAGGCTAAATTGAAATGAATTATATTTCACGCTTCTTTCTACGGATAGACACTTTATTAATAACGCTATGCAATAAAATAATAATAATAAAAAAAATGATATCGAATAAAATATTATTGAATCCTTTTATATATATCCTTTCGAAAGTGACGTGCGTCGTCACTTTCGAAAATCATTTCATTATGCGGCATATTTTTGTATAATTTGAAACTTGATTTAGAAAAAGTTGATTCAGGAAGTGTGAAGGTCATTTAAAAATGTTAACGATTAAAGTTGCTAATTCAATTTTTTTTCTTTTTCTTTTTTTTTGGAAATTGAACTTTAGCCACTTTCAAAATAAATGACCCATACATTTATATATATATATATATATACAGAAATAGGAATATAATATGGGGGTGTATGGGTTATAATTTGAGGGTGAACGAGGGGTGAGGGTTGGTGGGTAAGCGACACGCGGCCTAATGATGAAATATGGCCCGTGAGGGACAACCCCGGTGTCTATAAGGGACACACGCAACATTGTTAAAAGCGCTCACACGGAATGGTTTTCCACTCATAGACTGCACCGTCATAAATAAAGCCTTCCCTACCTCCACTCCACCCCGCCCCCACTCCGCCCTAAAACTCGTCCGCCCACTCGTCACCCGACGTCTCAAATAATTTATTTTCATTCACCGCCGTCGGTCGGTCACTATTCTGTCCCCGTTTACAATTACGACTTGTGTATCGTTCGCATTTAGGGATTCCGAATATGAATCTCTTAAAATATATATTATGCGAGAATTACAAGTTATTCGCCCTTCTTACAGTTCTAATGATACGTTTTACGTACATTTTCTATGTAATTTACTAGTTGATTCCGAGAAATCCGTCGGCGTCTGCTTTTCAACAATTACATATATTATTATACACAATTTTTAAAATATAAAATATGACTTAAGTATGCATTATTTCTAAAATTATGATATAAAATAGAATATCGATTATAAAATTAAAATTATCAATGTAAATTTATATATCGTATGCGCAAAGTAACATTTATCAGTATTAAATTAATTTAAATATTCATTAATTTGATATAAAAATTTTTTTTTCCGAAAATTAAAAAAATATATATATTCATTATGATAAACAACCCCATGTGTGTGTGTGTGTGGGTCGATGATGAACTCTTATTTTAAATACACTAGTCTAAAATTTAACGTGCAATTGCTTCCGAATCCCTGATCGCTTTTCGACTCGGAATCCCCTGTTTACTCTCTTAACAATGTAGAGACTACAATCATGTCCAAGTATATTATTTATCTATTTCATTGGGGTGTACGTGTTTGAATATAGATAAAAGGGGACTTATATTTCATATAAAAACATTGTAATGTAAACATACTGTTCTAGTGTAAATTTTGCCCTTACTCGTAAATTAAGCATGATTTTATTATTTGTATTTGGAATTATAATAAGTAAAAATTTTTCGGACCTTTTTAAATTTTATATATATATATATATATATATATATATATATATAAAATTATTAAATATTTATAAGAAATAATGTGTATTGAAAATGAGAAAAATTTCGTCTAGCTAATTTTAATCTGGAAATTGAATGTAAGTTAATCCCTTTTCCAGTGTATACAGTTGTATTTTTTTGAAATGGCACTTCACATTTCTATCAAATGACACTTGTCTAATTCAATAAGCGGCACGTGCGTGGCTTATTGCTCAGAGCGTGCAGCATAATCAACATTATATTTCCGCTACCACTTCATACCTTTATTCTGATATCAATCACCCCCTCTCTATAGAGAAATTATATTTGTCATTATTAAAAATATTTATATTGCTACGATAATTTTCATCGTGAAAGTGCTTCGTAACATATTTTAATGAGATTTTATTTGTTTAAGTGATTATTATTATGATATATTTATTGAAGATAGTTTTTAAATTTTGTTGCAGATGTCACACCATGGTATGGAAGGTTTGGAGATGTTGGATCCCATCACTTCATCATCGATGACAACGTTAGCACCAATGGGTGAAGGAGGAGGTACTCATCATCAACTTCATGGCTATGGAGCTATGAATCACATGATGTCTCATCATCACCATGGTGCGGGGCTGGCTGGGGCGGCAGCTCATCACCCCGCACATCACGCCGCCCATCATCCCGCTGTTGCAGCGGGTCTTCATCCAGATACAGATACTGATCCGAGAGAATTAGAAGCTTTTGCAGAAAGATTTAAGCAGCGGAGAATTAAACTTGGAGTGACGCAAGCGGACGTAGGAAAGGCCTTAGCAAATTTGAAGCTACCGGGAGTCGGAGCACTTTCTCAATCGACTATTTGTCGTTTTGAAAGCTTGACACTGTCTCACAATAATATGATAGCGCTTAAACCGATATTACAAGCATGGTTAGAGGAAGCAGAAGCTCAAGCAAAAAATAAACGTAGAGATCCAGACGCGCCCAGTGTACTTCCAGCTGGTGAGAAAAAACGCAAAAGAACATCGATAGCTGCTCCGGAAAAACGAAGTTTGGAAGCATATTTTGCGGTACAACCTAGACCATCCGGTGAAAAAATAGCAGCGATAGCTGAAAAACTCGATCTGAAAAAGAACGTAGTCCGGGTATGGTTTTGTAATCAACGTCAAAAACAAAAGAGGATGAAGTTCGCAGCGCAACACTGACCAGGCAACAACGGGGGAGCCATCTTGGCCTACCCTGGCTCTGGATACAACTATTAATCATAATAATACTCAAATAATAATAATAAACTTAAAAAAATCAACAAAAAAAACAAAAATGCATGCTCATTACACGTACACGATAATTGCATATTTTGTTCGAAATAGAAATTACTAAACAAACTCATTAAAAGTTTTTAACCACTCCGTACCTATAAATTAGTATAATTCAACTCATTTTTTTCTAACAAAAAAAAAAATAAACTTTGATCGAACAAAGCGTTGAAAATTTGAGAACCTTCGTACGAGTTCACAAAATTGAATTTATATAAATTATATAAAAGAAAACAAATAAAAATTAGTTTTAAGATTTTTTATACGAAAGAAAACAGAAAAAAATGATAAAAAAACTTTTAATATTATATATATATATATATATATATATATATATATATATATATATATATATATATAAATTGAGCGGTTGTTAAAAATCGGTTCAATTTTTGCACGGCAACATTTCGAAATCTATTTTTTATTTCTACAAACTAAACTAATACTATTATACTATAATTATTCATTCATTCGATATATGGAAAAGTTTCAATTTATGAATTGAATTGTAAATATTTCATTGGCCTATATCAAATAAAAACGTTTGAAAAATTTGCCCTTCATTTTTAATTATAAATAAAATTATGTCTTCTGTAATGAGTCAAACTTATCGTTAGATATAAATAATAATAGGAGATCTTAGTGATTATAGAATTTATTCTGATATACTTTTTTTTTAATTTAAAAATATTAATAATATACATTTGCGAATGACAATTAAGTTTTTAATATTTGGATTTTGTTTAATTAATATATATATATATATATATATATATATATATATATATCAATATTTAATTATAGTATTAACTATAAAACAAAATAAATATATTTATTTACTTATTCATAAATCGAAATTATCCATATTTCGTTTTTCGATTACATTGACACATTTATTTTACTTCGAGGTATTGCAGTTCAAAAATCAAATCTATTTTGTGACGACGATATATATATATATATATATATATATATATATATATATATATATATATATATATATATATTCATAAATGAAAAATATTACGTAAAATATAGAAAAATATTGATCATTTACACATGTAAAAAAAATGTAATAAACGATCGTTCTGATTACAGAAAGAAAAAAATAATTAAAAGAGATTTAAATAAAGGAAAAATAACGAATATATGATATAATATGGGCTTGGCATCTCACAACACTTAGATTGTACGATAGTTTAAACAATATAGATTTTGTAAATATGAAAATTTTAATTATTACAAATTTAGATATTTATATAAACAATACTTATAATAATTATTATTATTTATACGCATTTATTTAGAATAATTATTATCACGTTACG
>JANIJI010000005.1:2850000-2947500 GCA_024500535.1 Leptonema lineaticorne | reverse complement strand
TTTTAATCAATCGCCGGCAAATTATCTTTTAATGCGTCGCGGTTTTCTTAGCTATTTATATTATGTAATATATATATAATTTTTTTCTATTAAAAACGAATTTTAAATATCGTTTTCTCCGTTTAAAAATGATCAATATACTATTTTCATTTAAAAATAACGACTCAATTTTTCTATAGTATATTTTGATATAAATATAAATCAGACATGTGAAATACGAGACACGCGAACCTTATACTGTTTTTCATAACATATATAAAAATTAATACACCTATCCCCCGATTTACACGGTAGATACGTTCCTGAGAAAAACGTGTAAATCGAAAATTAAAAATTTTCAAGTCAAAACCGTATAAATCGAAAAGCTTGCAGAAAATGCATAATTTTGCCATTTAACAGTTGTAATTTTTTTTTCAATATTTTTAGGTGTACACAGAAATAAAAATAAAATGCATTGACAGATTAAAATATGTAATATATTACAGAAACACTGTTTTTTTACTTAATTACAATACATTAAATAGAAGAACAAAAAATAAAACCAATGGTGTTTTATTATCTATATACTATCTGCGAATATTCATCATTTAACGTTAAAATGGAATGTTAATTTTTGACTACATTTGCCCACAATTTTTTCCATTTAGCATTTAGTAGAGTGCGATAAAAACAAAAAAAAAAAACTTATTTGGAAAACCGTGTAAAAGCGAAAACGTGTAAAACAAGCACCGTGTAAATCGGGGGATAGATGTATTTAAAAATAAATTTTATTTTTATTTATATGTAAATTTATATGTATTTTTATTTATATGAAAATTTGAACTTTTTTTGACATTAGCTGCTATGTATATATATATATATATATATATATATATATATATATATATATATATATATATATATATATATATAATTTAATATTTTATTTTTATTATTTTTTTTAATAGTGCGGCTCACAATTTAGTATAGAAAATCTCATGTGGCCCACAATATGATACGAATACGACATTCCCTATCACAAAATGATATTACAGTGATTCGTTTTTAAAACATATATAAAATTTGAACGGGCCAATCATAATGAAATATAAAAATAAGAATTCTCATCAAAAAAAAAAAAAAATAATAATAATAATAATCCAAAATAAAAAATATAGACCGTTACGATCATTCGTAGCAGGCGAGCGAGAAAAGCGAATGTGCAACGTGTAACAGTTTACGGCAACGGTATACGGCGAAAACGTAAAAGGGGCAAAACAGGGGGGAGGGGGGAGGCAAAACTAAAAAAAAAAAAAAAAAGATAAAAGCACGAGTCGGGTGCGTTTTAAAAATTGATAAGTCGCCGACGGGCCGACCGTGGGATAAAATAAAGCGATCTTTGTAAACCGAGGCACGCGTTATTCTTAATCAACTAAAATGAGCGGCTGTTAGACGGACCCTAGTCGACGTAATGGGTAAAAACACTCGCGGTTATGTGTACTCTCTTATATATATATATATATATATATATATATATATATATATATATATATATATATATATATATATATATATATATATATATATGCTAGATATGTTCTATAGATGCGATAGTTTTACTCGATACTATTTATATATATATATATATATATATATATATATATATATATATATATATATGTATAGATATGTTTGTGTGTTGGTTACGGTCCCCAGAGACTGACCTCCGGTGGTCCAAGTGATGTATTGCCGGACCGGAGCATTACTCACAAACTGCCCGACGCCACGAAAAACTACACGCGCTTACAAACCCACAAATGGAAATTGCGCTGATAAACTACCACGCCATCATCACGCCTCCACAATTCAGTTTCTAATATATGTCTAATTTATAGTTAATATTTATTTATTTATTTGATTCAAAAAAAAAATTTAAAAAAAAAACGTTTCATATATATATATATATAGTATTGAAAAAAAATCAATAATATAAAAATTAATCATAGATTTTTACATTTTATCGATACAAAAATAAAAATAAAAAATATACATAGATTGAATCGTCGTTTTCGTACGCATATATAATAAAATAAAAATAAAATGCGCGCGATATTTGATATTGAAAATAACGTAGTTTTTAAAATATTTAGACGCGTGCTGAGCACGTGCGCTGAAAATATATATATATATATATATATATATATATATATATATATATATATATATATAAACACGTGTGCCTGATACCGGTGAAAATGTTTTAATGTTAGTATTACGCCTCTGAGGTGGAAAACGTGGAAGAGAATCAATTTCGTTTCTGTAATCTCGGTACGTTATCAATTTTTAATAAAGCAGTACAACCAATTTTGCAGTGAAAGCCTATGGATTTTATGTATTGACCCACTCTTTTCAAAAAAAAAAAAAAAGGGGGGGAAGTGATCTTCAAGTGGAAAATTTCAGCACACGTATCGTTTCAAATAGCCTTACACGAATTCTGAATAAGATACACATATTACACATACATAAGCAAATATAATATACACACACAAATATATATATATATACTATCGCACCTTTGTAATAAAATTAATCGTCACAATTAAATTCAAAAACACATCATCTAGTTTCAGAATGACAGCATATTATTCTTGAAAAAAAAAATATATATATATATATACATATAAATAATATAAATGTGAATAATAATAAAATTAATTTATAAAAAAATCAATTCATGAAATATCGTATTAATGAAAAAAAAATCGAATTAGGAAAAAAAACGCATTAACCAAAATGAAAGAAAAAAAAAGTAAAATAAAGACATTCCGTGAAACGGCGAGGTCTCAATGAGCGGAAGAACGACGGATCGGAGGTTGGGTTTTGGGGTTTTAGGATTTTAATCCTTACACGAATTTCGCATTACGTTTCGTGAATGCGTTGCGCGAACACACGAATTTGCACGACGGCGAGCACGCATTGTTGCACGTGCGTGAAAACAACCGAAATAAAGTATTCGCGTTACAATCATCCCTTACCATAACTTTAGCCGGAAAATGTTAATGTACATATATATATATATATATATATATATATATATATATATATATATATATATATATATATATATACATGTGAAGCTATATTCGCACACACGCGCATTGCCCTCTAAGAATAAGTGCATGAATTTCGGTTTACAGTGGTGGATATTTGCTTACATTTTATAATTCGATCGTACTCATTTTTCATAAAATTATAATAAAATAATATATAAATATATAAAATATTTACAATTACTTTAAAAATTAACAAATCATTTTTTTTAATAATAATAATATTTTAAGAATTAAAAATACTAATGAAATAAATATAATAATAATTGTCGATTGTAACACACAATCAAAAAATATATCGCAATCACAAATCTAAAAGGAAACAATATTCGATGATTGTTAGTATAATGATATTGAAAAAAAAACTCATTTTTATATCGTATTATTGCATTATTAATAATAAAATAATATTATTGTATTACAGTCATATCGTATTATCGTAGTGATAATTATATTATAAAAATGATATAATCTATTGCCATTAATAATTCCTATATATTGTCATCGATAATGAGCAAGTATGCAAAGTTTCAGCTCAATACATCATCGAAAAGTGCTCGAAAAATCGATTACAAAATTCCATACAGACAAACGTACGAGCGAAACTAATATTATATATAAAAGTATGTAAAAATAAAGAGAGAGAGAGAGCTCGTATAAAATACGCTTCATCGTTTTTAATCTTTATACAATAATAATATACAATATAGCGCCGATATTTCCACCACTGTAAAAATATGTATATAAAGGATTCGAGCAAAACGAAAATTTCGTTTACCACCACAACCGCCGTCGTCATTTTACTTAAACTGGATGCTTTCCGCTCGTCTAAATTAAATATTAGACGAAGATTGCGCATGCTTAGCGAACGAAAGGGCCGCATGCGTGACACCCTTCATTGCACAATCATTATTAAAAATTATATATAAATATATATTTATATATAAGGAACAATACAAAATAATTAATAATTTAAAAAAAAAAATATATATATATATATTCTAAACAGCGGTATGGACGAGGCTTTATTTCAAGGGTTTCCCGTTCCCTTGGTGCAGGTTGACTCCACGGGGTCCCTTTCTACCGATACAGCCGAGCACGGCACACAACCGAGAGAGGAAGTGGCTCTTAAATTATAATGTATTGCAACCGCGTAATGGACTAATTTATAGCTCTTACACTATTAGACTGTGTGTGTGTGTGTGTGTGTGTGTGTGTGTGCAAGCCGAAAGTAAATTACTATCGGTGTCAACGTTTTGCTTGCGCATTTCTTGCGCCGTTGTTTTTGTCCGTTTGTCTGTTGCCGTTATTAAAATTTGTATTATTTATATATATATATATATATATATATATATATATATAAAGGTCTCGATTTTGATTTAATAATGGTTATATGACGATATTATATATTAATATAGCTCGTGAAAAATGATGGAATAAATTGAAATTTATCTTTTGATTTTTTTTCTATTAAAAATATAATTATTTTATATACAAATTGATATATATATTATAAAAAAAATATTATATATATATATATATATATATATATATATATATATATGTATATATATAGAATACTATTTTATTTGCGATCGTAACTTTAATTAGTTCAATTTTAATGAATGCATCGATGCGTTGATTGCAACAAAATAAATTTATTGATCTTGTAATTTATGTTGAATGATTTTACTGTGTATTTTTCAAAAAAAAAATATTATTTTTTATATGAAAATATATTATATATAGTATATAAATATGGATCCGAATCATATTTTAAAATTTAAATTTTTTCGCAAACCTCAATTAAATACGTATTAAATTTTTTTTACAAAAATTATATTTATTGAAAACATATAAATAATATATATATTGAATTTAATAATATAATTGAATTTTGATAATTATTTTTTTTTTAATTAAAAATGGAAATGTAACTCGGGTACATTTATCGTGAGTCACAAATATTTTTTTTTTGTTCGCAAACCGCATTTTGACCACCCCTAATATATAATACAATCGTTTATTCGTTATTATTAAAATTAATCTCGATTACGTTTATTTATCACATTTTGATTTACAAAAAAAAAATATATAATTCGTTCGCTAGTGAGAAATCTATTTTTTTCACATTTAATATTATATTAAACTATTTTATTTAATTTAATTTTATTTTTTTGTTAGTAATAAAATAATATGTAATGTAGTGTGTGTGTGTGTGCGTTATTGTTGATTGACTGACTGGCTCGAACAGGCGTCGCTCAATTAGAGGGGCGGCACATTGGTTGATGGCGTCGCGACGCCTGACAGGCGCTCTGACTGACAACTAGACCCGCGACGTTATTATTCATTCATCGTTCGCAGACCAATTTTATTTACATCTGACAAATCAAACCGACGATGCTGCTAAAATACTCTAATTGCTACCAAATACCGAAACAGACGCGGACGTATGCATTCGCCAAAGGTTTATAAACCGATGAAAATTCCATCATCACACATTACCATTTTTACTAACGTCTAAACAATAATATATATATATATATATATATATATATTGATATTCATATTAATTACATACAATTTAATTATAAATTCTGAATATAAAATATAATTAATTAAAATTATAATTCTCGCGTATTCATATAAAATAATTTAATTTCACAAAAGGTTTAGTCAGTATATAGTTACTGGATTACATTATATAAATTACCTGTAACACATATATATTTATTCATGCGTTTAGTTCGCTTCGCAGACAGAGGTTATTCGCTTTTGTCAGAGAGGATTAGCAGAAACGCGCTCGTATATATATATATATATATATATATATATATATATATATATATATATATATATATGCGGATTTAAACCTTTCAACAAAACTCACCGTTGCACAAAATATCGGGATAAAAAGCTTCAGAACGGCTGAAAACAACGAAAGAAATAAAAAATTTCACGCGACATGACGACCGTAATAATACTAAAATATTATTGAAACTTTCGTCGATTTTTCCTATTCACTTTTATCGTGATTTTTCATATATGAGTTAAAATTTTGTATTAATTTATTTTATTTTATATTTAAACATTTCAAAAATTTTAACGGAATATATTTTAGAAGACTTTATTAATAATTATGTTTCAAATCGTGTGGGACAATTAAATACTTTTTTTTTTTTAATAAATGTACATTCAACAAAATAATAAATCCGTTTTTATTTCGGGCTAATCTTATATTTATTATAATGTTCAATAATAATAATAAAATATTCATATAAATATATGACAAACAGTAGTCGTAAAATTGTATAAAGTGTTGAATTGATCATTTTTATTACGATTCTTATTATGCCGTATATAAATTCTCATTTTATAATAAAAATTTCAGACGAACAGGAAGCCTAACACAAACGGAAGGTAAGGAGAAAAAGAAATAAAATAAAATAAAACGTCATTTTTTTTTGTTCGACATTATTTAATTCGAAAACGTCGACGAATAAAAATATATCCACATATATGAAAAAACAAAAAAAAAGATGAAAAAGAAAAAGAAGAAGAAAAAAGAAACGACGCAACCCGGAAAAAGAGAATGAAAGGAAAATTCAAACCCGGCTGAAAGGTTCGACAGGCTTAAAACGACAGGTGACGGAAAACGTAAGCGCGCAAATTTTTATTTTTCGCTTTTTTCGGATCCGTTCTCGTTTTTTTTTTTTATTTTTTATTTATTTTTATTTTATTTTTTTTTTTCGATTTCACCCTCCCCCCACCACCGCCACCACCATCATCGCCGCCATCGCCGCCGCCTCCTTCTTCCTGAAATAAAAAAAAAAAATGCTTTTAAGCTTCGGATGTCCCTTCGGTTTCCATTAGATTTCCGGCAAAGGCCTAACCGACAGTGTCACTAAGTGGTGCTAGCAGTCAAAGCGATGCAAGCGATGCACTCGTGCACTTAATGCACCCACGTCCATAATGTCACTTCGACGCCATTAATTTTATACGGACAACAAGCTAGTGTGTTCTAAACAAATTCACCCATATTAACAATCTAACATTATCACAATATCCAAATATATATATATGTATCCGTTTCAATTATTCTTATATCGATAATTTTGGGCAAAACATTAAAACGACAATGTAAAACCGCTTTATATATTAAAAACGAGCAATGCTCGTGGCTCGCCGATCGCGTCAACCCGAGCGCTGCTCGCACGTTTCAACATTTATTATACAGTTTTGCACGATACGCGAACGATGTACACTCGTTGAACGCCGTTGTACATTTGTTCGTACTGATGAATGTCGTTATCTATCTTATATAATATTTTCAATTTTATTCTTGTTATATTTTTAAAATACAAAATGAAAAACCTATTATGAAAAAATTCGAGTATAAAGTGCACCAATCCGAGTGTTATTCGTAGGTTTCAACTTATTATAAGTTCATATGAAACATGAACGATCTACACTCGTTGAACGCTGTATTGGACGTTTTATCGAGCTAGTGGATATCGTTCATTTTCTTATTTACTATTTTTATTTTTATATAAAATGTACATTTGAAATATAAATTTAAAAAAAAACTGTAATTTTTCGTTACATTTTTGTGTAAAAAAAACACGTCCATAAAGTGGTTAATCAACAGATATTGATTAAAAAAATTCGTGCAAATGTTTAAATTAGATCTACAATAGTTGTACCGATTACCAATTATCAATTAGATTATAAAGAATGAAATTATATAAAATAAAAATAATATATTCAATAGTAAGTAAAAATAGAATGATTTATGGAGCGTATTTAAAACAATATCACTGAAGAGGGAGCAAAAATATCTTTGTTGAATGTAGAAAAACATTTGGTGGATGACGTATGCGCGAATTCGCGCAAAAACGAATTGCGCATAATCGGGGATTACTGTACGTATTTATACATATATAAATTTTACACGCATATAATATGCATAAGGGGTTGGAAAATGGTCGAGAGGGTGTTCTGGTGGGTTTTATTAATAACGGCGACTCTGTTGGCAGGGTGGCAGGGTAGGACAGTATGTTCAGTATGGGACCAGTGGAGTTACAGTGGAGGCTTGGGGTGTGAACAAGGAACGCGGTCATGCGGAGCAAGTAGCTGAAACATATTTCCCAGGCGATACATATAAATACCGGCTACGCCGTCTTAATGAGCTTTCGCCAACCATTAAAAAAGCTCATAAAACTCGCTAACGAGACGACGTGGCCGCAGGCACACCACGGCTGGGACAACGATCCGCGCTTGTCAACATACCGTATTCTAACTTCATAAATATCATCACTCCTCTTCTATTCTATACTCTGTTTCTTCTCATTTTTATTTATATATATTTCTTTGTTTAATTATTACTAAATATCGATTTGCACTATCGTTTTCTGTTTATTCAAAATGTATGAAACGTACGACAGATTAACACGCGTGCCCAATTGTACTAACCCGAGCCCTGCTCGCAGGTTTCAACTTGTTTGTTCATCAACGATCCACACTCGTTGAACATTTAATGAAATCAATGTACAAAATCAAAGAAAATAGATATTTAAACACGCAAAAATTATAGAGACAGTGATTTTGTTGTGTATGTTTCATTGAAATATTACGATCTCACGTTTCAGTGGCAATTTACACGCTTCGAAATTAATGAACTCATAAATTTGCATTAAAAAAAAAGTAATAACCGTCTCGGGACAAAAAAAAAACAATAATACGCCAAAAAAAAAAAGGCGGCGGATGAAAAAGAGTGCTTACTATTAACCGTTTAATCTGCAGAGAACGGTGCGCGTAAATTGGTCACGTCTCGTCGTGTCGAGTCCCTGAAACGAAACTCATTTTACACGATTTAATGACCGACGTAGAAAAGAATGGAAAAAAGTTCTGAAAATGAAAGGGGAAAAACTAGGGGAAAGATCGGAGCAAGAGCGAAGAGCGAAGGAAAAAAAAAGAAAATAAATAAATAAAAAGAACACAAAGCCTTGCCATTCGCACTGTTAAAAAGTTGAGGGGACATCGTTCCTGCCGCAATTTGCGCTCACTTTTCGCCCAGTTTCTTTTCTTAGTCTCGGAGTTTCTCTCTCTTGCCTCTTTTTTTTTCTTTCCTTTCTTAGACTTGGCTTTTTTTTTCGTTACTTAGGGACAGCGTCTTCAGCCGAGGTACTTAGAGAAGTTTTTTTATTACTTAATCTCGCTGCCGCTCGGTTGCTTCAAATTAAAAATAAAAAGCGTAATGTCTGAATGTGTTTAAAAGTGGGGACTTTTGCCGTTTCAGAACGTGGAGGCCCAAAGAAAGGGACGAGGGTGACCGAAGCGAACATCTCATCCCACCTACCTATTCAATATCGGAGGGATGTACACTCTCATGCTAAAGAAATTAGTCTTGCCATTTTAACAAATATTCTGCCGCCATTATAACGAGATTTATTGTCCTCCGACAACTCGGGAACGGGCCTTTTTTCCTCTTTACGACGAATATTTTTTCATTAGAACGAGGAGACTCCCTATTTCACGCGGACAAGAAGCTCTAATGAAATATTCCCATAAACGCGCTGAACAATGAAACCATCTCAATTTATGTTTCACGTTCATTTATATTATAACACATTAAAAAAAAAAATTACACTCGTGAAAAAAGCAAACACTTTCAATTGTGAACTCGACTTTTTTCAATGATAACATTTACTATCAAAATATATATAATTTTGCACATATACTATATAATTCTATGTTGACAAATTATATGGCAAACGTATATACTATATTATTGGCATAATAAAAAATGAAATTTAATCTAAGGTGACCGAATATTAAATATGCACCATTTATACGTTCGCCAATAAGATTTACCGCGTAATTTCCTTTATAGATCCGGGCGTGCGAAAAGCAATGTGGATTTATACGACCGTAATCGTGAAATGTTACACGTATATAATAAATATGTACCGAATATAAATAAAAATAGGTATAAAATCGCACTGTAAAACATCGTCGGTTACCATAGAACGTTCCGTTGTGAATGTTAACTCTACCAGTTTCATACCAACTCGAAAGTAAACCCAGCGGTTATTGGTCCCAGCAGATATGCCCCTTGTAAGTAGGCTGTCTCGGTTCTAGTTGTCCCACTGTATGTCTTGAATTATTCCTAAATACGGATCGAGGACGTTTTCGTTTTCGGTATGTCGCTTACATGACGATTTTTAATTTTTTTGACAATGATTTTCTAATCAATATTTGTTCATTCACCCATACACAATAGGTATGTCTTTTGTGTTGCTTGAAAATAATACTTGAATGTATGTAAATTTAATATTTTCATACTAGACGAAGTGGTTAAACGTTTATGAAGAAAAAATTAAAACGAAAAGATCACAACTAGTAAAATA
The DNA here is from genome assembly GCA_024500535.1 of Leptonema lineaticorne. NCBI lineage: Eukaryota > Metazoa > Arthropoda > Insecta > Trichoptera > Hydropsychidae > Leptonema > Leptonema lineaticorne. The sequence goes on along the minus strand of JANIJI010000005.1, from coordinate 2,937,002 downwards.
TTCTCTTGGTTATATTGCATTTAATATGGTATCGACGTGAAACAACAATATAACACATGAACTTGTACAATGCTTGATTACTTCGGTTTTCGTGATAAATTATCAATTCTCACTGACATTTCACGAATGAATTTAGACATGGTTGTGGCCTGTTCTATACGATTTTCATTACAAGTCTCGTTTACCAAAAAAAAAAAACAAAAAAGACATGAATCAATCATGATGTACCGAAAAGCCAATTCGTGATTCATTATATGGTTTATATTTTCAATTGTACCGCTTTATTGTTCACATCGTACCATTTCTAATAAATTGGTAATCTATACTTGTTTAATGTATCGCTATTCAATTTTTAGTACAAATTTTGTGTGGAAGGAACATCTAGTTTCAATTTATTTTTTTTAGAATTCTTTAAATTTTTTAACGATTTATCTTTCACTATTTTGTTTATGTAATTATTATCAATGAATTTTTTATATTTCTAACAACAATACGATATAAAAAAAAATCAATTTTAAATCTATATTTAGTACATGCAATATGAAATCTTTTTAATTATATAGTGTAATATATTGCGGGTTTATTTTTTGTTATATTATATAACTCAGATAGAAGAAGAAAGTGGCGAATGAAAGCTCGCAAAATTTGTGAGTTTTTGAGTAGATACAAAAATTTGACAAAGCTTACGCCATAGGAAAGGGGAAAAGCGTCATCGTCGGACCGGAAACGAAAGCTGTGTGTATATATATATATATGTGTGTGTGTGTGTGTGTGTATGGAGAAAAATGGGTAGAAGGGGAAGTGCGGGCGAAACGGGCACCGAGAAAAGTGCTGAAAGCGAGATTAGGAACGGGACGCGAACAGGTGAAAAGAGAGAAAAATCGCGCGAAAAAAACCCGAGCGAAAGGAAAAGAACATTACCGGGGAGCTTACTTATGAAACTTTTATCAGATCTCCTCATTACTGGTTTTTTCCTTTGAAAGTTTTATGAGCCGAGCCTCTGATTTTTTCCGGCAGTTTTGCGGAAAGGTGAACAGTGACAGCCCAAGTAATAGGCGTTGAGCTGCCATATATTATATATGTTTCTTCGTGTATATATATTCAAGTATTTACACCTATAAGCGATAAATATAAAATCTTATCATTTTTAAATAATATTAAACATATAGAGTAACTGTGCATATTCTATAGAATATATAAATAAATAAATATATAATAGTAGTGATCAAGTTCTTTGATAGTTCGAGCCATTTTTCAAAATTTTAAAATTTTCAACATGTAAATAAAAGTGCAAAACATGCGTATTGAATTTAAATATTAAAAATTAAACGCATTTATTTTACTTTTTTTTTTTTTGATAATTCTTTAAAATTTGATTGAATAACAAACACACTTCTCAGTATTTTTTTTTCATATTTCGATTAGCTAATACTGATCGGTGTTTGAATTTCACGAATTTGTTACAGCATTCGTTGCACATAGTTTTTTTTAATTTATAGTCAATTATTAAAAAGATGATTTGAAACACACACACACACACACACACAAAAATGAAAAGACAACTCGATTACAATTTTTTGACAGTAACAAATACGAGATTTCGTGCCGCAATTTGAGCACTCCTAATAAATAATAACATTGTACATGAAAAACAATTTAATATCAACTAAAGCGATTGAATAATATTAAAATAAATTTTATAATAATTATATTTGTTGACTCGATTTGATTATATTGATTGATATAAATCGTTGTTCGTCGTAATAGATTTAATTATAATGTAACAAATATCGTCGTCGTACAGATGATTATCAGTCAAAATTTTCAGAAAGATCTCGGCGAATTATTTCGTTTCAAGGTGAGTAATGGGGATGAATCGTGGCACCGGGAAGGGTGCTGTTGAAACTTCACCGAAAGATTAATTGCACAACGCTTCGGGGACGAACGTCTTCATTATTGCAGCAATCGTGTTGAATTAATTAAAATTATTAAGTGAATGAGTAATAAACTTCGGGTCCCGACCGAGACAACCGCCATCATCAATCTTTATGATAAAAACAGCCCCCTTTCCCACCCACCCACCCCCCACTCCGAAGTAATTTTAATAAAATACGGCGCGTTTAATGAAAGAAATCGCTCAAATCATTGGAAATCTTTTTAATTATGACGGATTAAATTGAAAAATAAAATTCGAATATTGCATTAACGATTGAGTTAAGTGGAAAATTGGCGAAACCATATTCAGAAAACACAAAATGTTCGTTGCAAGTGGAGTCCAAAGTTACAAACCAGCCTCTGAATAATTGACTATGTTCATTGAAAGTTAGATATAACTTCACTACTGATCGACATTGTCGAATTATCTATACATATTTCAATTTTTAATTTATTCTTTTCGTTACTCTTTACATCTATAAAAATTAACTTTGTAAAAATTTATTTCAATTATAATATAAATTAAATGCCGTTTATTCTTAATCGAACTCGATTCAAATTAATTATCTTATTTTTTTTTATAATGCATACTAAAATTAATATTTCGTAAATCATTTCAAAATCCAATTTTTAATTTTATGAAAAAATAATTCAATATATGACATGAACCACCGAATAGAATTCTATTATTAATCTAAATTTAAAAATATAAAGGTAATCTATAGTGTAAAATACCCATACATTATAAAAATCACTTCTGAGACAACTATTATATGTTATCTCTATTTTAAAATATGTCATTCATTACTAATGATAATTTTGATTTATAATAATAAAATAAGGAAAAAACGTTTTGACGAATGTAACATCAACTTTTTATTATAATATTATATAAAGAAATTTAAAAATTTCTCAAATAGATATTAAAGCTGAGTATTTTTTTTAATATTTATTAGTTTACTCAAATTGAAATATTAATTATTTTATCATGTTGTATAGACGAATGCATCGATTTTTATCGGATGAATAAACACGAAAAATATTAGAAAAAAATAAAAAAATTCGCTATCACTTTCAATACGCTACTATAATATATATAGATATATATATATATATATATTGACTGAAGACTTGGCATTATTGAAAAATCTTTTCGTATCGAAACCGAACAAACTCGTTATTAAAGAACAGCGACTCTTTATATCGGAAAGAAGCGGCAGTAAAAGTTTGACAGTTAGACATTTATGACAGATATCAGACGGTGCGAGATGAATTTTTCTTCGTTATCATTTGATATTCAGCGTCGTATCGTTTGATAGATTTTTCACCGTTATGAAACTTGTTAAAGTCCGATTTTTTTTTTTTTTATATTTTGTTTTCGGCTCACTTCTCGTCGCATTTTCGTTTCGGTTTTACAATATTAACGATTTCGTTGCGACAATCCCGCCGTATAATGCGACAGCTGAAAGACTCCGAAGATACTAATAATATACATAAATGCGAATATTTTCCCCCGCCTTTTCACTTTTACTATTTCATAAAGAAAAACTAAATTTGAAGGGTTTATTTAGAGATTCGCTTCTGTCGTACGTTAAGTGAATGGCATTAATAATTCAGATACTTATTTACATGGTAATGTAGCGATGTTGAATGGGTGCATCGTTTCAATCGGTTCGCTAGCAACTCATAGAAGTATGCTAAATAATCTATATAATACTTAAAATAAATCGCTTTATTTAACGTAATCTATATCGATCTAAATTTCAACTATGACGTTCTAAGTTCACGTCAAAATTTTTCAATATTTTCTCAAACAAAAATTTTTTATCGTTATATATCATATATATGAATTAAAATTATCAATAAAAGCAATTTATAGTGAAAAATAATTATCAAAGGTAAGTATTAAAATTTGAAATTCCTTTTTACGATGATATTAACTCATAAATACAATACTATATTGAGAGTTCCTACTTTAGATAGTGATGTACCCTTTCATAAATATCTTGCACTCTTCTACAGTTTCGAATCGCCAGTGGCGTGCCATAATTAACACGATTTACAATTAATTTATTCTGTTATATAAAAATTATGTAATAATAATTATCTTAATATTTATTTAATTTAATTACTGATAATTCATTTTAATTTTTGACAAATTCTTTATAAGCATCAAAGAATTCATATCATTATCTCCAAAATAATAATTCTTTTTATGAAAATGAACAATTACTTATTGGATTAATATTAAAAATCATTTTAATTTAAAGTAAACATCATTTTAACATCAATATATAAAACAATTTTACAAAATATTTTTTGAGAATTTCATAATATGAAATTCTAATTATAATATATATTTCCAACAACAGTTATTTTTATTTAATTTTAAAGTGCAAAAATCTATTTTAAAATATGAAATTAATTAATTTTTTAGAAGAAATATTTCAACATTCGATATTATTTAAATAAAGAGCGTCGTAAAAAATGACACTTAATCTCTATACTTTGAGATTTCATATAATAACTATAAACCTGATTCATACAGGTTGTATTAAATATATTTTATTTTATAGAGTTTTATAATGGATTACATATACAGTATCATATAAGCGCTTAGATAAACTTTCTCTAAAGGGTTTGGTATACAAAATATTACCAGAATTTCCATAAAAACGTCTTTATTTCACAGGGGAGATTCTAACGTGTAATTTGTCGAATATATAAAATTAAATAGACGCGCGACACGAGGCGCAGTTGATGCAGCAGCTGCTTCTTTAAAACTTTCCCGGCTCCAAGTTATGTTATAACAAGAGAATTAAGTACAGGTTCGAATAAACCTAAGTAGGAGTGTACAGGAGAGGGTTGGATCCCAACAGGAGAACGAGGGAGTTGGTGGAGTAATATGTAGAGTGAGTGAGAGAAAGAGAGAGAGCGTAGAAGGAGACCTCTCGCGAATGAAAATTTAGGGAACCATCAGTTGTTGGAACCAAGGGGAGGTAAAAGATTTTTACTTAAAACTTAGAATAGGGCTTGCGGATCGAATAAATGGATCTCCACCCTGGACTCTTTCTACTGGTTGCAAAACGGTGGGCCTCAACGTGAACAAAATGGTGGATGGGGGAGGGGTGGGATGGGGGCCGAGGGTGGTCCGTGTGCTCAGTTAACGGGAACGAGACGCATATTTTTATTCCAAGTTTATTTGATCTCTCCAAGGGCTGACAACCGAGTTTCGTACGCCGATTTATTCCCATAGCGGCTTATTGTTATTCGCCTGTTAGTGTGTGCCTTTATCCTTTTTAAATTTACAATTCAGCGCCGCGCTTCTTCTCTCATCCGTCTCGTTTCGGTCTATTTTTCTTTTCTTTTTTTTTTTTTCTTCTTTCCCCCCCCCCTCCTCCCCCCCGTCTTAAATATACACGATAAAAAGCGTCTCCTCTTCCGAAGATTGGGCGTCGCTAATGGAAAAATGAGTGGAAACGATAAGCTTTTGTGATATTTAAAATAAAGAAATCCATAATAATAATAAACAAAAATATTTTTTATTATTATTATTATTATTAAAACATTTAAAATCGATTGAATATTATCAAATATTAATATTTTTTTATTTTACTTCTTCCTAATCTATGTTCCTCTTTAGATTTAAAAGCATATTTTTTATCTGAACTAATTTAACAAATTTATGTTTTTTTTTTATTATTATTTTTGTACTTACGTAAATGAATTTAAACTTTTGTATATTTTTAATTTTATTTTCATAATTATAAAAATAAAATGTTTATATATATATATATATATATATATATATATATATATATATATATATATATATATTTATGATAATATATAAAAAAATGAACGTTACAACTGAATGTTGTTATAAAATATATATTAAAAAAAATAGATAATTAATGACCAATCCGTATTTAAACACGAACGAGTGAGTGCATAATCATAAATGTATTATAAATCCATATAAAACTAGCTTTATATTTTCGATGCGAACGAGGATTATAACCGTGCAAGTAATTCGTTAAGCTGGTTGAGGACGCAATCCGATTTTGAGCAAATTCGTTCCGGGCAAAAAGCATTTATGCCCACACCGGATATACGGACAGACAGACAGACAGACAGCATCAAATATAAACCGGAATGAAGTCTATCTGTCCATGTGACGCCCTTTTTACCTATCCACACTTTTTCCGCCGTGCGTCGGTCGCCATCGCAATTTTATATATATATATATATATATATATATATATATATATATATATATATGTATGTATCGTCGGCCATTTTATTGGCGCGCGACAAACCAAAACGACAAAATAGCCTTTTTTTGGCCGTAGAAAAAAAAATAAAAATCGCGAAAAGCGCCGAAGGATTAAGCGAACGCTGAAATGCTCTATAGATAGAATATATATATGTATATATATATATATATATGAAAAAAAAGAAGTTCACGTTTCGGTGAATCGAAGCAAAAGCTCGGATTATTGGAAAATTTAAAGCTGAATAATAATAAAAAAAAAACGTTTTCAGAACGCTATATTTGCAAACGTGTATGCGTTATAATTAATTCGATTGCGATGTATATTTTTATATATAATATATATACATGTGAACGTTTCAGACTTGTATTTTTAAAATGTTGTAAAAGAGTTTTTTTTTTTTTTGTATATATATAATGTAATAATGTGCCTGAAAATGTGTTATGTGTATTAAGAAAAGGAATATGATAGAAATGCGAGTTTATTACACGCATTTCTATCATTAGATATCGCATTCGGTAGTATCGAACCGATTTCTGTGACGATGGAATAATCACGAAGCGAAAGTGGTATGAAGTCTCGCTATTTTATTCGGAAGTATGAGAAGCAGATCTCCGGAGGGTGCGAGAACAGGGCAAAAACTATAACCTGTGATGTTTGGCTATAATCTGTGTAGTTGGATATGGCTTTCTTACGCTCAAACACATAATGAGCTGTGAAATATTAATGCGCGCAATCATAATAAACCCGTAACCCTTTCACGGCGGCTATACACTCCAGCCACTTTGTACGAGCTCCGACGAGGGGTGGTGAACGGGTGAAATCGAGGGTTGCAAATACAGGGGTGGGTCTCGTGCTCTGTAGGTGTAGTAGGGACGTATTCTAAAACCTTTGGACCGGTTACCCCGGGGATTATGCGATTGTGTACTGCCAGCCTATACGCCAAACTTCCAGTAATTTGATATCGGTTTTTATTATTCATCATTTAATATCGCTCACTTTTTAAACGTGTTCTCTTTGTGCACAAGGCGATCAGAGAATAAGAGGTGCAAGTGTGATTTTAAGTCTGACCACTCGTTTACCTATCTCTTATTACCTATCGTACACCACAGTATGCATCTATAAAGACTTTAAAATCTACAAACATTCGTTAAAGAATAAAAATAGACAACAAAGTTGATCATCACTAAATAATTTCAATATTCTATATAGTAGTTATAAAAATTAAATATAAACTATAATCGATCCAATGAAAAATAATATACAATTTTTATATTTAATTTACTATAATACAATGCGAATAACAATTTTCCATTTTCAATTGCAAATGGAAAATGGAAAAGAATTTTTATATCGGCATAATAAAAAAAAAATGATTCTATATTTAAACGCTTTTTCACAGTTCACAGGAAAAAGAACAATTTGAATATTAAAGTAACAATCGTACCGTATAAAAGCCGCATTTAAAATATGTTTTAATTTATATGAATTATTCACATAGTTGAACAACCCTGACCGTCGTCTGTATGATATGATGTTATGACACGACGCCCCTAATCATTGAAGGGTTGTAACGAGTAATTGTAACAGGGGTTGCTTGTAGGTGGTATTAAATTTATGACTAACCATCAAATGGACGACTGATGTGCGACGACTACGATGACGACGACGATGATGATGATGATGATGAGATCTTCGGCGTTCTTTTTTTTTTTTTAAAGAAAAAATAATGCCGCCATTTTATTTTCGTATCTAAGTTATTCACTTGCATCGTTTCGATACTTAGATTCGTTTGCGGGCATATTTAAAGGAATTTTAACAGTGGCGTCCGAAAGCGTTTCGAGTTTAAACGACCGCGATAGAAGCGCACATTTTGTCTCGTGTGTCCGCGTTCGTATGTTTGTGTGTGCGTCACGCGGAAGCGGGTACGGGGTACACGGGGTCTCTCTTTTTCGCTTTCTGAATAAAACGAACGTTGCATAATTGAGTCGGTGTCTCTGAGGTCTCGCTACGGACGCTTTTTTCACTTTATTACGTGCACGTTGTGATTTCGAAGCGAAACATGGCGATTCCCAATGGCGCAAAAGCCCGCCAAGACGCAAAACGTCCCCCGTATTTGTTAAACTACAAACGGACATCTCCCCATCGTTATATTCATTGTACTCCAAAAAAAAAAATATATATATATATATATGTATTAAAAAAAATCGATATCATCAATAATACATAATTATAATAAAATTATATTCGACGAACGACGTTTTAGCTTTATGCATATTTTATTTATTTCTAATACAATGCAAAGAAAAAAAATAATTAAGTACTTGTACGACCTCAGAATATTGTTCTCTCTTTATATTTAACTTGCTTTTCTCACTTTATCAAGCGGTTAATTCTAACAACACATACTCATATACGTGTTGTATTTGTATGTATGTATATATATATATATATATATATATATATATGTGTGTGTGTGTGTGTGTGTGTGCTTGTTTTCGTATTCGCCTTGAATAATTTATTTAACAATTAATCAAAATTGTGATATCGGACCAGAGGAGACTGGCTTTGGTCGTATTAAGCGTCGCATGGTTTGAGGGTCTGAGGGTCGCAGACCGACACCATATCCTCGCCGTTATCTATCCCACGGCATGCCTCGCCGAGCTATTCTGTCATAATGAAGCGTTAATATCTCATGAGAAGACAGTTAACTTCATATACAAACGCCACTATGTGGCGCCTCAAATTATGAACCGAACTACGTCAAAAAGCGGGACGGCGAAGTGCGCGGGGGCCGACTCCAATTTTACATTAATTCCACGTGTACACACATACAAAACTGCCTACATTCGAACAAAGTCAAACGGCTTAAATCGCTTAATAATAAATTCGAACATTATATATTATGCACTATATAATAGATTCAAATATTATTTAAATCAATTTTATTATTATTTTTATTTTGTCAACTAGAATAAAATGTATGAACATTATCATAGAATAGAATGGTAAACCGTTAAAAATATGTATAGAATATGATTTAATAGGCAAAGTTTGCAAGGTGCAAGAGCAGAAGTCGACGATGTAAGGCAATCGATCGTTCCGAAAGTGGAATCGGTCAATTGAAAAGGGCGACATCGAGGCACATTGTGAAAGAAGAAGGAAAACGTGTTCGGATTCGGGTGAAAGCCGGAATGGGCGACGGGACGGAATGGGTGGATGGAACGGTGGTGTGAGAAGGTGTGTTCGAGGCGGTGTTCGAGGGTGGCGAAGAGTTTTCGTTGTGCGCAGGCTCTGCATCAGTACTTGTTTCCCTCTCCAGGTTGCGAGCCGCGGCCAATCGGGAAGACAAAAGCGGCCCGCAAAACCGTCCCGCTTGCACCGACAAATCAATTATTCACCAACGGATTTGGCGCCAAAAATCACGATTCATTATTATTTTTGTTTTCTCTTTCGTCTACGATGTGCTCGGATAACGGTAAACGTCTTATAAAATGTCGATTGTCGTCGTTGTTCAATGATGATTAATAGTAGAAAACGATATCGTTTAGATGATTCGTATCGATTATTAAAACGCAAATGATAAAATTGAATAGACTTTTTTTTTTTTGCTTACTTGTCCATCGTACATAATTTTTTTTTTAATAGATAGAACCATTTGTTACATTTGTTTTTTTCAATTGAAATATATACGCGAACGTGTTTGTGAGACAAACAAACAAACAAACAAATAAATAAATAAAATATTAAAAAATAAAAAAGAAACGGAATAGAAATAAACGGAGTTTTGTCAAAGAATAAGAAAGGAGAAGACTCGTAACACTGGCGCTCTCTTTGTTCAGTATAAAAGTCGTATTCGTACACAGGCCACGTGACAGCGAAACGATAGCGTCCCATTGGTCGAAAATGGCGGTCACGTGATCTTCCCACAACGGTCATTTATCTCGATGATGCGCTAACCGCAGAACCGGAAACGGAAGAAGGAATACAGGCTATGTGTACGGGGAGAACTTGATGGACACTTGCGATACCAGTTTCGCAATATAACTGCAATATATATATATATATATATATATATATATATATATATATATATATATATATATATATGTATATATATATATATATATATATATTTATACATATATATATATATATATATTTATATATATATATATATATATATATATATTTATACATATATATATATATATATATATATTTATATATATATATATATATATATATATATATATATTTATACATATATATATATATATATATTTGTAAATGCAAAGAATAAATGTATAGATAGATGCCGTTTCATCACGCACTATTTATCAAATTAATATATTACATCTTTTAATACTATAGCAGAAGTCATACCAACATTTCATTAATCAATATAATTATTTTAATATATATATATATATATATATATATATATATATATATATATATATATATATATATATATATATATATATATATATATTTAAAATATATTAAAAAAGTGTTGTTACGACTCAATAGTAAGTGATGACAATTGCAATGACGATACGAAATAAGAAAAAATTATTTTAATTTTTAATATAAAAAAAATAAATTCTTAATAATTGATCATATGAATTATCATAATATAAACTTGCACAACTGAATTATATCGTTTGAACTGGGAACCTTCTGTATATACTATACTATTATATATATATATATATATATATATATATATATATATATATATGTGTGTGTGTGTGTGTGTGTGTGTGATTGTATGTATGTAGTTGAACAGCGAATATGGCCTATTTGTAAACAAGTCGAGGTCCCTTTTATACGACACGGTCCCCGGAGTATCGGTCTTTTCTATGTAGTTCACCCCTTTTCGACTCCCATCTCCGTTGCTCCACCCACTCGATATGCTATAGTGATACGGACAACCCACATAAAACATGCCTGTTTAAACAAAGCCTTTTCCCTCTTGGTGCCTCTTAAACCTTCCCGACCTATCCACCCTGTGAGCGCAAGACGCAACCATGCTTGGATCACTGCATTCACTCACTTTTCCACAAGACAGTCTTTCGTCTAAATAACGAGCTCTTAGACGTGACATCTTTTTGTCTCCCTTTGTTCCATCCACTTATTATACGCTGCTAGTTAAACATTTTCATGTAAGGATTCCATAAAAAAAATAGATTATGAAACTCCATCGCGCGCACCGAACGTGAGTTTAAAATAAAATTTACTAGCTAGGGGTCAAAAATTATCGTATAAAGCAAAATTTTATACTATAATATATATATATATATATATATATATATATATATATATATATATATATTTATAGTATATTAATTCATTTTTATGGTTACATTTCATGGAATATTAAAATTATTACATTACAATTAAAAGCATGTCTAGTATAAATAACAAAAGACATACTTTTTAATGTAGTTTTTAATCCTGCATTCATCAAACGTAGAATTAAAAGCTACAGACGTAGGTTTATGAATATGACTTTTAGATGTATGTATGTATATATAGACGCATTATAAAACATATTTTTAACTATTGTCAGTTATTAAAAATATGACATATTTTCTACAGATTTTTTTATTTGTTTGAATTATGAATCATAAAATTTATATTAAATTTTGTTATAAAAATGGAATAAAATTTTAGAAATGTTAAATATTGCATTTTGTGTAAATCTACTATAAATAAAACAAAGATTTACGAATGCTATAATTAATAGCATTCCCGGAACATCAACAACCAATGGAAACGTAGAAAAAGTTAATTAAATTAAAATTAGATAAACGATTAGTAAATCGCGATTAGAAAAATTACTGATAATGTTTGCTTATCGATTGGCTCATGTCATACATTTTTTTTTCATCTAATATAAAATGTGTCACAGTTAAAATTTGTTCCAAAAGTGTTGGAATTCAAATAAAAACAATGAAAATCATAAAATATATGTTTATAGTTTATTGCACCTGTTCATATACATTATTGTATATTCGTAATACTATAATGATACACCAACCTGTATATTCGCCAAACATGGCTCCATGTATTATTTATATATAGAACCTTGAGGCATTGTCGTTATACAGGCATACATGAGATTAAAAGAACATCGTTAAAAGAGATTAAAATCATTTTAAAAATCAAATACCAGATCCGTTGAAGACTAATAGCATCTAATAGAATTTATTAATTTGAATTAAAATTAATAAATAAAATTCTTTTTTTATTATTTTATTATTTATAGACATATATATATATATATATATATATATATATATATATATATATATATATATATATAAAACGATGCTCGTCGCCATTTTTATTCCGAAATATACGTGCGATAGGTGTAAAAATAAAAGGAACAAACTGAACCCCTCAAGTGCAAGGATAGAATAGATATTGGAATTTCGAATATGATAGCGCATGTGTGTTTGTATGTGATCCACTAGCATCACATGCAATAATACTTTGTTTTAAGCGCATAAAACAAGATAAATGCATTTCTCGCGGGATACACAAAGTACGAATTCGGATGGTGGTCCCGCGAGATCGGGGCGGGCTGATCCCCCGAGAGCCCTTTTGGAACCCACCCCCCACCCCCACCCCCCGTCGATCCGCACAACTGGTGTACAAATAGTCGTAAACATAAAATCAAATGGTAACATTCGGCTCGCCTGCTAGAATACTCACTGTTGACATTGGGGCAACCCTCTCGGGTGGTATCCGAAAACGACGTATATCTGCGAATAAAATTGGATAAATTCAATACGGTTGCACTTTATTGTCGTGCACTAATGTCAAACATTAAATATATATATATATATATATATATATATATATCCTTTATTTTCATATTGATAACCGCGAACGTCGTCCCTCGTATATTCCGTATTATTTATACCAACCGGTGCCATAATCATTTTTCGATACTTTAGATTATAGTTTATTTTTATATACGTATCTCAATAACAATTCACGTTTAGAGTTTTATAAATATATAAATTTATCAATATTCTAATTATTTTATACGAGTATACGAATGCTGAAACTTGGACACTAGATTAAAAAACCTTCGATGCTACCGGAAAATGCTTCTTATTCTTCCTCACGCAGAAGGTTGGCGATCCACACGGCCATACGAAAAATTTCTATTGACGAACAGTTGAACCAACGACGAAGATCTTTAAGCCATGAATTTTGACGTCTTCCTATTGATCTTTTCCCCTGAATTTTTCCTTCCAAAATTATCTGGAGAAGCCTATATTTATCATTTCGCAAGATGTGACCGAGGTATTGTATTTTCCTTATTTTGATTGTTTTATTATTTTTAATATTTCTGGAGTTTTATTATTTTTTTTCAAAACCTCCTTATTTACTACTTTGTCGGTCCAAGATATACTTAGTATTCTCCGGTAGCACCACATCTCGAAAGCTTCCAGACGTTTTTTGGTACCAGGGTCTAGTGTCCATGATTCGACACCATATAGAAGAACAGGAAAGACATAACATCTAAGCATACATAATTTTAGTATCATATCAGTGCTTCTAGATGTTAAAAATTTCTTCATGGCTATAAATTGCGTTCTAGCTTGTTCTATTCTAGAACAGATCTCCTTCTTGGGGTCGTGGAAAATGCTAAGTAATATTAAAAACGGTTATATTAAAAAAAAACACAATATATATCAGCCATAATTTGAAAAATGATAAATACAGATTTCTACGGATAATTTTGAAAAGAAAAATTCAGTAGAAAATATCAATAAGAACACGTCAAAAACTAGTGGCTTAAAGATTTTCGTTTTTTGGTTGAAAGATTCATTAGCCACACGAATCGCCAATCTTCTTTTGAGTACACAGCGTAACGATAAAGAAGATACGAATAATATCATAATATTGACACGATACATTTTATTTTTAATTAGACTTATTATTCACACACACACACATATATATATATATATATATATATATATATACATATACAATATACGAGTAAATGAATGAAAATTGGTCAACTCAATCGTAATTACGAACGATATCATTTTATACGATTGCCTCGAGAAGAATGCGATTATTTTTTTCTTTTTTTTTTTTTGTTGATAATTTTTTTCGGTGATCTATGGATGATGTAGATACATATATATTTTTTGGATAAAACAGGGCGAATAAGTGGAATGAGTTAGTTTACGTAGAGGCCTGGCAGAAACAAATAAGTGCCGGGGGCCGGCACTGTCTGACCGCGCGGGTGATTTCCCAAGAGTTCACTTCACTTTTCTTCTATCTTCGCTGGGGTTCTATCGCTTCTCTTTTTCTTTTTCTTTTTCTTTTTCTTTTTCTTCTTCTTCTTCATCTTCTTCATCTTCATCTTCTTCTTCTTCGTTTTCGTATTCGTCTTCCACGATCGCCATTTTACCGATGCCATTTTTTTTTTCCTACTCCTTGACTTTTCGTCTGTCGTTTTTTTTTCCAAGACACTGCTGAAAATTTTCACGTATCGCTTTATGTTTAAATATATATATATATATATATATATATATTATTATTTATATTTTTATGTACAAATTTATCAAGTAGTTTACCGGTCGGTGATTAATAATGTTAGATCTACCTATTTAATTAAAAAAAATATTACAATAAAAAATATTGTTAAAACTGTATATATATAATGTTAATAAAAGTGAATACATAATCTTTAAATTATGAAGTTTTGATAGATAGTATTACATTTATAATATATTTTAGAAAGATAGTTGAAAAGTAATATTATTAAAATTTTAAAAATAGTAAAATTAATATTATAGAAAATATAATACGTATATATATATATATATATATATATATATATATATATATATATATATATATATATATATATATATATATATATATATATAAATATAAAAAGGCAAACGAAAGTTATGGAGAATATCTTTGTTCGCTAACGATACATTATATTTTTAATAGGCGGTGGAAACGTTCAATATTCAGAAATTTCCTCGGTTGGACAAGAACAAGTTTTAAAATGTCGCCGACGACGAGAAGCCGAATGAATAAGTAAACCGAGCGGAAAATTATACGGAACAAACCGTTATAGTGGAATGGGTTAGGTGGATAGGGTTGTGAACCTCCTGTGAACCATCGCGTGTGTGTCCGCACTTGACCAAAGAAAGAGACCCGTCGACTGGTGGCCGACTGTGGGTGGGTGGGTGGGCGGTTCGGTCGGGAGTTTAGGCGATTCTATGAGTTTCTACTGCTATTCGCGATAGGTGCGGTCTGAGAGGAGTGGTAGTTTCAAGCGGGGCGGAAGGTCGGGTCGGTTTGGACCCTTTATGTGTCCCGCGGGGCTATAAACGCGGCCGCATAAAATTGTGCGGTGCCCGGGACATGTTCGCAACACTGGATAAAACCCGTGACCAGACATCGAACCCGTCCACGGCAATTTGCTTAGAACACGAAAACTCCTAGGACAAATCCAAAAAATTGCCATGGCAAATCGTGACGAATGCCGATTCGGCAACGTCACCCGAAAACTATCTAACTATTTCGAATTCTGTGGAAAATGCGAAAACTTCTTATATATATATATACATTGAAAAATGTATGATTTTCTTTATTCGACTCATTCGTAATATAGAATCAACTACCAATATGAAACTGATACATTATATTTAATCATACATATTTGTTGCGTAAATTTTATGTTATATATCAACGTTGGCCGAGCCTACTAAATACGTAATAAAAAATATATAATACAGAAATTATTTATTTAATGAAAACATAAATAAATGTATATCGAATTTGAATATTAAAAATTAAATACATTTATTTATTTTTATTTTTTTGATAATTATTCAAAATTAAAAATTAAAAGGAAACTCGGATGCATTTATCGAGTGCCTCAAATAATTCTTCATTGAGCCGCATGTCGCTCGCGAACCTCAGTTTGGCCACCCCTGTTATATATATATATATATATATATATATATATAATTATATTTAAACTACTATTGTCAGTCTATGATAATATTTTTTTCAATATTTATATATTATATATTATTTTTGAGGTTCAATTAAAATTAATTTTTAAAAAGAAGCTTATTTAATATATTTTGCAAAATGATACAAAACTCATTACCACTACTGCTAAATTCCACATTAAAATATTTAGTTCGTATTATGGGAATTAATTAAAAATATTTGAAATAAATGATAGAATCACATTCTCACAGTAAATGATTTGATTAAGAATTACTTAAATGCATTTATATGTTCGATAAAACTAAAATACCTCTTTATTTATAGAAGATAAATAGTAATGGTATTATTAAAATAATTTTAAATATTAAAATATGATTTTAAAAAACGAAATACCGATCTAAATAATGGTCAAGGGTGACGTGATTAATGACACGAACGTAAATTTTAGAAACAAAGGGAGGCTGAAAAGTGAAAAATATTTAAAAAATATAAAAGATACAAATAATTAAATGAAGCAAAAATGTTGATGCACTTAATCTAATTTCTGAAAATAGTTTTGTCTCATTATCATAAAGAAAAAAATAACTAATAAAGTAGACACTCGTATTTGTTGAATTTCGATTTTATTTTTCATAAAATAAACAGCAACATTAACATTCTTAAAATGATTTATATCTATTTTTTTTTTCAATTTACATTAATTGTAATATTATATTTTATAAAAATGTTATGAGAGACATCTATTTCGCATTTATTAGACTTCTCAATTTTTTTTTTTTACATCTAATATAATTAGTAAATATTAATCATTTAAAATGAAAGTCTAACAGTGAAAAAATAAATTATTTTTATAATAAATTTAAAAAAATCTTACAAAAATATAATTGAAATTTTTTTAACAAAAAAAGAAAAAGAAATATTTTTTTTTTTAATGAAGAAATATTAGTTTGAAAAATGTTCAATAGATATCACTGTCAATTTTTAAATATTAAAATGAGACGCTCATCTTTGTTTATATTATTGTTTGAAAATAATGTGACTAATTTTCGTAATTTTACGATCCTCAAATTATCCAATATTAAAATATTCCGTTAATTAACAATAAATTGACTGGCGTAAACCAACAATTAAATTAATTAAATCAATAATACTTGATTTCATGCAAATGCACGTTTTCTCGATAAATTTCTCTAGTTGCCAAACAGAATATATAATTTAATAAAATTAATATTTAATGTACAAAATACATAGTCATCTTATCGTTTTACGATTATCGTAATTATCCGTATGTCAAATGATTTAAAAATTTATCAAATAATTATATAATATTTAATATAAAATATAATAGAAACATTTAAACCGGTTAGCATTCAAAATTTCCTGGTAATGAATATCGTAATATGATTGATTTAAATTGACGAAATCCGTTAACTTTTTATTATTAAAATATTGGTGATGTCTTAGAGAACTCAGATTTAATCAAAATCAAATTAAAAAAAAATATATTATTTACATTATAACGTTTGTGTATCACTTATAAAATTTTGCTATACAAAATACAATTTACAATATTTCTATTATATAATAGCAATAAAGCAACATAAGAAAATAAATTTTCATATATTTGAATTTTATCCGAGCATAATAAAAATAATATTATACCTATATACTAAACATTTATATACGTATTTCAAAGAACAATCCTTGATTATCAATATTAACCTTTTACGATCCATTGTTGCAAATATGTACACAATATCGATTAGATTTTAAACATATTTTACATATATAATATTTCGATTTAGTATAGAAAATTTCAAAGAACGAGTGAAATCTGTCGAAATCAATTAAATGTGCACAAATTGGTGCGTTCAAAAGAACAATTTTCATTTTTATATAAAAATAAATATGACACATTTAAAAATATATTGAAAAAGCCTTGACCAATTATTATATTATATTACACAACAATCAGAAAGATGATTTAACTTCACCAAAGTTTAGTTCGTCTTCGAAAAGTTCTCCATTTGGTAAAATATATATATAATATATAATAATTAAATATACAGAAATAAATTATTGATATCGATCTTTAAAAATGTAATCGTTTATATTTCGAATGGTGTTACTCATTCAACATTATAATTGACAATATTAAAAGAAATTTTTAAATAAGTGTAATTTTAACAAAGATCCATCTAATTTTATAATTTCCAAAACGAATCTCGAATTTGTTATAATATAAATAAAATAAAAATAAATATTTGATTTTCTGAAAATGTGTAGAAATTACTTTATTAAATTATTCTCATATTTATCTTTAAGAATTATTTTTTTCATTATATCTAATAGATATAAATTTATTCATAACGAAATGAATATTTTATATAGATAAAATATAAATTTAAAAACGATATTGTCAATAATAAATTTTATATTTGTGATTTACAATTATAAAAACCATTTTATTTTTATTATAATTTGTTAAATAAATTTCTAATTGAGCAAAATTATATGATCCAAGGTATCTCTTGAAAAAATTTCGAATTGTTTACTCTATATTAAATCTGTATATATATATATATATATATATATATATATATATATATATATTACTTTCTTAAAAAAAAAAATTAAAACGTTTACGTTCTACTTAAATTATTCAATCAATTTGACAATTATAATATAATTGACAACGATAATGCGAGTTAATAATACGCTTGCTTCTTAAACATCTTGATTTTAGATAAATAAACTGAATCGTTTTGTTGTTCAAAATCAGTTTTATTTTTTATTTTTATTTTTTTTTTTTGTAAATATATAAAATATTTTAATATTATGCATTATTTCTATATAAAATACACAATGTGAAAATAATAAATTTATAAGCGTTATAATATTTTACTATTGGTTTTTCAAAAAAAAAAAAATAATAATAATAATTGACATTGTTCTTTTACTACATATAACGATAGTAAATTGTGATTGAGAACAATAAATTATATGATTTTAAAGATCTGCTTTATACGTTTAATAACATCTATCCATTTTAAATATCTATGAGTTTTTTTTTAATTATTAAATTAAATTTAAGAATGATTTTTTTTTAATAGTCAAAAATATAATAACTATTTGATGCGATTAATTAAACTGGGAAACGATTCGTATTTGGCGCGAATACGCGAGCACGCACGCACACACACACACACACACACACACTATCGTACGTGATGTACGAAGCAGGTAACCGGCATATAATTTAGCATGCAATAAAAACACGACCGTAGTATATAAATGATAGAGTAAAAACGTAGACAATCGACCGTTGTCCACGAGCAAAGCAACACCGTATATATAATACTAATATATATATATATGTATATATATGGTATATGTTATAAAGGAAAACAATCGTTGGTTTTTCCCGCATTTTCGTCGACATGAAATTTTCCGTGTGCGCTCCCTTTTGCATTTCCGGTACGGCGGATGTCGCAAATCTGGTAATTTTACTACACGTTTTCTATACATTTATCAATATTTTACTTGCTTTATACATGTCATATTTATATTTCATGTCGTATTGTATTTATTATTTTCAATGTATAATTAATATGTATGGTATGTGCATTTTGGTGTGTCTATTTTTTAATATTGGAAAATTTTAAATATTAAGTTTAAATATAATAATGAACATTTTTGTTTGATTTTTCGATATAATTTTTAATTGATATATATGCGCGTCAAGTGTTATATAAATACAACCCAAAACCAATGAAATTCAAAAAGGAAAATATAATTTAATTTTAATTGAAATAACTATTATTCAATTTATATACGATTTTTTCCTCTTATTTATAATATATATATATATATATATATATATATATATATATATATATATATATTACTATTTAATATTAATTTCAATATCTAGAAGAAAAAAAACTTCCTTTTATTCGATCAAAATTCAATATTAAATCAACTGTTTCGTATAATTCATAATTTTACACTTCATAATAATCCACATATCATACAGAATAAATTATAATGTTTCAGAAAAAAAAACCAATCTCGAATATATTTTTCGTTAATTTTTTTTTTCAGTATGCAAACATAGATACAAGACACAACACTATTTTAAATAGTATCACATTACGTTTACAATTAACCGACATTAATTTAATAATCCAACTGTTTATCTTGATATATATATATATATATATATATATATATATATATGTATATAGTGGTTTTAAAATTAATTAAATTTTATGCCTGATGTTTATTAAATTGTTTTACATTTATAAATCAAACTTAACTATATAATAAACTTCAATATCATTTAATGATTAACAGTTATTTATCACGAGAAATGTTTTGTTTTATTTTTTTTTTTTAGAAAATGTCTGAAATACAATAAAAATAACCTGCAGCGTTCTGTTAACGTGTAAAAAAGTAAACATTTTTATCTTGACAATAAACGTATTGACTCAAATAAGATACATCTATAAATATTTTTATGACAGTTTACCGTTTTATAACGTATATTATGCATTAATTTCATTTACATAAACATATTGATAAATCTCATGATGACAATGAATGGCGTTTAGTATATGTAATTAAAAAAAAAAAACATTCTATTAACAATGACCAGATTCGATCAACTTGAAGTCTGCAAACCGTTCGCGGTCCTAAATAATCAAAAATTCTATCATATATATAAAGTTTAGATTAGAAAAAAAAATTGTTAAAAATCGTTGCATATTTTAGTATATTTATTTATATTATAAAAATTTGTATTTATATAAATATAATATATTTATATAAATAAAATTAAAATATGTATTTTTAATTAAAAAAATAAAAATATATATTTTACGCTTTTTATCATAATTATATGTAATATGTACAAATCGTTATTAGTTTTAAGATATTATTAAAATAATATCTTTATTAATTACAGATTTTTTTTAAGCTAGAAATCTATCTTGGAATATAATAATAGTCCTTCCGAAAAAAAATAATAACTCAATTATGAAACACGAGAGATTTGCATTGAACTAAATTGAAATTCAGCTATGATATAATTAAATTATTGAAAAATAGTAATATATATATATATATATATATATATATATATATATATATATATATATATATATATTGCAAAGCCTATTGTTAATATTCTTTAACTAAGTAATGATAACATTTTAATTTCATTCTTATTTAAGTTACATTAAACGTGATAATTTGTTTATTTATGTTGTGATTTTTTTTTCGAAATAGTATCCATGTAATACTATAAATTTTAGAATATAAATAAAAATCATATTAATATATTTACACACACACACTACTATTATATTTCAACACATATTTATGATTTTTATTTTTGTTTTGCTATATATATATAATATTATATCAATGACGTACAAATACGCCCACGTCTAAATATTCGCATCCACAATTTTTGTGAATTTCTTGATATCTATACAAATAATACAATTAAACTAATAATAGATAATTAATTTAATTTCTAATCAATATTCATAGAAAAATTTTTAAAACATTTTTCATGAAAAATTATTTTTGTTAATTTTATATATATAATTCTTAAACATTTTTAACGGTATTAATATATAATATAAATTATTATTATATTTTTTTTTAGTTCGTCATATCTATACGATTTTCCTTTTTATATTATAACAGGATTTAGCATTGATTGCGCCATTTTCGTTATCCTCGAAATGCACGACTTCCGATTAGAATCCGCATTAAAAATCCATTCACAAATTACATGACAATGATCTTTTTTTTTTCATATGCAAATTTAATTTAATAAACACTCTAAGAATATTAATCAATTATTGAACAGACATTGATAATTATTAATCGAATTTTCCCTTAGAATCAATGCTGCACTCGTGTCACGAATTGCTCATTGTTATTTTTTTTTATTATTATTTATTATTATATGATATATTATACTTACAATAAATAAAAAAAAAAACACTTCAATTCTTTCGACGATAAACAAATTAAATTTCTTCGATAAAATCGGGATATTGCTATATTGTTTGTTATCTTTCATATCACGGCCGAAGCCGAGTAATCCAGATTAATTACTTTATGTATATTTGTAATCCGGTTATATGATGTCACTTGAAAAAAAGAATTTTTATACATTTAATAGATGCGATAAGTAAATATTTTCATTTGCTATTTTTTTTTCCATCTAAAATTGCAAGAATCCAATATCACAAAAAAATATATAATATTAAAAAAATTCTTATTATTAGAATTCTGCGACGAATTATTTCATAAAATTAAAATTGTATAGTATTATAAAAAAATACATATATATATATATATATATATATATATATATATATAAATTATAAAATCATACATTGAACAATAAAATTATAATAATTATTATATTAATCAACAGCTATTAAAACTCATAGTTTTTCCTGTTATTTTATATATAGTATTAATATTCAAAAATTCTTAGAAATATAAATAATTACCGTTTTTTTTTTTATAAATTCACATTTTTCATTCTATAATACTAAAATATACTCTATAATATTAATTGATTTTACGGAATTAAGATGATTACTCGTTTTTTTTATATAATTTAATTTAGAAAAATATAATATTACATAACTAAAAAAAAATAATAGATTTCTAGTAAAACTTATATTCATATTATTTAATACAAAATTTGACATTTTTATCGCATTAAGCTCTTTTAGAGATTATATATTTAATACATTTTTTAAAAATTATACTAAAAAAATTGAAAAACGAGCATTAAATATATATATATATGTGTGTGTGTGTGTGTGTGTGTGTGTGTGTGTGTGTGTGTGTAATTTATGGCGGATTTGCTTGTTGAGTGTGCATTGAAGAAATAAATAATAGTGTTCTAATTAGAAAAAACAATGATAAAAATTAAAACAGATTTTTGCTATAGAAAAAAAATTTAAAGGTCTTCTAAAAAAAAACCAGTATATTAATGTTTATATAGTTTAATAGTTTTTTTTTTGTCGCATATAAATTATCAACAGATCGATACATATTTCAACTCTGCTTTCATAATAACTATCATTATTATTGATAAATAATATATTTAATAATACCATAATACGAACGCGTGCTACAATTCGACCGCACGCTTTCATACGATCGTTGTTAAACTTACACTTTAAAAAATATAGTCTTTCATCGTTTCATTAATTTTATTTATTTATTTTTACTATATATCGGATTCGTAACGTTCTTTTTAAACGGCGCACAACTTGTCAGATATATAATAATATAAGAAAAAATATATAATAATTGTATTGCAATATCTTTTTCAGTTTGAAGAAGGTGTGCGGCGTATTTCTAATATACACCATTTAAAATTATATTTTTTAACATGTATTAATTATTTCTAAATAAAAATTATTATCATGTTACTAAACATTTCACAAAAAAAAAACGATAACCTATAAATAAACGATAATTTTGTAAAAAAAAAAAACGTTGATTTATATATACATAATTTACATCATAATTTAGTTGTTTTTTTTTTTTACTAGATAATGACTACTTTTTCTTTTAGTATAATTATTAAAAATAATGATAACAAATTAATATATAAATGCAGCGATTACAAACTAAAAATTCTTTCATTTCATAAATATATATCGAATATAGATTTAGAAAGATTCACAATGCATATTCCGAAAAGAATTTCAATTGCTTCTATTTTCTTTCAGAAGCGTTAATCGTATTTTTTACAAGTGTAAAAGAATTTTTGGCATAAAATATTACCTCACATTATCATTAATCTTCACAAATATTACACAATGCCAAAAAAATAATTTTAGAAATAATTTTACGAAATTTATTAAAATATTTATAACGAATATTGAACGATCACTTTGTTTTTTTTTTTTAGATTCATATACAAACTTTAGATAATAAAAACATTTTTTTCATTATATTAAAATTAATCAGTTTAATCGATTTTATTTAATAAAAATATTTCTATCGATTATACTATGATTTAGAAAAATTATGTTAACAATAAAAAAAAATATTCAGACGCTAGAAGAAAACTGTTATAGAATCCGCGTGTTTGTGTATTTGTAAATATGTAAAAACTCACATATATATATATATATATATATATATATATATATATATATATATATATATATATATATATATATATATATATATATATATATATATTTATTTGTCCCTTATGTAACTTAGTTTTATTTCTAGACAACGATTCGCTATCACGGCAATAGTAACGTTCGTTTGACGCGTGAATTAGTTCATTTTTCAATATATCGCATTATATATTGCATACGCGTTTTATATCTGCGCTTATTTTACATACACACATTTTTTTTTTTTTTGTTTTGGTTAAATATATTTATTTCGGTATATTTCCAGAGTTCGATCAGTTCTATCAAAATGCCGGACGAAGTGGTCAATTCCACTAACGGACAGAATCCTTCGGCTCCGGCTCCGTCTTCGATAAAATCTTGTAAGTATCTATCATTCTTTCCGATCTTTCCATTGATAATATTTCTAATTTTTTTTTTCCATCATCTTTAATATCAAACTTGTTAAATTTGAAATTTTGTCAAATGTATCGGATTTTCATTATAAAAAAAAAAATAATCAGATTCTTCAACAATTCAATGCAATCTTTAATAAATTTTAAAATTTGAAAAAATCGACGATAATTTAATTACTAATTAATTAACTCAAATTCGATATTTACAAATTATAATTTTCAGATCAAAAATCCATTGACTATAATATTAATTAAAAAAATATATATTTTGCTATAATTACATTTTAATATGTTAAAATAAAATAATGTGACATGATTAATAATTTAGTATAATTTTAATATTACATGTTTTAAAAAGTATATACAAATATATAATTATAATAATGTCTTTCTTTTTAATAAGAAAAAAATCAAGAAAAACTTGTGTAAAACCATTTTCAACAATTAAATATTTAAAAGTGAATAATTACATAAAATAGACAACTTCTGTGAAAATTTTAAAAAAGTCGTTTTTAATACTTTATTATTTTGAAATGTAATTATTTAAATTTGTATCATTTTTTCTAAAATCCGGTTAATCGAAAATCAAAATTATATTAAACTATATATTTTATAAAAAGAAAATAAAACTATTTTTCGCATACATTTTTTTTATGGTTTATAGGTTAACTTTATTACATATTCAAAAAAGATAAATCTGTACCAACCTTCAAATTGAATTTGAGTTAAAGTTCAAATTAAATTTGAACCTACTTACCAAATGATAGTAAATATATATATATATATATATATTCAACAGTTCACAATTATAGAATCGTGTAGAAAAAACCAAAATTAACCAACAGAATAACACTTATATATCTTTTTTCTATCGATTCATATCTTTTATCTATCTTGATAATTTTGAAATAATAAAAAAATCATATTAAATTGAAATCATTTTAGGTCAATATTGGGAATAAATCAATAATACAATAATAACACTTGAATTTGCTAGATTTATTGTAGAATTGACTTTTTATTATCGAAATTGTTCAAAGTAATCACATTTTATGAGACACTTGATGTGGATTTTTTTTTATCGTACTTCATGAGTGTTAATACAATATAATTATCATATTGCGCTGCAAACAAACTAGTATTTTTTTTTTTATTACAGAATTTACTTGCTCTCTTTCGTTTCTATTTCTGATATTGATTTAATTTTTCTCACATTGTGATTAACGATAAACAAAAATGATTGCAATCGTGATTTATTATTATATTCATTCTTGAATTATATATGTATATTATGATTTTTATACTATTTCAATTATATTCGACTTATTCGATTCGGTTTTTATCTTCTCAATCGTGTCAAAACGTCGTCTCCGCATTGGTCTTTTGAGTTTGCTGTAGAGCCAGAAGTCGCACGGAGCCAAATCAAGGCGAATACGGTGGTTGCGGAACGATATGAGTCGAGTTTTTGGCAAAAAAAGTCGCGAAAAACCAACGCAGTATGTCATAGTGCATTATCGTGATGAATGATCCAAGAACTATAAAAATACGTGTAACTCGGAGATAATTAAACCTTTTGATAAACGAACGCTTAACAATTATTATAGACAGTCCTATCAACCTAGGAAAAAAAATTTACAATTTACCCGGGAGTCTTAAATGACAATTTTACCTTACTTTTTAATCACAGTAATATATCTAAATATCAAACGGAATTGAAATAATGATTTAAACCATATAACGAATGTAGAGATTCTTGCATATAAAGACAACATTGAAAACACATTATTGTTTAGATATTAATGTATGAATAAAAAGTTGAAAATATGAGTTTTAAACTAACTTAAATTAATCATGAAAATATTGACTTTACATATGTAAAATTCTAAAAAAAAAAAAAACACCTTACAAGAACATAAAAAGTTAGCTTACAAAAGGCCACATGCGGTCTTAAGGCCGCAACTTCTCTATCCCAGCCGTAGTAGACTTTTCAGATAAAAGATAACTCGATTTTATAGTATTAAATACGTTGTACAAATAATTTTCTTTATTTTTTTTATAATAAACTGTAGAATAAAATTATATAACATAATAGAAAATTATCTACACTTGTCCTATTAGATTTACAAGTTCATATAATGACTGTAGGGTGACCATAACCTTCTAAATGTTATAAAACGGTCTCGATATTTTTAATGCCAGCTGGCAGAACTCCATTATTTCGTTTTTCTTATACAGCTTATATATTATTGCTTATTAAAAGAAACTATATTGTATGCGTAATTTAAAGAAATGATTTAATATTGTTAAAATAAAAAATGTCAAACATTTCATACAAAATATAATTAATCCATCAGATTTTAAATAATTAAATAAAAAAAACACAACTTAAATAACTATTCACTATAAACTATTTATTACCTATTATTTAACTATTTTATTTTAATATAAACTATTCACTATATATTTTATATTATAAAATAATATTTTTTTTTGATTTTTAAAATTATTGATGACACTTTTTAAACTTATTTTTTTTTATAAAAAATATTAAATTATTGAACGCGACTTGTTCATACATTTGTTTTTTATTTATTAGAAATCTCATTAAATAATTGCATTTCAAGATAGTACAGACAAATAATTCTAGTTCTGATAAATATGTTGTCGTAAATTACGTTATATTTATTTATTTATTATTCTTATAAAAATTATAATCCAATTAACATCTTAGTAATTAATTTTGAAGGGTGTGTGTGTATGTGTGTGGTTTTTTTTAATTTAATTTTATATTATATATATATATATATATATATATATATATATATATATATATATATATATTAATGTTTCCTGTAGAATATTATATATTTTTATTTATTATATAATATATATAATAAAATCTAAAATTAACATTAAAAGCAACAAGAAACCATAGTTTTTTTTTATATAGAACGAATATTCTATTTTAGATACAAAATAGTTGTTTTTTTCATTCAATTTCTAATATCGGAACTTGGATAGTCTCTTATTTTATTATAATATATAGTGGATTTTGTCATCTAGTCTCATTCATAGTTAATTTCGTGATTTTATTTTTTATTTCTAAATATATAATAAAAGATTGAAAACAATACGTTTATATAATACATTTATTTTTTTTTTGCGTGTTTAATAATTTATATTATTAAAATATAGTAAAACTTTTTAAAACGTATATATATATATATATATATATATATATATATATATAACAAGAAAAATAATAAATTTATAAATTATTAAATTTAGTTAATCTCTATAAAAGTACTAATTATAAGCGATATAATTTATAATTTATGTGCGTTTTTCGTTATCTGTTTCATTTTTCTTTTATATATGCAGATGTCGTTCAAATCATATTTTTTATACTAATATGTATATATATATATATATA
This sequence comes from Leptonema lineaticorne, assembly GCA_024500535.1. Lineage (NCBI taxonomy): Eukaryota > Metazoa > Arthropoda > Insecta > Trichoptera > Hydropsychidae > Leptonema > Leptonema lineaticorne. The sequence continues at coordinate 2,908,756 of JANIJI010000005.1, read as the reverse complement.
TATATATATATATATATATAATTTCTTTTTAATATAAAAATAAATCATTTTCAATGTTTAATTAATTTATTTAAAATTTTCTTTCGTAATATATATATATATATATATATATATATATATATATATATATATATATATATATATATATATATAATATTAAAGAAAAGGTTTTATTTTTAACTGATTAAAATAAAAATATTCATGGAATATTTTCTCAGTAGATATTTGTTTTAATTAAATATTACCTTATCTCTATGAAAATTTACATAGGTTTGACAGTATTTACTTATAATCTCTTTATGTCGCAATTAGTTCTACTTCAGTTTTCCATTGTATATCAATGATTAATTAAGATAACTTAATTTCATTGAAATATATATATATATATATATATATATATATGCGTTTTTATCATTTTTATAAATAATTATAAAAGTAATATACGACTTTCAATATCGATAATTGATATGTTTGATTACTTCTAATTAGCGCCTTATTATATACAATAATTATAACAATAATGAAAAACAAAAATATCGATTTCATTTTACAAATTTTTAAGAAATTTTATTTTATATTAAATAATATTTATATACATATTAATATATAAATATTAATGAAAATAAATAAATGAAACTATTAATTAGCTAATTTTATATAATGATTATTTATTTAAATAAATTTACTATAAAATATAATCATGCACCTTTTTATTCTCGTAGAATCAAATATATTTTTAAACTATTTTCATTCAACATCGACTAAAATAATTTTCACTTTCGATTCAAAATTCCAACTAGAACATCCATTGAACGAACTTATTTCGGGAGTTGCGAGAAAAAAATGTAAACAGATTTATGAAAAAAAAAAAGTACAAAAGACAAAATTCTCGAAATTTGAAAACACTGCAACAATATAAATGAATCAAAGCAACGCGTTAAATATATTTCATAAATAAATATATATATATATATATTTTTTTTTTTTAATAATACCGAAATTCAAATTTATATGCAAAACAGAAAAGAAGATCTCGTGCCGTTAATTGATAATTAAAATATATTATATATAAACCGCTTAATAGGACCACTGGCAAGCCACTTATTAGAGCCAAAATAAAGAAAACATATTTTGAAATATTTGTATTTTTTTTAATTTTGACTTATAAGATCACGTTTATTTGGACCAATATGATTGATTGGTATATATATATATATATATATATATATATGTGTGTGTGTGTGTGTGTGTGTGTTTGTGTATTATATAATATAATATAATTTATTGAACTTTTAGTGAACCAAAACTCTTCCTAAAAATCGTTATATACTATGAACTTAATCGTTCATGATATATATATATATATATATATATATATATATATATATATATATATATATATATATATATATATATATATACATACATATCGATGATATAAGTAAGTAGTGATTGTAAAAATTATAATAAATTATAAATATCTAAAATAGATCTCTCAATAATTAACCATTAAATAAAAATATAAACATAGATAAGCGGTGTTCTCTATATAAAAAAAAAAGTCGATCGGGGTTATTTATTGTTGTTATCAATAGTTTGTTAATTGGATGATTATTTGTTATCCGGGTTCATTTCTTGAATAGTTCGATATCACATAGCCAATAATAATAATAATAATACAACATAACCGACTATCGATAAATTGCAATTGTCGTTCAATTAGCGAATTTCCTGTCGCCATTTATTCATGTTAAAACAAAATTATTGCAAAAAATAAATATATATATATATATATACGAAAATTTTATAATTAAATATAGTCGACTTACAATTTGTAATTACTATTAATAAATATATAATTTACACACAATGAAAAGTGATTTCTAAAGAATATTTTCATTTTTTTTTATCTATCAGTAAAAAAAAACTGAAATTAATTTTTTTTACTATTGATTGACAATTCTCCATGCCATTTCTACAAATAAGACTTAGTTAATTCAATCGATGCGTAAATAATAAATCTCAGAATTTATTATATACAATAGACATTTCGATAACTGATTGATAAAACTAGTAGAGAAAATAAGTAAATTTTTGAGAGGAAAAAAAAATTACAATATCATGAAAAAATTGGTTTGATATCGATCATTAATTTCAAAATACTCCAAAAATATTATTAACGCATTCAAATAAGGTGTCCTTTACAATTATTCTAAGTTGAATGTATTTCTCAAATGTTTAACTACGTTATAAAAATAAATATCCATTTACAACGATTTTAATTATATTTTTTTTATTCATTCATGATTTTTATTCATTCATGATCATGATATTTATTCAGATTAGTACTATGAATCAATTGGTCAATTCAACGATAGGGATATTCTTAATTAAAATAGGGGCTTATTATTCTTTCTTTTACACAATGATAATACTTAAATATTTAAACAAATTTAAATATATTATAATAATATACGATTGTATTGAATGAACTTTAATAAACTTCACTTACCGTAATATGGAAATGAACTATTAAAATACTTTATATTTTATTGGAAAACATTTTTGCTAAAATTGCATTATGAACAAAAAAAGTAATATAATTAGTTGCACATCATAAGAATCAGTAACTCTTATCAATTCTTTGATTTTAACACTTCACCACGGGGCCAAATATGTCGCTGTCATAGTAAAAGGGGGCTAATTTTGCAAGCATTTCACAAAACAATGTATCAACATTAAAAATCTAATAAATTGAGAATAAAAAATACAATGTAATATTTTTTTTCATATATACCAAATATGTATTCATCAGATGACATCATAATTCTATATATAATTTAATCGAATTACTTCGTTACCATCATTTACTATCAGACGACGCAAAGCGTATTACTACGCTTCCCCCCTTTAACCGATAGCAGGCGTCAATCGTATTACTACGCTTTATTTTAGTAATGTGTTAAATATTTCAAATTAAAAAAAATAAAAATAATTATATATATATATATATATATATATATATATATATATATATATATATATATATAAATTAGTTAAAAACTTTATTTCAGCCATAAATCTTGTGATAAAAAAGCTTTTCTTAAAATAATATTAAATTTAAATTATTCAATGTTGCATTAATTGTAACAATATTAAAATGAAATAATTACACTTTCATTATAATATTATTACATTAATATTTTCAAACATATATTGATACTGTTTTTTTTTAAAAAATTATAGCACTAAATACAACAAAATAACGAGAAAATTCGATGATTTCGTTCATTTTTAAATGACATCTCTTTTTAGAATAGAACCGTTGTATTTTTTTTCGTTTTTTTTGTTTGTTTGTTTTCAAGAAATAACAAACTAATTGTTATCTGTTGAGAATAAAAAAAAATATGTATTTTTTTTTAATTAAGTGCAATTTTATCGATTTAAAAAAAAATACGAATTTTTTTTTTTTAATAAAAACCGTTATATATTTTATATTTATTTATTCATAACACAATTTATATATCAATTTCAATCGATATTCTTCAATATTTATAGAACCGGTAATAAATAATAATTACAAATATCGGATTTAAAAAAAAATATTATATTAATATATAAAATTAAAATTTATACATATATATATATATATATATATATATATATATATATATATATATATAATACTTAATAAAATTGATATCTTATATCACTTCAACGTTTCTTTTCTATTGTAATCTTTGCGCTAACTCAAAGTACAGATTTAATTTGCAATAGATATTATTATAAATTTCTATCATATAATTAATCGATTAGTATAATTCATAAATAGTATTATTTTCAGAACATATTTTCAATTATCTACTATTGGAATCAAATTTGAAAAACAAATATATATATATATATATATATATATATATTTAAAGTTTTATATTTGATTATTTAATTTATAATGCATATACTGTGGTTGTCAATATTTATTTTTTTTTAATAAATTATTATTTTTTTATTTTTTTTTTTGTGTAATATGGAAAACAATGATGATGATTAATAATAATAATAATAAATGAAAAATGAATGATATAGTAATTTTTTTTAAATAAATCCGCCGAATAGTTAACAGTGTGTCGTTTACAAGTGTAACACTATAAATAAGCATGTGGTTACCGGTGGCGCTCACGAACGACTCAAGTCCACGAGAGACAATATCATTCGTTCGTTGACGTCGTCGGATCGTGCACGCTTTAATAATAAAACATTTATTATTTTTAATTTTTTATTTTTTTATCACGTCACCGTTTGTTTTTTATTTATTTTATTTTTTTTTCTAAAAAAAAAAAGGGAAAATATGGCGAAACGAGGTAAAAATAAATAAATAAATAAAATTAACATTCTTGCGCGCGATTCCCCCCTTTTTCACAATTTCGAATTAGCGCGCGTTCAAAGTTTTTCCGGTTAAAAAGGAAAGAAACAATGGCGTCGCTAAATATAAAAACGGCCGCACGCCATTTTACATAAATTATCGCGTTTTTACACTTTTACTTGTTTTTTTTTTTCGTTTTATTTTATTTTATTTATTTGTTTCGTAGGGACATATCGTAAAAATAGTATCGTATTATCGTCGATTGAATCGATTTAAATCAGTGTGGTAATGGACTTTATCTGAACCTCTGTATTATTTTATGATAAGAAATATTCGTAAAAATGTAATATAATCTATTTCACATTAAACTAATTATATATATATATATATATATATATATATATATATATATATATATATATATATATATATATATATTCTTAAATTTTACTCTACTCCGACTAACACTTTCATCATCTAAACTTTACCATATATAAAATAAAAAGTAATATAATTTTTTAAAATGTTTTCAAAAATTGTCAATGCTTCTAGTTATAAAGTAAATTGATAAAAAAAATACGATAATATATCGAAAGATTGAATTCTTCTTTTATATTTATTCTAAGGTAAAATTTCATTTTTTGTTATTTAATTTTTTTTTAATGATATTATTATAATGTGTTAATAGCAACAGTAGATAATTTCATATTATCAATACTGATATATATATATATATATATATATATATATATATATATATATATATATATATATATATATATATATATAATTTATTTTTTATCCTATTATATTAAGATAACCTTCGATATATGAAAATATACATTTTTAATACGGGAAAAAAAACCGTAACCACGAAATTTTTTGTCAATTAATTATTTAATTATTCTAATCGCATACAAAAATTACTTTTTAAGTATTTATATATGCAATATATTTAATTATTTTAATTAGTTTTTTTTTTCATAAAATGTATAGAACTAAGGTGTTGAATAAATCAGTTTCCAAATCATTATAAATTAGTTAATTATTATATATATATATATATATATATATATATATATATATATATATATAATAGGACATTCGTATAGAGCAGTGTTTCCCAACCTTTTTAGGCCATGCCCCACCTTAACATTTCTAAATTTTTTATGCCCCCCTACATAATTTTTAACCTTCAAAAATTGTTTTGTTCGTGTCGAGTCCATTTTAAAATTGCCCCCCCTTAACTATCAAATTGCCCCCCTGTGGGGCGTAGACCCCACGTTGGGAAACACTGGTATAGAGGATTATTATACAATTTAGTGATCATTTTTTTTTATCATGTATCGACTTAACAAACTAACTAATATTGATTCTGAGTTGATGATTAGCATCATCAGCTTTGTTATTTTAATATATTTCACTAATAACATCTGCAAACACATACACACATATTCAGAGAGAGATTCATTTTGTTTTATTAAACAATAATTTTACAATCTCTATAAGTTATTTTTAGAGCACTGTTTCAGATAATAAACAATAACATTTCACTAAATCAAAGTTCAATTAAAGAAATTTAAGCGTGTAATATAATTAAAAATTAATATTTTAAATTGCATAAAGTATTATATATCAATATTACATCAAAAATTATAAACAGTATTAAAGTTACGATATTGAAATATAATTAAAAATATATAAATAAAAAGTAAATGATGAGGAATTGGTCCCAATGTATATATATATATATATATATATATATATATATATATATATATATATATATATATATATATATATATATATTAGATTAAAAAATGTGTTTAAGTTTTAAAATATGCATTTTCATAGAAAAATATATATATATAATAATATAAATAAAAAATTGCTAAGAACACATTTTATACAGCTGAAGAGGATATATTAATAAAAATTGAATAAAATAATCCCTCACTTTAAAACTATAATATAATATGATATTTATATTTTATTTTAATATTTATACACAATTTTAAATTTTTATAATTCACTCTGTATATTTTATACATCGCATAATCGTTTCCCATACTTTCAACTAACATTACCGACATTGTTCCGTATTAAATACGCTAAAAATGTTTTAAACTATTAAAACTAGATATATATATATATATATATATATATATATATATATATATATATATATATAATTTAAAAAAAACACATTAAAAATCCGCGATATAACGGAAAAAATTGATATAAACATTTCATGTTAACATAGCTAAACCGAAATAAACGAAGCGCATATTAGCGAAAGATTACTGCAATTTCTTCTTGATAAATACTATTTATTCTAATTAATTAATCAATTTTTTTTTTCAATAAATACACACTGTCTAAATTCGTACAATTTATAAAATATATATAAATATATATTTTAATTAATATCAATTACAAAAAAAAAATATAATATTAAAATATTTTTTTATATATAATATATTCTTTCACATCGTTGAACTAATATATAGTGAAATGAAAAAGACAAAAAAAAAAACCACTAAACTTTACACTAAATCAACATCACAAATCAAGAAATACTGACCGATCAACTCTTACCTTATACATATATCAATTATATCGTACCGAAACTGACTTTCTCTATTTTTGTTATGATTCGATATGTTAGAGAACAAAAAAAAAAAAAACAAGTTCAAAATTGACCCGCATATTTATTACGTTCTATAATACGCAATACGAATCGATTAAAAATTAAATACGAAAATAGACAAATTTCACGACTAATATTTTTAATATTCCCGCATCGTCCAAGTTCTATTTTCGAAAATATACAATACGAAATCAACTATTTATTTATTTATTGTATATTACCTATTGTTTGTTGATTAATCACAAAGTTTAAAGTTTATATATATATATATATATATATATATATATATATATATATATATATATATATATATATATATATATATTCTAATACGTGGCAAATGTTAGATTGAATTAGAGCATGGTTTAGATTGATCGGTTTGAAAGATAAATTTGTGATTGAATATAAAATATAAATCATTTGTAACTAAATAATAATTTATTAACGAACGTGTTGGCTAATTTGAATGCGTTCACATTTTACGAATTCAATGTCAACTTTTCTTTCATCATCAATCAACATTAAAATCAATCGACAAAATCTGTTTAGAATTCCAAAAGAAAAAAAAAATTTTTCTTTATCGTATTTCCGTTTATAATCTTTAGAATTTTCAATTGGACTTTCATAAACAGTAATATATTCATAATCGATTATCTGTGTCGACTTAGAACTTTATATATATATATATATATATATATATATATATATATATATATATATATATATATATATATATTCATATTATTTATGTATTAATCTAACACGTGAATATATTAATTATTCTTAGTGTCAACTATTTGATAGATTAAAAACTTTCGTACAATTTATATATTGAGAAATGATCTTAACAATATAAATATCTAACATAATTCAAAAAGAAAAACGTTATTTGATATAACTTGACTATTTTAAATGAAAAGTTTCGAACATTTGACATGGTAAAATGTCATTTTAACAAATTTATTTCATTTTATGATAAGACCTGAAGGATACATCTGATATGTAAATAATTTAAAATATATATAAATATATATATATCAAGTCACATTTTCAGAACGCAATGTGTAAAATATGCAATGTCGTTTTTAACAGTCCAAATATTGAATATAATCATTTTATATAATATATTTTTGAATTACGATTTCAGTAAACGTTTTTATATATTAAAAAAATATATATATTTTGATGTGACGCCAATGAAACTGGCTGACGATTTATTTTAACTTGACTAAAATTGTCCACAACAGCAACAAAAAAAAAAAAAAAACTATATCTAAGATTGTCCACAATAAATAAATATTTAGAAAATATTAAAAAGTTAAGAATAATTAAAGCAACCGTTTCGCAACGTTTACAATTCTTATCATATTTTACAGCGATATTCTAAAATAACCATTAAACAGACAGGTTTTGAAGTCGCTCTTTATTTATTTTTCAGTTTCGTTTTCAGAAGTCATCGGCGGTTACTTATCAAAAATAATAATAATAATAATAATAATAAAGAATAAAAATAACATATTTGCTCTTAACAGATCTCGACTATTTAAACTAAAAATTTATCACGACCTTTTCGCTTTAACGAAAAAATCTCACAAGAAAACGGCTAAATTGAATGTATAGAAGTAAATAAAAAAAGTTCTTATATATCAAAAATTAATTCTAAAACTATATTAATAACTTTTACAATAAATTTATATAACGAATCCGCCTAAAAGAATATCTAGTCCAAATCAATGTATTCTAACTATTTAAATATTTTCCCATCAAAAATTAATTATTATATTCATCTCTAATCTTTTTAATATAACACGTGTGTTAAATATGAAATGGAAAAAATCGTATTTTTAAAACATTATAAATCTTATCATTCTAAAATTTTCCTATGACATCTCAATATAATAATATTCTCATGCAGTTTCATTGTAAATTATACACTAGTCTAAACAAATACACTGTTCATATTAAATTATTGTTTTCATTTAATAAATATATATTTATATAAGTTTATTATTATAATTTACAATAGTTATCTCTTATTATAATTTTATTAACCTAAATTAGCATAGTATAATAAATATGATTAGCAATAACAAACAATCTGTACTATATTACAGCTATAATATAAAATATAAAGAGCCGTTTACCAGTTTCTTACGTATATTTTATTATTTTAAAAAGTAAAAAATAAATAAATAAATCCTGTTAAATACGAAAACTACTACTGAACGTTTTCAACTTACTAATAGAATATAGAATAAATAATTTCAATTGAGATCAGGATTGTGAATTAAGATTTATCAAATCCTATGTAATTAATTATGAAAAAAATATATATATTACAAATTTCACATTCAACAACACTTCTAACACATAATAATGAAAATGTTATAGAATTTATTTTTTTTAAACACTTTTTCATATTAAAATTAATGAAAATTTCGTTTCAAAATCTTTTTTTTTTTTTTTTTTGTTTTAGGGACTTCTGAAGTGTTAAGTCGCAACGGTTTGCGATGCTTCATTGCCGAACTGATTGGAACCTTATTGCTGGTTATGATCGGTTGTATGGGATGTCTTCCTGGATGGCCTTCCGGTGCACCGCCATCGATTCAATATTCGACATCTTTCGGAATGGTGGTTATGTTTGTAATCCAGGTAATTATTACAAGTGATTTAAAATCATAAATACTAATGAAACGATTTAGACTATAAAACTACATATATTTATATATATATATAAATGCAAAAATTGTTTTATACAATAGAATCGGGATACATTTTTGTTTGTAAAAGGCACTATTTCAGCGATGGTCTTCTCTCATGGTGACCGAACCGCAATTCAACGAAAGAAAAACATAGTATGAAACGGTGTAAATGAAGAGTCTAAAATATAATATTTAGATATTTAAACATAGATTTATATTGATATCTAATTTAAAAGCTTTCTTCATATAAAACAATGTAAAATTCCACTACACAACAATATAAAAAGGCCGCACTTGTTGGTCAAAACAAAAAAAAAATGTACGGCCTTAAGGCAGTAGGTTCCTCATTCCTGCTGTACACTATTAAAATATCTAAATCGATTATTTTAAATTTATTAGTTTAGTCAAAAGTTTAAACGCCAAATAAATTATATATATATATATATATATATATATATATATATATATATATATATATATATATATATATATAATTATGAAATTTCTGTTTACACATGTAAAATATAAAAATTATCAAAATCGAAAGACCGCTTTTGGTCAAAGACCATTTCCACGATATTTTTAATCGAAGGTCAATTTTTAGTACTCCATGATAACCCTTATGTTTTCGATAAACATAAATGTAATACATTCGTTCCGTTATCCAATATTGAAATATTTGTCACATTATCTAATATTTCATGGTCAAAAAAAATGTTTGTCGTATGTTGTTTTTCCATATAGCAATAATGGCGGCCTTTTTTTTCTTTACGACCAAATGAATGCAATATATATATATATATATATATATATATATATATATATATATATATATATATATATTTATATATTTATATACAACACAGATCACATCAAAGCGAATGAAATTCCAATTGAAACGGTTTAGGAATGTTTAATTTATACAAATTATTAACAAACAAATGGCAAAATAGACAAGGTGAACTAGATAATGTGTAACTGTACTATCGAAAGATATGATGTAATCGTTCATACTTTCAGAACATAAAAAACAAATAACTAATTTACAATTTGCATACAACTTATAAATTCAGCGCGAGATTATCCTTTCATTAAAACGGCATGCGTGCGACTTTATGAATAATTTATGTAATGAACGTTTTTTTTTTTTAATAAATATTACATGATTGAAATTATTTGAAATGTTTTTATGTATCTTCACTTATTAGCGATGTTATTTTAATACTTGTGTGTATTTTCTCAAGCAAACAGCGACATTTTATAACTGCTACAAACTTTTTTAATTATTCGAATATATATATATATATATATATATATATATATATATATATATATATAACTGCGAAATATGATGTTCATTGTGTTTTCGATTGTATATGTTATTATCTGCAGATCACGGGTCACATATCCGGAGCTCATGTTAATCCTGCCGTTACGTTGGCATCGGTAATTTTCAAAACTACATCAATATCAATGGCCATTTTATACTTTATTGCACAAATAATAGGCGCCATATCCGGATATGGATTGCTGTTGCTTCTTACTCCTGAAAGTGCACATAATAATACAGCATTTTGCGCCACAGTACCCGGACCAGAAGTTAACGATGGTCAAGTAAGTCTGCATAGTCTTATATTATTATATATTATACTATATATATATATATATATATATATATATATTCTCTTAATTCTAAATAAACTTTAATTGTAGGCAGTTGTGATAGAAATTATAATCACTATGGTTTTGATTTTTGTATGTTGCGCCGTTTGGGATCCGTGTAACTCTCATAACACGGACTCGGCACCGATTAAATTCGGTTTCACCATTGCTGCCATATCAATGTCAGCAGTAAGTTTCGTATTATATTTATTATTCATCAATTTCGTATAATAATAATTACTATAATTCGTTAATATTTATCACACAATATAGGGAGCGTACACTGGAGGCAGTATGAATCCTGCAAGAAGTCTCGCTCCGGCCGTATGGGGTAGAAAATGGACTGGTCACTGGGTAATTTTATTTTTACATTATATAATACCATATTCATATTATCGAATAATATTTAGGAATGACCTTATCGTTCATTAGTACAAATTTCACTTTATAAGTTCAAAAATATACACACAAAATATTTTAATATACTTATTAATGAATAATTCTTCAATATATTTATTGTGTGATTATAATAATTAAATAAAAATATTCCAGATATATTGGGTTGGACCGTTAGTGGGTTCGGCATTGGCTTCGTTATTATATTGCAACCTTTTCAAAAAAGAAATATCGCCAATTCAACGCGAAGAAGTTCCACTGAACGAATCCAGAAATAAAACTGAATCAGCTTAACGTCATAAATAAATAATAACAATACGTGTACCTGTGTATGTATGTGTGTGTTTTGTTTATGTTTTCTTAATAAATAATTAAAGCTAATGAAATATATTGGTACTTAAAGCACAAAATAAAAATAATAATAAATTAATTAAAAACTTAATAAACTACTTTCAAAACCCTGAAAATATGGGCCGATCATAAAAATAATTTTTCATTATGCTACGTAGTTTTTTTTTTATACATAATAAATACTATTTTTTGATTTGTACACACACGTCATATAATGGAACATAACAATAAATTAGTTTACTAATTCGAAATAATATGTATAAAAAGAAAATAAAAAAATAAACGACCGTTACTTGAAACGATAACAGATCAAAGTTAATAAATTTAAAAAAAATAAGTATTAAAATAGCTCGACTACGCCACTGAACAAAACCATGTTAAAGCTTAAATAAATTATCAACAAAAAAAAATTAAATAAAAAAAACAGCATGTGGTGTTATTTCTATGTCTACAAATTATAATATGTATATTTTTAGAGACAAAAATATTCTCTTGTGTTATTTATAATAAAATTACGATTTTCTACTTATAATAAAAACAATGTTCGTTTTTATGCCGCATTCATACCAAAGACTTACATTTGAATCTAATCTATTTTATATTTAATATTTGCGAATATAAGGATTTTTTTTTAACATATTCGAAACTAATAGCTATTCCATATTATATATATATATATATATATATATATATATATATATATATATATATATATATATATATATATATATATATATATATATATATATATATATATATATGGTATATGTATGCCATTTTTAGATTTAATAATGTATTGTAAATTAATTACAAAATTTTTACATTAATATACAAATTTATTTTGGTAAAAATGAAGCATTTTATTTTCAATATAAATACAAATCTATTTATGATATAATACATTTTACACAACTAAATAATATTAATCGTTATAATTCCAAAACTTTAATAATATTGTTATCCTTTATCATTCCCTCATTTTAATATCACGCTCTAAATCAGAGCTACTCAAACGTCAGTCTGCATGCATTCTGCAGACGACACCATTCTAATTATTAATATCATAATCAAATTCGAATCTATGAGTAAACATATATTTTAAAAATATTTTTTTTTCTTTACTGACATTCTTAACATATAGAAATTTTTATCAACGGCGCAATCTAAATACAGGTGACCCTCGTATAACGCAATTTTTTATTACATAAAAATGCTGTGATTTATAAATTAACGTATTATACAAAACTCAGAATTTATTTCCAAATATATATATATATATATATATATATATATATATATATATATATATATATATATATATATATATATATATATTGTCATAGTAAAAAGTAAATGGTAAAATGGAAGAAAATAAAATGCTAAATGTTTGAATAAATAAATCGGGAATGGAATGTAATTGGCAGATAGAAAAAAATGATTCTGCCAAATAAAATTTATATATATATATATATATATATATATATATATATATATATATATATATATATATATATATATATATTATACATTATATGAGGATAACTTTAATTCCAGTCTTATATTATTGACTGTAAATTGTAATACAAACACAGAATATATTTTACAATTTAAATATTTCACTTAAAACATAACATTATGAGTATAATAATAATAATCATTTAATCGAAAAATAATAGGAAATGATTCTATTTAACCAATCAAATTTCAAACACTTACAGTGGCATAATTTTATTTTCTCGGAATGATACTGAAAACTATACACATTTAAATAATAGTTTAAATTTTTATAATTATTATATTTAAAATGTATTCTGATCTGTACCAAACTTTATACATGAGGAATCAATTTCAATTTAAAACTTCATTTATTTAGATATTTATATAAAAAAAAAAACAATGTATGAGCCGTTTATTTTGAAAGTGGCGTAAATTCGTTATTTAAAAATAAATCGAGTTAGCAACTTTAATCGTTACATTTTCACATGATTTTTTTAAATCTTGAAATGGATTTTACTTCTATTAATCGTCTAAAAACTTCAACTTTAAAAAGTCTAAAATCTATTGACGACGAAAAAGTAAATCGATTTAAAATAGATTAAACAACAATTGATATTGAGAAGCGATAAACATATAAGATATTTTACAAAACAACAAGAAATAATATATATACGAGAGAAGACTGAATAATATTTAATAAAACAATATTATTTTTACTTGTATTTGAAATGTACTTTCCTTTTGGACTTATACTTTATTAAAAATCTAAAATGTCATTTAGTTCATTTTGAAAGTGTAATAATTCCAATCGAGTCATCAAAAATATATTATTTCTTAAATAATATTTACTATTTAAGAAATAATATATTTTTCATAAAAACATTATTTGATTGTATCAAATCTTAACTATATTTTAAATTTAATTTAACGTAAACCAATTCATATCTCGATTTGAACATAAATGAACTTGCATATGCCATTTTCAAAATAAAGAACTCATGTAACTCAATAATATCCATTGCATATAATTGGAGTTTTTATATACTCATAATGAATATATTACAAATATTAATAAAATAGAAAGAATAATTCTGATATTTTATAGTTACTACTTATAATTTTTAACTACATAAAGTCGTGTTTTAAAAAAAATCAATAATACAAATTTTAATTTCACAAAATTAACTATTCGTACGTATAATCGAGATTTTCAGCATCTCGATTTACTATAGGATGTAAATCATCACGTTGAAATCTTTGAACAATCCTATCAACTAGTATGTTATTATACAAACACATTCCAATTAAAAGTACGAAGAAACCAATAAGTTGTGGCCAATGGAATACCTGCCAACCCACACTGAGAGACACTGCCCAAATCACAATTGTTCTGAAAATCATCAAATTACCCACATATAAATTGATATCACATTTATAACGTTCGAATCGAACTCAAACTCATATGTATATGCTCTGTGCAAAACATATTTGATAATCGATAGAGGTCTATTATGTATTATTAAATTAAATTTTATAATATATGCAAAACAAAATTAAAATGTAACGCACCTAACAGAATCTAATACCATTCTAGTAGTAGCTGACATTTCCTTCGTAACACTTATTCCAGCAAAATTGAAGAATGCTATTGAAATCACGCATCCCACAACAGATAGAACCAAGAATCCGTTATTTCCTATAAAAGAAAAAACAAAATTAGTTTGTATGGGCAGGGCAATTGAAAAAAATGTAAATGGCAATTTACATTTTTAAAAAGTAAAAAAAAACGAATATCGTAACGAACCAATCTGTACAAGACCATCGATAGCATCCTCAATAGTTTGTCTTGGATTATTATTGAAGGTTGGAGGAGCAGGAATAAAATAAAATATGACATGGAGCACCAGAAGAATACTGAATCCAAAAACACCCTCCCAACCAACAGCTTGTAATGGTGCAATATCTAAACCTATAAAATTCGACCAAAATAAGATAACGATAAGTATTCTTATTTCATTTTATTTCTTTTAATACAAATAACCAACTAACCAGCAACATATTTTTCTTCATATACCATTTGAGATGCAGTTATAACTTGAGCTAATACAATCAATAAATCACCTGTAATTATACTATTGTGACCATAAGTATGAGAAGGATCTTTGCTTAAAAAGTCAGATGCTCCAACAATAACCAATCCACAAATTATAAACCCTAAAAATATAAATATTTTTTTAACAGTTAACAGAAAAAATATAATTAAATCAGTGAATGATCTAATATTAATAAAATGAACTAAATACTTTAAAAAATTTAATAATAAATATATATATTTTTATTATATATAAGTAATATGTAATATTACTTATATATAATAAAATATGTAATTTTATTATATATAAGTAATATGTAATAGTATTGAAAAAAATATCAAATTACCTATGCCACACCATGCTCGGGTCACAATTTTTTTATCAAGTACAATAACTGAAAGTACAGCTGTAAATACAATTGTAGAACCTCTAAACATTTGAAAACTGCTAGCATACGTTAAGTTCAATCCAATATACATAGTTGATGTTGCCATCTATAAATATATATTTTTAATAAAATAATTTTCATACTATTAATTAATATATTATGAAATTAAAAACACAATATTACCAAATCAAAAATTGCAGGCACCATTAAAATAAAAGGATTAAAATTCCTATTACCGCTGGTTAGTCCATTAGGCGAAGATGAAATAGTTTGACGATTGGCATAAGCACAAACAAGTAGTTTAAATACCAATAGGCACATCATTTCACCAAGAAACATAAAACTCGACTGAAAACACAAAAAAAAACGAAATGGTAAAAATAAAAATTACAAAATATTTAAATTATCGGAATGAAAATTGAAGTTTTAAAACATTAAAAGTTACCTGCAAAAATGGATGTTGAAACGGCCTTTCTATACCATCTGATCCTGGTGATGTTAATGTGTCTGCCCATTTTGTTGATAGAGTATTAATTGAACCGGTAATAACTTGCAATAGAGCGAGGAACTTTTGATAAGTTGTCCAAGCCATTGTTCACACCTTGATTGAAACGCTTCAAATGACTAAACTGAAAGCAATGATTTCAATAAAATCCAACTATAAAATATTCACAAAGTTTTAAAGTTCATCAGATAACAAATTGGAGTCACTCATTGAAATGAGAACAGTCTGCGCAATAACATAAACAAATTTATAAGTGCAAAACATCAAGAATTTCATTTTCCAGATACTTTAATATCATCACATTACAGAAAAGATTTAATTGATATTAAATATACTAGTAAAAATTGTTTTTCATTATCCAAAAACTTTATTGGCAGTAAAATTAAAGTTCTTGAAATATACAAATGCTATTTTCAGAATTTGGTTTGCGGTTTTATGATAAATCATTGATGACTAATTCAAAATATTTTAAAACTAAACAAAAAATATTCTAATTTAATTATCAAAGTGCAACATCAATCTATCGCTTGTTAAAAAATAACGAAAACAGACGCTACAAAAATTGGTATTATTGAAATCATAATCATAAAAATGTAACTTTGAAATAAATAATTATTATATAATATATATTATATATTACAGCCTCAACTTTAATAAAACATAAATTATGGGAGTCATTTTTTTAATATTTTATTACTAATATTATAAATTAATGGACCAATAATCGGTATTACAAATACAATGTATTTAACTTTATAACATAAAATGGCAAAAACGTCATCAAAACATAATGCACAAAATTTAGCGTTGATCGCAAAAAAAGCAAATAAAAACTTTCTTCATTATTGTAATAAATAACATAACTTTTTTTTTAATACCAAATATTATTGCAATATCTATTATTTCATAAAAATATCTATATAATTAGTTTGAGTATTTTTATCAACGACAAATACAGACAGTGGTTTCTTATCTATTTAAACTATAAATATGAGGTAGCGCACGCACGCACGCACACATGTATATATATATATATATATATATATATATATATATATATATATATATATATATATATATATATATATATATATAAATTTACTTAATATCTTGTTGCCAACTAGTTTTAAATAATCATATTTGTGATTTATTTACATATACTGATATTTATTTCCTGTTAATAGATTAAACTTATGACTTTACAATGTTGTGCATATTTATAAATAGTCAGACAATAATGTTTCTATATAAAAAATTAAAAAATGAATTTTTATATAAGATAAGAACAAACGATTTCTAAGTTACACTTATTTAAAAAAAAATCAATTAATTAGAAATTTGAAGATAAAATATTCAGAAAGAAATAAAAATAATAATAAAGTTTCTGTCTAAGAAAACATCACTCTTCAATGTGTTTATAATTTATACAATATATAATCTCAAAGATCGTAATGGAAAACCATTGTAACATCTTTCTCGGGAAAGCCAAAGTTCAATGACGTCGTTGTTATTGCCACGTGACAATCAACATTACTTGTTTTTATTTATTCAATTTATCAAATATTTGCTGATATATAAAATAGATGAGTTACATTAGAATTACAATAAAAAAAATAGTTAACTCACTCTCCATCTTGTTAGATATATAACACTTTTGCTAGAGTATATTTGTATAATAGAAAATCAGAAATATTTATTATAAAACGAAATTGGCAAGAATTTGCAAACTAAATCATAAAAATATTTATCAATGTTTTTTTAGACTGAAATATTGTCAGTAAACTAATATTATTGTTTGGCTTATCAAATGCTTTGTTTTTAAGATACCAATTAAATTGTATTCGATTAAAGTATAACTCTAAAATAATAAATTATACACTTAATTTATTTTTCATTTTTAAAATTAAAACCACTAAAAAAGTAAACTTTTAAAATAAAATAAACCTTTAATAGAAAGGTAGAATTTTATATTTTTTCTTTAGTATATGACCTTAATTTTAGAGTTATATATATATATATATATATATATATATATATATATATATATATATATATATATATATATATATATATATATATATATATATATATATATATATATATATATATATATATATATATATATTGTCACATTATCTATTGGTGGAAATAAACCACATTTAACATTGGCTGATATATATATATATATATATATATATATATATATATATATATATATATATATATATATATATATATATATAAACCCTCGCATTACGAAAAAGGGTTTAGAAAAAAAATATTTATCTGAAGCTAAACATATACAAGCTAAAAGATATTTTTAATTCTTTTCCTTTTATATTCAGAATTAATGATAAAGAATAAAAGAAAAGTGTAATGTATAAATTCAACATTAAAAAAAATACTATGTAATATTTTAAAAAATAACAAAAACCACAGAAACTACATATAAGTCATACGCTAAATACTTTGTCATACGATTTTTTAAAAAACAATAAGTCAATATAACAATAAAACCGCTTTAGAAGAACCAATGCGACAATGATCTAGTTATGACGTATGGTGAAAATGATGACGCATATTTACATTTGCAAGTTCACCCAGCTTTCCCACCAAATAACGAATGAGCAGCTAAAATTGTGATAAAATGTCGCGCAAATTACAAAGTCTTCAAAACAAAAACACTAGAAAAAAATAACAGCAGCTAGAGACAAATTGATGTGTCACTATTTGAAAATTTTTGCAATGAAATTTATAATAATAATAATATTCAAAGAATCATTAGAAAAAATGTCGCAACATTCGCAAAATTGAAATGTAACAAAAATAAATGAGAACATAAAATCGTGGATAAAACAATAAAAAAAAAAGTGCTTACCTGTCATGAACGACGCGCACATCCGTGCATCCTACTTCAGTGTTGCCATTGTAAAAAAAAAATAGTTGACGCTTCAAATTATATTAGAAAATAGAAAATTTAATTTGGTTTAAAGTAAGCCCTACTACGTTTTTTCAATCAATATTGATGTTTTTTTTTTAAATGCATTAATATTTTTCATTTTTACAAATATAAAACGAATCTATATAATTATTAAATTATAAATTATTTTAATTTATGCTACTAGATATATGATTTTAATTTTTAAATCGTATATTTATATTCGCATGCTTTTTTTATATTTTATTTTAATAATTATTCAAAAGTTAAAAAAATACACATTTTTGTTTTGATTATAAAATCTTGACTTATTTAAAAATTATACGCTTATAACTTTCAATTTTATTTTGTCAAATATTACATTAATAATTACTGTATAATTATGTAATTGGTTAACGTATGACATTTTATAACATAACCTATTCGTTCGCGTAATGGTCGAGCGGTTTATCTGTTCGCTTTCATAATTTTCAAAGCGTTAATTTAATTTATATATTGCAATAGCTTTTATAATTAATAAACAGAATTTATTTCAATATGTCACGAAACAGTCTGGCTCAGGATGAAGCGTTGAACGTTGTCAACAAAACCGTACGATTATTGTGTTTTTTTTTATACATATTTATTTGCATCTGTCAAATATATATACATATATATATATATATAATAAGTGGTTTTGTTTTTAATATTTTAACGATTTATTTTTTTTATAGTCCAGTGTAAAATTCAGTCCAGAGGATATACGAATACTGCAAGACTGCAGCGATGAGAGTTTCTATAAGCGGTGCATTCCATTATCAGGAGTGCTATGCTTGACTACATACGGGGCACTCAAGTCAGGTTATCTGAGTTATTTTGTACAAAATGTGCGTTTTTTCTTTTGCTATAGTTCAACTAGATGACGTTTTATAGCGCGAGCGATTATTATATTTTATGCACTTTTTTAATATATATTTTTTTTTTGTGTAAACTTGATTTAATTTCATATAAATCTGAAATATATCTGTTTTCATAGATTTTATTTAAGATATAAATATTTTTATCGTACGTATTATTGTTATTAATCTAATTTAATATAGCTGATAAAAAAATGTTTTTACATATATGAAATATATTGTTAAGGAATTTTTCATATTACTAATCAAATCAATAGAAATTTAAATACTTGAAATAAATATTTTTATTAAGAGATTATAAGAAAATGTGATTATTTTTTATATAAGATAAAAAATATAATAACACATATTAAGCTGTTATATTACAACGTTGAATCTATTTGTAATAAAATATATGTTATTATTTGATATTGATTCTAATAAAAAAAAAATGAAACATGTATTGACA
Organism: Leptonema lineaticorne; assembly: GCA_024500535.1. NCBI lineage: Eukaryota > Metazoa > Arthropoda > Insecta > Trichoptera > Hydropsychidae > Leptonema > Leptonema lineaticorne. The sequence goes on along the minus strand of JANIJI010000005.1, from coordinate 2,887,867 downwards.
GACACAATATTTATCGTGACATATATATATGATTTTCACAAAAGAAATATATAATTTTATAGGTTACTTGAGGCACAGTCCTCGCTTTGGTGTTTTTCCAAAGATAACAGCCGCAGCAATTTTAGGATATGTTTTGGGAAAATTTTCTTATCGCAATATATGCGCACAAAGATTAATGCAATTACCCAATAGTGAAGTAGGAAGAATTCTACGTGAACGTGCAAATTATTCGTTGACTACGTACACATTACTTATATTTATATTTTTAATATAATATGAAAATATAATACTTTAAATTTATATCTATTAAAAATTTCAGCACAGCCGATAAATATAATGACAACATTCCAATAATAATGACACCCAACGAAGAGAGTACAACAACTCGTCATTCTAATATGTCATTGGATTTGGATACTGATAGACCTACAATGTCTTTAGAAGATACATATCAGTCTCCAATAGTTTCTGGTAACTTACATTATTTATCATATAGATATTTTAAAAACTCAATTGCTAGTGTTAAAATCAAAACATCCAAATTATTTTTCTTTACTGCAATTGTATATTTTAATTGGATTATGAAGTCATTTAAACTTTCAAAAATTTTCTATAGCGTAATTTTAATTATATATATATATGTGTGTGTAATTATTATTTTAGGAAATATAAATGAATCCTTAATGCCGATTGCACCGACTGTTACATATGATGACATACGTAGACAAAATAGAGAAAGTCATTCACAACTTCGATCACAACCCTACAAGTAAGTATATTAGATTTACTAGTATCTGTTTGTAAAATATATAATTATGTTTTAAATATTACTATTTTTTATAGAATTGAAGAACCAGTATCAATTTCAAAATCTCAAGCTGAAAGAGAGAAAAAAAATAAATATGGAGACGTCATTGATTAGAAATAACAAGCGTATAATATATAATGTTTTTTTTTACGTTTGCTTAACATTATTTGGTATATGGCGTAAATATTGTTTATAATTAGTATGAAAATAGTTAAAACAACTTTTATTGAATTTAAATAATTATAATTACAAATTTTCTCAATTTATCAAATTGAAGCACTAATAAATTGTTGAAAATTTAATACGTATTTTTTATTTATTATTAAAACAATTAAAATTCAAGATGAAGAATTTAAGTTCATTTTATATAGATTAATAAAAGATTAGAATATACTAATTCATTTTTAACGATCAACCAATAAGTTTAGTTGCTCCAAGAATCTAAATTGAAACTATTGCTTGTGTTGTAATTGTATTTTTCTTTATTTGAATATATATACACATGATATATATATATATATATATATATATATATATATATATATATATATATATATATATATATATATATGCATATGTGTGTGTTATATTTATACACAATACAAGTTTAAATTATTTTTAAGTCTTGTCACTATCGCTGATTAGTTCATATTCTTTGTAATTTTTTTTATATACTAAAAATATTACATTTAATTAATTATATATAAAATTAAATTAAGCACATAGTTTAATCACAATTTTACCATTGCTTATGGTATGAAGAATGACTTATTGATATTATAGTAATTATTTACATATGTACTTTTTACATTTTTTCTTCCAATTCTAATACTTTATTGTCAATTCCTTGTTTTTCATCACATTTTTCGTTTAAGCTAAGTTTGTCCTTATCAGATTCATTGTCGCTGTTGACTTCAACGTATTTGTATTTTAGAGTCATCAGCCAAAATATGATCATATCAGCTATCATAAGACCAGCAAAAAGAAAGAATTCTGATGACTGTAATATAAAAATTCGTTATTTTTATATTTTATTTCAAATAATCAGAAATATTTTATTTTAATTATCAATAAAATAAAAAAAAAGCAATATGGTATATATTTTTTTTTATAATAATGCATGAATATAAATTTCTCTATTCATAACGAATATTATTTTTAAATTTGTCTCAAATAAAAATAAAATTACCTGACTGTCAAAGCCTTTAGCTTCAGCTACAATAACCACTATTAAGTTTCCAAAAGCGATTGTCAAAAGCCATGCAGCTGTCAATACAGATTTCATACTAGACGGAGCTTGAGTAAAGGAGAATTCAAGACCAGTTATTGAAAACATAACTTCTCCCATCGTTATAATTATATATTGTGGTAATAACCACAGCATATGCACCGAATTGGGAGGTGTGACAAGTAAAGCTTTTTGACTCTGTAAAATACCGAGAGAATTAAATGCGAATTGGTTTAATTTTCCTAGTAAAAAATAGAAAAAGAAAGCATTTTATCATACATAATTTCCATTGTTATTTTTACTAATAATCATCGTGTAAACAGCTCCTAATTCCAATATTTGATTATTGATTTGTGTTTCGCCAATATAAATATTATATTCTGTTGGTTTTAATTCGTATCTTTCTGTGCTGCTGTTACGTAAAACAAGATCTTGTTCGCCTGTTGATGTGTCAACAAATATCACCGGATCATTTGAATCGATATTTTTTAGGATTCTAAAACAAACATTATTTATATATTTTTTAATAATATAATATTAAAAAAATCTCTGATTAATTTTATAAAAATGATTTCAAGTATTAATTATTTTATGTAATATATATAAATGTTTTTTTAATAACACTTAAAAAATTTAACAATATTTGTATGATAAAAAAAAAACAATTCAATCTCGACTGTGTATATTCATATAATTTTCATTCTTACCTTACAATAGGAAAACCTTTAGAACTTTTCTCGCTATTATCAATAAACATCGTTTTTTTATTATTGTGTAGAAAATATGAAATCGCTTGATTTTCCTGAACTGTAAAAACAGCTTTTGTCTCTTGATTAAAACCAGCACAGGTAGAATTTGGTGTTAGGCTATACGTGATATCCTTTTTATCGATTACGGATATAGATTTATCCTCATAGAAATCCATGGCTTTCAGCAAATGCATATGATTGTTTTCAAGATTAAAATTTAAATCACAATTGTATCCGTTATAAACGCGAAGATGACTTATTCCTTGACTTGGCAAAACTGGATACGTTTTCTGCAAGATGTATTTGCATATATGCGTGTGTAATGTTTTGTTTTAATGAATTTAAAAAACTAAAATCATACCTCTAACTCTAATTCTACAATTGCAGATATAATGAATGCAAGAGCAGCTAACATACCTCCGCAAATAATTTTATGTAATGGCTTTGTTACCACACGACACCATCTTAAAGCTGGATAAATAGCCTATAAAAATATATTATATATGTATATTTATATTTACCATTCATAAAATATAGTTTAAATACTCACAACTTCGAACAAGGGAATAAACAGTAATATCAACAAAGGATTCACAACTTGCATTTGATCAGGTTTCAGTACAAAACTTCCTATAGCTCCATTCATTCGGGTTGCTTGAAAGGTCCATCGAGAACCCTATCGAAATAAAAGCCTTAATCATTTAATGTTATAATTAAAATAATATATTAGAAAGTCCACGGTTTTCTTTCATACCTGTTGATCAAACAGAGCCCAAAATATAGGAAGAGGAATGAATAACAATAGAACTTTCAATACAGCTTTTATATCGTTTATTTGTGTTTGAGTGAATTTATCATCGGCATAATCCAGCCAGTGTTCGCGTTTTTCATGTTTTTTTATTTTATTTTTTCTCGATAAAGCGTGCTTTATTAAAAAATAATTGTATTTATAAATTCATATTAAAATTATTACTTATTTTAAACAATAATGTTACTCACACCAATGCATTTGAAAACTTCAACCAAAATGTTACCTGCAGGTTTTTTAATCACATACATGAATTTTCCGCTCACAAATATAACTGAAAAAAAATTATTAATTAGTAAGTCAAATGTTAATATATCATATTTTTTATTTAAAAAAAATCTGTCACTCTGATTTTTCTATTGTATGATTAGAATTATTTTATTTGTTTTGAAACTAGATTAAACATTTCAATCCTGATATTTCCTTATTAATATCATCATTATACTAGTGAATTACCTATTGAAGTTATCATTAATATTCCGGGTACACCAAACGCTAATGAATAGCAATCTTCCTCATCAAAACAATGAACGTCCGCCCTAAGGATCGGAGTGACGAAAGTTGAAATGAAGCTTCCAGCATTGATCGAAAAATAAAATAACGAGAAAAACGTGGCCAACTGTCTCTCTTGTTGAGGTAATTTAAATTGATCACCACCAAATGCCGATACACATGGTTTTATTCCACCGGTTCCAATGGCCACCAGTAATAGTCCTATTACAGTGAAAACCCTAAATATATATATAAATAGATAGATATATAAAAAATAATAATCACAAATAATTATTATATTTTAAGCATAAATCAGACGAAAATACTAAAATAATTAACAACAATGATTTAAATCAAAAATATTTTATTAACAGTTAAATTATAGATTGAATTTGAAATATATAAAATTCTCACAATAAAATAATGTAAAATTTATATATAAATTAATTTAATTTTTAGTGTTGAGTACGGTAATTTTATGATTATGAACGAACACGTTATCATATTATTTCTATTCGTGTACAATTATAGAAAATATGTATTAATGTTTATAACGTTCCACTCCATCTGTTTACTTTAAAATAATAGTATGAAATTTTAATACGATTATTTTTCGATTCACGAAAATGTTTAACATGTACGCCATTTTATAATGCATGAAAAAAAAAATCATATTCTGTGTCAAAGATTCGCAAATATATACGCACATAAAAATTTTACAATACATCATAACAGTATTAAAAAATATATCATTATCGCGCAACAGCAATTAAATTTACTATGTAAAAATAGAAATATATATATATATATATATATATATATATATATATATATTGTACAGCGTTAAAATATACATAATTTACCTTGATGGAATTCCCAATGTTGGAATTGCTGTCAGTGATATCAATATGTTGCCTAATGAATAGACTATAGACAGGTATAAAATTGTGCTGTAATACAAAAAAAAAAGACAACAAGAATTATTTTAGTATTTATTATATATGTATTTTCTTGTGACACTTTTTATATGATTTTTATTTATGTTAAGTGCTGATTTCACTGACTTGAATCTACCTAGCCAATTGTCGGCTATCATGGCACCAAAAATTGGAAAAAAATACACGAACATTGTGAATACATGATATATAACCACGGCATCGTCATTTGAATATAACAATTTGTCAGCCAAATATATTGAAAGAATAGCTGAAAAAAAAAAAATTAATAAAATAAATACTATGTAAAACTTGCACATATATTTATATATGTTTTGTCAATAGATTTCATCAAGATAATGTATATAATAATTTTTATCAATCATCGGTGATGGTATTAATATGACATTGAAAACATAACTCGTATAAATATATGTCGGTTTTTTTTTCTTTTTTTTTTTTTTACTCACTTTTCATTCCATAAAATGAAAATCTTTCGCAGAATTCATTGCTTATAATGAATGCTATCGAACGGGGATACGGTAGTTTCTGCAAAGATAAAATATTTAAAATTATCTATCATATAATAAACTCATTTATATATTTTAATATTATATATTGATAAAAATCAACAGCATTATCTAAATTTGTCCGAAGAGTTAAGTACGTGTTGTTTTATTTAAAGTTTTGTTAGACAAATTTTTGTGAAAATAAAGACAAAAGTCCAAAAAAAAAAAATGCAAAGGAAAACGTATACAATGAATTCCCTAGGCAGTATGTATATATAAATTCGAATCACGTTCTACAGTTGCAGTAACCTTCTGTGGAAACATTTTCACTGACCACTTTTTGGATAAAAATTCACATACAAGCGCACATACACACACACATTATGTATGCATATTACAATATCGAATATTAAAATATTAATATTATACGTTTGACTTATATATGATTATTCCAAAAATTATTAAATTATTAAATAATTATCATATTAAGAAAAAAAAAAAATATATATATATATATATATATTTATTTATACCAAAATATGTAATAGTTAAATATTATAGATTATGAATTTAAAAATTGATAATAATCATCAAAAATAACGCTTTCAAGTACACATGAAAAATATTAACATAATTTTAAGAAATGATAAAAATATATCATACAATGTTATTGAGGTTGTAAAATTTGAATTGCGTTTTATATTATAAAACTGTTTCGTTATCATTTTCATAAATAATTCTTTATAATTGAAATATATTAAAAAAAAAATTAAATATATTTATATTCATATAAATAAATAATAACAATGGCCGACATCTTTTGATCTAAGAAACCTTTTGAATAATTAAATTAAGATTTTTTTTTTTAATAATACGATGTAATAAATAATGTTTTAAATATATTATAATTTAATTTTGAAAAAGAAAAACATCATCATATTTCACTTAATACAATTACAAACATATTATTATATTAACTGTTTATTATTATATACGACTGCATAAAATCGTTTAGTTATTATATATGAATTATTAGTCGTATTTCTTATAATCTTATCTATTTTATTTGCATAGAGGAAGATTATCATACTTTATAATTCTATTACAACTACACAAAAATAATTTTTTTATTATCGTGTTATCACAATCGATGCAATTAAAATCTTATATATTTGGAAATTTTTTAATAAGCAGATTAATATATATGATATTAAAATATATATGTATATATATATTTTTTTTTGTTATTTAAATAGAAATCGTTTAAATAAAATTTTTGAAAATTGAAATTATAACGTGTTTTAAACTCTACAACAATTTAGAATAGTGTGATTTTGCCGAATAAATTAACAGTAAAATTGTTAATTACCCATAAATAAATAAGTAATGTGTAATGATCCAAACATAATTATTCAGATATTAATTTATCAGTTACGCATTTATTGAAAATATTCAATGTTACTTTTAAAATAAACATATTATTATATTAACTATTGTTATTATTATACGACTGCATAAAAATGCTTACTTATTTATTATATGAATTATTTAACACGTTGACTGCCATGACAATTTTCATAAATCTGTCTAAAAATAACAATTACATACAATCACATTATATTATTTAAAACTCTAATTCTAGTACGAGATAATTCGTAGTTGGCTTCTTGGAAAATAACGTAAATTACGAGCTAACACGTAGTCGGCAGTCAACGTGTTAAATCGTATTTCTTACAATCTTAAAACAATATATATATATATATATATATATATATATATATATATTGTTAAATTATCGAATTATGCCATTATTAGATATATTGATATGAATAATTTAGTAAGAGATGGAGAAAGATAGAGAGAGAGAGAGAAAATGAAATATTAGCGCATGGGTGAAAGTCGATTGATATGATGTACAAATAAATTTAAATGGAAGTAATTCTTGCACTCGGTCATGAAGACTGCCGGTTCAGTTCCACATTTCCAGCTTGACAAGGTATGCGAATATCTTCGGGATAAATTATATAAAAGAAACAGGTTCCGCGACGTGTACCAAAAAATCAAGCCGATCCAAATATTTGTAAACTCTTTTATTCTTCGAAATTGTACACACTAACGTTCATTATAATATATTTATTTATTTTTATTTAGTACGTACTGCGTATATATATATATATATATATATATATATATATATATATATATATATATATATATATATATATATATATATATAAATAGGCGAATTTGTAATTATAATTTGATCGGTATTCAACCAAATGAGCTATTTATTGACATGACAGTAAATGAAAAACCACATTTAAATGAAAAAACAAAGATTGTGTGCAATTTGAAAACGAAAAATTCGCAAGTCCTTGGACTCGGAGTTAACGTGTTTGACCGAAAAACCAAAAAAAAAAAAAATATATATATATATATATATATCTGGACTACGATTAAAAGGAATAAATCAAGCGAAACCTTTTTTCGATGCTAATGCATTTACAATGAACTTAAATTTTTCACACCTTCAACGATTTCCAAAATATATATATAAATATATATATATATATATATATATATATATATATATATATATATATATATATATATATATATATATATATAATGAAGATCAAATTTAAAACCCACATCGAGTTAATGCAATTCTTTAAATAGATCAATATTACAGTTATCATTTCTCTTTGACAGATAACACAGTGAAAAACGAACTCGAAATATTTCTATTATTTACTATATATATATATATATATATATATATATATATATATATATATATATATATATATATATATATATATATTTATATATATAGAAAATACTGATTTAATTTTATTTACACAAAGAAAAAAAATACTTTACTTATCCAAATTTAAAAAAAAACTTTTTATTTTTTTTCGGATTTAGCAGATTTGTGTTTAAATAATTTGAGTAGCGATTTAAAAGAAAAACGAAATATATATATAAATATATATATATATATATATATATATATATATATATATATATATATATATATATATATATATATATATATATATATATATATATATATATATATATTAAAGGGTCACTTTGAATATTTATGAATGTTTTTTTACCAATTCATTGGACATTTTTTTTTAACTTTATTTTGCTCTTTTACATCTCTTAAGCCAATGATCCCTACTAAAGACCTTTCGGGAATTTAAAGTAGTTTTTTATGATAAAGAAAAAACATATACATTTTGGCGACATTGATAAAATGAAGTATTTTTTAAAACAATTTTATAATTAAAATTTTATTATTGACCCCGTATATATATATATATATATATATATATATATATATATATATATATATTTATATATATATTCTAAAATAATATTCGGTTAAAATGTACGATTTCTAAAGGTATCTACGCTGTACATTTACACCGTGCACTACTTTCACGCGCTCAGTCTACTTGTCAAAAATTGATCTGTAAATTTGTTTAATTTAATTTGCAAAATATGTTCCAATGTTTAATAATAATTTCGTTGGCGACTAGTAAACGATTGTCACTTTGATATGTATTATAATATAATAAAAATATTTTAAAATAACTAATATATAACTAGTATATTATTATTTTCCACTCAATATAATAACGTGAATAGAATTTATTTATATTTATCATTTACAATATTATTAATAAAAATAATAATAATGAAATCGTAATATAAATCACCTTGTTATGCCCACATAAAATATAAATAAAATACTTTATCAATGTGAAAAACTATCGAATAATTATTAAAATATTAAAAATGTATTAGTATGAAAAAAAAATTCGAAGTATATATATATATATATATATATATATATATATATATATATATGACAATAATTTACATTTACGTGATTTTTTTTATCACTATTTATATTTTAATAAATAGTTTTCATATTTGAAAGTTGTCTGATAAATTGTCAAATAAAAAAAAATAAAGATTTTAAAGTGTGAATTAAAAATTATTTCAAATTTCTACGAGCGTTTTACATTTGAACAATTACGATAAAGAAAATAATGTCCAACAATTATTATAAATAGTTAGTTATAATGATAAATTTATAAAATAAATACGTCACATATTGTATTACGTGTTTTATTATTATTATTTTTTTGGAAAATATAATATAATTCTAATACAAAAAAAAAAAAATACTTTTTCATAATCGAAATGGGCCTTATAAAAATAATTCCATCATTATATCTTATTTCAAAATTGGATTTTTTTTTATATTATTAGTTTTAGAAATATGCGCTAACTTTAAAAAAAAACATACACACATTAATGAAAAATTACGTATGCTGTCGGAAAAATACATGTTTTTAAAAAAAAATATATATCTCACTTTAAAATTACGATACAATTTTGTCTTTATTTTCCTTCAATTTTTTTTCCTATTATTACTAAAACACGGAAAACTATTTTAATTATAATTGTTGTAATTAAAATAGTTTAGATTATAAATTTTAAAAGTATATTTATGAACATACTGGAAAAATATATGGAAAATTGTTTATATATATATATATATATATATATATATATATATTAAAAAATATATTAAACAACAATTACCTTGGTTGATGAATCGTCATTGTTGGATGTCATTTTTTTTTTTTGTTTTCGTTTGTTTGTTTGTTATTGATAATTATGAGATGATGATTATTATGAAGATGTTTTTTTTCAAATCAGCAAGATCAGACAAAACGGCACGGTCGAATGACAGTGACCGACTGTTCGACTGGTTGAAACACTCGATTGCCTCCTTTTGGTTTAGTTTCACCACCTCAATATACCTGTCATAGGTGTGAGAAAAAAGTGATGGAACTGTCGAAATTTTCTTCACATTATTGTAATTTAATTTTAAAATTAACACACGCATTATACAATAATATATATATATATATATATATATATATATATATATATAAAATAACATTTTTAAAACTCTAACGTCATTCCAATATGATGCATATTTTTTTTATTATTATGAATAAGTAGAACAATGTAAATTATTATTATTAATAAAATTATAAATTCGCAAATATTGTAATTTTTTTGTCACACCGCATAGTGTAATTATGCCTTGAGCTAGTAGCATTTATGATATAAGAAAGTATTATAAAAATGCATAGTATATTATAAACAAAAATTACATGAATATGTACAAAGTTATATGTATAAAATTTCATATAGCAATTTTGACTATATATATATATATATATATATATATATATATATATATATATATATATATATATATATATATATATATATATATATATATATATATATTATCTATAATTTTGAGAAACTTTATGGGAACAAGGTAGAAAATAATTATACTCATTTCTTTTGAATAGAAACAATTTGACGACACCATAAAATAGGCAAAAGATATTTTAGTTGAAATGACCAAAAAAAAAAAAAAAAACAGCGTACATAATTAAGTATGTCTAAAATTATTACGAAATTTTCGCACACATAATTAATACAAAAAAAAAATAAAATAAAAATAAAACATAACGGAATCGTCTAAATCATAAAAATCCGTTTGTAAAAATATAATATCTGAAAATCGAACACGAATTTGAATATATTGTATAAAAATAAAACGAGTTCTCTTTACTGGTTTCTATAATTTAATAATATATATATATATATATATATATATATATATATATATATATATATATATATATATATATATATATATATATATATATATATATTTTAAGTAGCAAAATTTAACTTTCACCGGTCGCATTTATTTATTTATTTATTAACGAAAAAAAAAAGTAAAATATATTTATACGTTTAAAATAATAATTAATTGTACGCATTTTATTGAGTGATGTAATTTTAAACAATGCGCAATTGCATATTTACATCGAGAAGTACTTCAATAAAATACGTCTTGAAAATAAATAACGATCTAAATGTTTAATTCAATCTTTATTAGATAATGACGTCGCGTGACTTATTTCGTAAAAAAAAATAATATATATTTTTTTTCATTTCAATTAATAATATTAATATTTTTATATAATATTATTCATACAAATCGTATGATAAATAGTTATAAATATATATATTATAGGTTTTTCCATTGTCAATTTAATATATTAACAATTGTGCATATTTTTTTTTTCAATATATATATATATATATATATATATATATATATATATATATATATATAATTTGTCATATCGTGTTTAGATTCTCAATTATATATATATATGAGATGAAGAAGAATGGATAAATATTATGTTAAGATAAAGTTAATTATTTATATCCAAAAACGTTTGTTGTTCAAATATATATATATAAAATTAAATTAGAATTTATTCTGAAATTCCTGTTGCAAAATGATCTCACTAGTTTTTGAAGCACGTGAAAATTATCTATTTTTTTTTTCATCAAATATACAACAACAAAAAATGATTAATACAAATAATAATAATAATAATAATAAAACAAAAATTTCATCAAAAGAAAACATATAATAAATTCCACACTTGAATATATTACATTTTATCGATAAAATATTCTAACAATAGTATAATAATATAAGATTAATAAATTGGAATACGAATTTTTTTTTTTTGAAATATATTTTTATTGAACGATTGAACCGTTAAATAATAAATCATGATAAGAATTATGAAACGACAAATCATATTAATAAAATCGAAAAAAAATACGTGTAATTTTTTTTTTATTTTTTTTTAGGGGACGAATTTATATATATATATATATATATATATATATATTGTATATGGGGGGGAGTCGTTTATTAACATATCAACGACACGATCCAGTATACGAATTGAATCTTAATTTATATTGATTCAGCTCATCGATGCTTCGAGGATATATATATATATATATATATATATATATATATATATATATATATATATATATATATATATATATATATATATATATATATATATTTTTAAATTCGACTTTCGAACTCCTACACAACATAATATTTTGCAATTTGACCGAATTTCGCAATTTTCTCGATTAGTCCGAAACAGAAATGTCGTTGAAAATTATTTTGCAATCGATTCAAAAGACAAACATGAAAATAATTTCCAGCTACTTGAAAAAAAAAACACTTATTATATATATATATATATCCTTTTAAGTGATATATTCTGACAATTGATATATAATACGTCGCTATTTAGTCACGTTTATTTTGTACTTCTATAGATACCCATATATTGTCGCAGTTACGATTTAAAAAAATAATAATAAAAGATTCTCGAATATATAAAATATTAAATTAGATTTACTTTTTTTTTAATTATATAATTGGATAGCGTTTATTTTTGAATTATATATCTATATATATATATATATATTTTTTTTTTTTTTTTTTGGCGTACAACGAGTAATTGTGAAAAAAATGTTTAACTTTAAAAGCGTAAATAAATATATCATCTTTAATTAATATAAAGCAAATTATATTATGTGAAAAAAATCATATTCTTATTAAATTAATGTATTGAAAAATTATTTATTATAAATTTTCGAAACATGCCTTTTGTCGATTACGAAAAATATAATTACAACATTTTTAATGTGGTATTTTATAAATATAAACGTCTTTTTAATTCACAGTAACAGTTTCTGAAATGTTAAAAAAGTCAAATTTAGAAAGATTTATCGGTGAATATGAAAGGAAGGATCTAACTTTTCGGATTCCTTTTCAATTTATTATTTAAAATAAATATTCATGAAAAAATTTCAGAATATTTCATATTTTTATGCCATTATAATACAATAAATGATTATTATAAAACTGGATATATTCTCACAAAATCGATCATTTCAGAGAAGTTCATTTTTCGCCCTATTTTCTTTTTCACGAAAACAACGGTAATAATTATTATATACGACAGATAAATAGTAATAATAGCGGAATTTTTTTTTTTTAGGAATATTTCACACTAATCGACACTATAATTTTGTAAAACTAAAAAAAAAATAACCGAATTTTGAGCGTTTTTTCGCGAATGCAACTTTTCATATCCTTTTTCATCTCGTCGCATAGAATATATTTTAAAAAAGCAACTTCACGATATAAAAAAAATATTCCCTATTTTTAATTAAAAAACGCTAAATAAATCATTTGTTGAGATTAATATTATATATATATATATATATATATATATATATATTCATCTTGATAATATTCTACTTCACGTTTCGAAAACCTTAAATATTTTTATTAATTTTTCGTATTGTAAAAAAAAATATTACATTAATATAAATAATTTAATCGCATAAAAATAAATGCACAAACTTGTAAGAGCGTATGTAAACGTTCATCAATTACGGTCAATCATGCAATTACTGAAGAATTTCCGTTTATGTATTCTGTAGACGAAAGTTTGGTTGATATTTTTTTTTCTCTTCAATTTAAACTTTCCAATCATCGTCATATTTTTAAAAACATCGTTTGATAGATAATAAATAATATTTTTTTTTATATATATATATATAAAATCACATTTGATACTGATCAGTATAATAAATTTTATTTTTATATTTATTATTTGCTTTTATTAATAACTACATGTTTACAATATTCTTAATATAAATAAAAATATATTCAATTCTAATGTGTATATATATATATATATATATATATATATATATATATATATATTAGTTATGATTAGAGTATTTTTTATTTTATTTTTATTTTTTTTTTATAAAATAATGATATATATATATATATATATATATATATATATATATATATATATAAATTTCTGTACAAAATGTCATTTTCACAATGTCTGCGTTGGTTTATCGTCATCATTGACCGGAATCGGATTGTCAACCGCCGCTGTCGACATTTCGGTTTCGGAAAGTGGCGGTTTTTCCGGAAATTGTTCCGTCGACACGGCGTTTATATCGACATATTTATATTTCATTGTCATAATACCGAATATTATCATGTCCACAATCATTAGACCGGCGAATAGGAAGAACTCGCTAACCTGAACATTGATCGCAATAAAATGAAATAAATAATAATCGATTATGATAAAAATAAATGATATGACAAATCGCTCACTTGACTGTCGAAAGCTTTGGTCTCGGCGACAATTACTACAATCAAGTTTCCGAATGCAATTGTCAAAAGCCATCCGGCTGTCAATACTGATTTCATTGTCAATGGTGCTTGTGTGAATGCAAACTCTAGACCAGTTACAGAAAACATGACCTCACCCATAGTGAGAATTATATATTGTGGCAATAACCACAGCATATGTACCGAATTTGAAGGTGTTATTTGGTGCAATTTAAAGTTCTGTAAAAAAAAATAATTTAATATATATGTGTAAAAATTAAATTTTAATTTATTTTTCCACAAAGACTAGTCGCTTGTTTGCTTTATATTTAACTATCAACAGTATCATTTTAGTTTAAAATCAATTTATCAAGAAATATATATTATGAATATAATTAAATATATGCATCTAGAATAGCTCAAATATTGATATATGAATTTAATCACTGATAGAAATTAAACTGATTTCATTAAAACATATGACAATTTGTCAATTATGAATTGGTTGGTTCCGTTTCTAAAAGCTACATAAAAAAAAAAAAACGTATAAATATTTTTAGAATACAAATATTGCATACATAACCGGATGTCGAAGACACATCTCCAGAATTCTTTGTGATTATAATTGAATATACACCACCCAATTCTAATTTTACATCTTCTTGAACTATAACATTGTCTACTAAAACTTTGAATTCTGCCGGTTTTAAATCGTATCTTGGTTCGATACTATTATTTTTTACTGTTAAATAATCAGTGTCGTAATATTTTTCTCTAAATTTCACTTCTCCATCGAAATCTTTCAATAATCTTTAAAAAAAAAACATGATAAATATATATATATATATAATAGTATATAAATCCAATTATTTTAATAATTGCAATAATTCACCTTAAAACAGGATAACCGTTGCTACTCTTCTCACTATTATCTATAAATTCTAAATTGCCTTTATTACTTATAAAATGTGAAATAGATTTGCGCTCTTTAAGCGTAAAATGATTATTCTCAAATATATCCGGATCGAAATTAACGCAAGGCGTATCGTTCATTATTTTATATTGAAACTGTTTTTCAATATTCACTTTCATTGAATCGTTTATATAGTAGTTTAATCCTTCTATTTTAATATCGTACGGTGCGCCTTCATATTCGCCGCTTATTGTTAAATCACAATTAAATCCGTTATATAAACGCAAATGACTCTCGCCACCTTGGGGTAAAACGGGATATGTTGGCTGAAAAAAAAAAATTATATCGATTATAAAAAATTACAGAATGAAAAACGCGTCAATTTTCTATTCACTTCAAGTTGTAATTCAACGATTGCTGATATAATAAATGCTAATGCGGCCAGCATTCCTCCGATGACCATCTTATGCAGTGGTTTCCTGATGATTCTGCACCATTTTAGTGCTGGATAAATTGCCTATATTGAAACACAATCACTAGATTTTTTTTTTTTTTATTTATCAAATATAATGATGTGTTTTAATTAAATAAATTTTAAACGCTTACAACTTCAAACAGCGGTATAAAAATCAAAATAAGCAATGGATTAGCGACTTGCATCTGATCTGGTTTTAGTATAAATCCGCCGAGATCACCGTTCATACGTGTCGCTTGAAAAGTCCATCTGGAACCCTGAAAATTAATAATAATTAAAAGAAAACGTTTTCAAATTTTTTACATTATTATAAATGTATTGAAAAATTGCCTGCTGATCAAATAGTGCCCAAAATATCGGAAGCGGTATAAATAAAAGTAAAACTTTTAATGCTGCTTTTACATCGTTTATAAACACCATATCATATTTATCGTCGGCATATTCCAACCAATAATCTCTTTTTTCTTGTTTTTTCAATTTTCTTCTTCTAGATAATGCGTGCTATTCGAAAAATACATATATATATAATATTATTAATATTTCTACTTTGATTTTTTTTTGCATTTTTCATCTTCAAATCACTTACACCGATACATTTGAACACTTGAATTAGAATATTTCCGCTTGGTTTTCTCATTACATACAACGGTTTACCGAAAACGAATATAACTGTAAATTAATAATAATCAAATATCATATATATATATATATATATATATTACACATTTTTTTTTTAATAATATATAATATAATAAATAAAGCGCTAACATATAGATACGATCATAAGTATGCCGGGTACGCCGAACGCCAAAGGATAACAATCGTCCTGATCGTAACAGTGCACGTCCATCCTTAGTATCGGTGTAACGAACGTCGAAACGAAACTTCCGGCGTTAATTGCGAAATAGAAAAGTGAAAAGAATGTAGCCAATTGTTTTTCCTGTTCGGGTAATTTGAACTGATCGCCGCCGAATGCCGATACGCAAGGTTTTATTCCACCTGTTCCGATGGCCACCAGCAATAATCCGACTATTGTGAACGCTCTGAGATATTTTTTTATTATTATTATTATTATTATTATTATTATTTACAATTTTATAAATAATTTAGTCGTTTTTAAATCGCGCAAATTATTTTTTTTTCATATAAAATAAAAAAAATATATATTACAATTAAACGTCGCACATTTATAAATATATAATAATTTAATTAATCGCAAACAATATGCATGTGAAATGATTTTTAAATATATATATATATATATATATATAAATATATATATTATAATAACCTGTCCGGTATTCCTAAATGTTGCATAGAAGTCACAGATACCAATATATTTCCTAACGCATAAACTATTGACAAATAGAAGATTGTTCTGAAATTATAATTTTAATATAATTATTTTTGTGTGTGTGTGTGTGTGTTTATGGATTAATTATATATTCACTTGAAACGTCCGAGCCAACTATCGGCAATCATCGCTCCGAATATAGGAAAGAAATAGACGAACATTATAAAAACGTGATAGATAACAACGGCATCGTCGTCGGAATATCTTAATTTTTCAGCCAAATACAAAGATAGAATAGCTAAAATTATATAACGATGAAACGTAATTTTCAGTTAACAATAATAATAATAATAATAATAATAATAATGAGATATTGAAAAATGCTCACTTCTCATGCCATAAAAGGAGAATCTTTCGCAGAACTCATTTGAGATAATAAATCCTATTGATTTCGGATATGATAATTTCTGAAAAATATAATTACTTTTAAAATTATTTATGTATATATATAAGATAGAATTGAGATGATTTTTTTTAATATTATTTACATAAATTTAATTAAATTCGTCCATAATGATATTAAACATATTTTAATAATATGATAAATTAATACTGAAAAAAATAATAATATTAATTAAATATTAATAATTATCAATATTGAACAGGTGTTTGCCTAATTAAGCGAATGTAAATAATAATAATAATAATATTAAAAAAAACATTATTAAAAATATTATTGGTATATTATCTGATAAGAATTCATTACTAGTTATTAATGTATGCTATGAGAATATGGGAGATAATATATAATATTATACTATTATTACAAAAAAAAAAAAACGTATACTTACAACTTCTGCAGCTTCATTATCAATGTAATCTGCAATCAATTGAACATTCATTATGAAATATATTAAAAACACAATAATCTAAATATTTTATTAGTGAAAAAAAAAGTATGTATGTAAATATTTTTTATGCAATCGATTAATCTGTGTGAATAATCGAAATTGATAAATTTGTATTATTTTTTTATAAATAATACTATTATATCTTTTCATATTGGAGATTATTTAGAGAAAATATTTTTTTATAATTCGATTCTTAATTTATATATTATTAACAATTATATATTATATATGAACATGAAAAGATGATTTAGAAAAAAAAATGCATATTACAATTAATGATGATTTTAAGAAGAAATATATAACATAATTTATAGCGCTAGTTAGTTGATATTTATCGTATAAATAATAACGAATAAACAACAAAACAAATCCAAAAAATGATAATAATAAATCGATCAAATACAATACGGCTTTATATAAATGATAATCGCGTTAAAAATATATGGTATTTAAAAAAAATAATAATAATTCTATTTCAATTTGATTTACAACTTAATCCTAATTTAATTGCGAATTATATTTTTGATAATGAATTAGTTTTCAAAAAATAAATCGATGATTGATTTTTGATTATTGTTATATGATTATATATATATATATATATATATATATATATATATATATATATATTAATATTAAATAATTATTATTAATCATATATGTATAATTAAATATATAATCAAATAGAAAATAATTTATATAAGAATGAACAAAGAAAAATAATTAAAAACTGATAAGAGCAAATTTTCCATTGGAAAAATCTCAAATTATTTCGATATTATATATATATATATAACAATATCGAACATGATTTATAATTAAAATCATTATTACATTTCAATCGTTTCCTTTTCACACTTGATATTAATACAAATAACTGTTAATACTATTAGATATAATTTTTTTTTAATATCTTTGAAAATAATATAATCATCATTCAGAAACGTTTATTAACCAATTGATTTTTTTTTTAATTGTGAAACATTCGAGTGGATTATCATTATCTTTTTTAACCCAGTTTTAATAAGTGAGTGAAAATATGTTTTTAACTAGAACAATAGGATTTGTATTAATCGACAATTCAAATACTCACCGAATCGTAATACATTTTTTTTAATTGAATATAATATATATATATATATATATATATATATATATATATATATATATATATATATTCAGCTATTTACTATGATAAAAATAATAAAATTAAACTGTATAAATAGCATATAAACTTCGATATGAAGTATAATAATCAATAGCTTTTTTTTTAAGCTTAAAGTATTTGGATTTAAAAAAAATCTATTTAATTAATATGAATGCGAGAGAAAATTTGAAATAGACCTGATTTATCATTTATTTACTATACACCTATCCCCCGATTTACACGGTACTTGTTTTACACGTTTTCGCTTTTACACGGTTTTCCAAATAAGTTTTTTTTTTGTTTTGTTTTGTTTTTATCGCACTCTAATAAATGCTAAATGGAAAAAAAATGTGGGTAAAATGTAGTCAAAAATTAACATTCCATTTCAACGTTAAAAAAAATGATGAATATTCGCATATAGTATATAAATAATAAAACATCTTTGGTTTTATTTTTTTTTTGTTCTTCTGTTTAATGTATTGTAATTAAATAATAAATAAAAAAAAAATAGTGTTTCCGTAATATATTACATGTTTTAACTTGTCAAATGCATTTTATTTTTATTTTTGTGTGTACACCTAAAAATATTGAAAAAAATCACAACTGTTAAATGGCAAAATTATGCATTTTCTGCAAGCTTTTCGATTTATACGGTTTTGACTGGAAAATTTTTAATTTTTGATTTACACGTTTTTCTCAGGAACGTATATCTACCGTGTAAATCGGGGGATATGTGTACTTTATATTTTTAGAAATATTTTGATTTGTACAAAAATCGATTATATATATATATATATATATATATATATATATATATATATATATATATATATATATATATATATAATATTTTATTTTATATATACATATTTTCAAATAAAATTAAATGTTTATATGAATAAAAAATCATTATAATTAATTACAATATAAAAAATTATAAGACATTTAGAAAAAAATAAATAAAAAATAAAAACCTTTTTTGCCATCGTCTTCTATGGCGTCGTTTTTAGTTTTACTTTTGCCCATGATTGTCCGTGTTTCAAATATTTATTTTGTGTTCAGAGTGGCTCACTTGGAGACTAACCGAATACTGGCAGTCGGTTACAAAGATTTTTCCACAAATGAAACAGATTTTTATCTGTTTTTCATACAACAGATAGAAAAAAAAAAAAAGACACGATAAAATCCAGATCGAATAATTGTGACAAGAAAAACAAAGCCAATTTTCTACGTGAAAAAAAAAACACAAACAAACGTTCGATTTACGTCACTCGTTATCTGATAGCTCGTTAAATTTTCTGGTTATCCTGCCGAATGTCGATCAGTTTTAAGTTTGACCAAATCTCTGTTTTTTTTTTTTTTTTTTTCCCTCTCTTTATTAGATTAAATTGGTGTTTTCATTGTGCATTTATATGATAACATCATTCCATTCAAAATTCATTGTATTAAATGTATTGCTATGTATTTAATATTATTTTTTTTTTTAAACGGCAATTCGGTGACTATTTTATGACGATTGCTTTTTTCGTGTGGACGTGACTTTAACCCTTTAATGGACGAACGGGATCGTGGAAAAAAAAAAATTTATAAAATTACGAAAAAAATTAATTTATAAAATCGAATATCTGACGGTTTTAAAACGATATTCGGGAGACTTTGAAACATTTTCCATTTTTCCACCACAAAAAAAAAACCGACACGTTTAGAAAAAAATATCAGAATAAAAGTTACAATGAAAATAATTTTTAATTCATTCATAGAATCTATAGAATCACTCATAATGTACAAATTTTAATTAAATATATATGTAATTTGTAATAAGTCTTAACGTCACAAATTTACAAGAGTTCTTCCTTCTTTACTTACTTGACGAATCCTGTAGCCTTAAATTCTAAATCAAATCATAGTGCATTTTGAATTATTTATATAATTTGACATCCATATTATTTAAAATTAAAGATTCGAATGTAAATATATTAGTGGGAATTATTTTAAAATTGATAAATCTTAATGAAAATTTGAAATTGCTGTGTTGAGTTTAAATAAAATGATAAAATAGCTTACAACTATAATATATATTATATATAGTATATATAATATAATATATTTACGGTATTTTATATTTTTCTGAAATTCAAACGGATTTGTTTATTTTTTAAAAATGGATTACCATTTATATAATTTATAATTTAATTTTCATTGTCAGATAAAATTGATTTCATAATATCAAGAACAACATAACTATTATATAATTTTATTTCTTCTCAGAAATTTGTCAGAACAAATCTTACAAAAACATAAAAAATAATCAATAACGTAATTACTTCATGAAAAAAAACACACACACACAGATACTTTCTGAAAAGATTCATGAAAAAGAAAATATTAATTTTTTTCCACCTTATACTCCGGTAAAATTAGACGTTTTTGATGATTTTTTTATATCGTGAAATTTCTTTCTGGAAATATATTCTACATAACGAGTTGAACGAGGATCAGAAGAGTTCCCACCTCCAAAGAGGGAGCTTCCCTCCGAAAATCACGAAAAACCTCCAAAATTTCGACCGTTTTTGAGTTTTCCGGATTTATCTCAAAAACCATAATTCGGATTGAAAAAGTGTCAATGAATAAAATATTGCTCATAAAATTCTACATTTAAAATGTTATATTAATAATTTGCGTAATTGTCACTGATTTCCCGTAAAAAGTGCTCGAAAATAGGCCTAAAATGGACCTCTCGGCCAAAAGTGTTCGTTGCGCGGTTTTGGTAACGATTATCTCAAAACAGGTTGATTTTACGGGGGTATCGAAGAGGAAAAAAGTTGTAGAGCAAATCCTGCTTTATAATAATCACTTATTACATTTTAAGTTAATTGTCTGAGTTTTTTCAAAATTTAAGTTTTTCCGATTTTGATCCGACGTTTTTGCACAGTAGTCTGGCAGTTAAATGCATTTTTTAATAATAAAAATATCGATATCCTGAAATTTCTTTCTTAAAACGCATTTAAAATAACAAGCTGTAATTGAATACAAAAAGTTTCATCCTCCAAAGAGGGAGCTTCCTCTTATATTTACCGAAAACCATCCAAAATTTGACTTTTTTTCAGTTTTTCGCTTACAACTTAGAAACTATTACTCAAACTGAAAAGATGTTCAAAAACAAAATATTCCTTATAAAATTCTTCATTAAAAATGTTCTATTCATAATTTGCGTAATTGCGTTAATTTTCTCTAGAAAAGCCCTCAAAGTAGAGGATGCCGCGTTGACAAAGGGGGTGTTTTTAGAGGTTTCGACAAATATCTCGAAACCTATCAACTAGCGCCCAATATCTCTTCATATATCGTAAAGAACAGGATTTTTGCTATTGGCTAATTATAATTTGCTTTATTTTAACTTAGGATATTACATTTTTTTTGGCGCTTAAAGTTGAGCATTTTTTTCGCGATTGCACATTGTACGCATAAAACTTCGTTCAATTTTGGACATTCTACGCAGTACCCGCTCATTATTATATTAGTCTATTCACTTTAAAAGGCGTTTCCAAAAGATATCTTTACAACCATAACAAACACGAATATTGTAGGCAATAAAATCTTCTGTTGGTTTCTTTGTAACTTCCGAAAAAATCGAAAATATTTCACATAAAAAATAAATTATTTTAAATTAATTATTCAAAAGAAAGAATTGGTGATTTTTTTAATAAACGTTATATTACTATTTGGTTAAGTTAAATTATTATTATTTTGCTTAATTCTTTAATTTGAAGCTAATTGAAGGTTTTAATAAATAAAAAAATTATAAAATGTAATCTAAGCTATAATAATCCTATTGTTATAATTTTTATTTTATTTTTATTTATTTTTATATCTTCGAGAAATATAAAAATTAATGCTATATATAAAGTTTTAATGTATAATATATTTCTTAAGTTTTTTAAATTTATAAGAATATGAAAGTAAATGATTTTATAAAAATCCTAGAGAAAAATTAGGTAATAATTATTATTATATTTGATTTTTTTCACCTAATATTTTTTTATTCAATATGTTGAAAATAATTAACCAAAAGCGGTTAAAAAATGTACTCGTCAACATTTGTATCGTTAATGGTAAATCCAAGAATATTCACAATTCTTTTATAAATAAAAAATATTTTGTCTGGGCGTGAATGAACACAAGTATTTATTTTATTCTACAAAAGGTTTCAATACAGTGGTTTCCGCATATTTTGTAAATAAAACAGTATGCAGTTTTTGTAAGTCATAAATAAAAATTTGAAAGACCTAAGGAAGAAGAAATAATTACGTTAACATTTTATTGTTTACCAATTCTTGAAAAGATTGTAAAACTATCTTTTCAAAAAAAAATCCAAGTCTATTGTATGAAAAAGGCAACTAGTCCCTTAGCTCAGGGGTTTATAACTGTACGCGCGCAGGTATCATGGCATTCGACAAAAAGTTTAGGTTTCTCAGTTTCTATGCGAGAATTATAAATAATATTTAAAATTTCCAACATTTTTTAATCAAAATATATTTTTTTTTACTAATTCACTATTAACTAAAGAAATTAATGTATATTAGTATGAAAATAAAAAAAATATGACAAAATTATATTTTAGAAGTATTATATTTGAAATAAATATTATAAACAAAATCTACCTAAATATATATTTCAAAAATTAATATTGAAAACAAAAATTATTTATCTTTCTAAGATTAGTTACGAATGCATTCTTAAATATAAAAGGATTACAAATCCCTGAGCAGGTAGTAAGTCCAAAATTGAACGAAGTTTTATGCGTACAATGTGCAATCGCGAAAAAAATGTTCAACTTTAAGCGCCAAAAAAAATGTAATATCCTAAGTTAAAATAAAGCAAATTATAATTAGCCAATAGCAAAAATCCTGTTCTTTACGATATATGAAGAGATATTGGGCGCTAGTTGATAGGTTTCGAGATATTTGTCGAAACCTCTAAAAACACCCCCTTTGTCAACGCGGCATCCTCTACTTTGAGGGCTTTTCTAGAGAAAATTAACGCAATTACGCAAATTATGAATAGAACATTTTTAATGAAGAATTTTATAAGGAATATTTTGTTTTTGAACATCTTTTCAGTTTGAGTAATAGTTTCTAAGTTGTAAGCGAAAAACTGAAAAAAAGTCAAATTTTGGATGGTTTTCGGTAAATATAAGAGGAAGCTCCCTCTTTGGAGGATGAAACTTTTTGTATTCAATTACAGCTTGTTATTTTAAATGCGTTTTAAGAAAGAAATTTCAGGATATCGATATTTTTATTATTAAAAAATGCATTTAACTGCCAGACTACTGTGCAAAAACGTCGGATCAAAATCGGAAAAACTTAAATTTTGAAAAAACTCAGACAATTAACTTAAAATGTAATAAGTGATTATTATAAAGCAGGATTTGCTCTACAACTTTTTTCCTCTTCGATACCCCCGTAAAATCAACCTGTTTTGAGATAATCGTTACCAAAACCGCGCAACGAACACTTTTGGCCGAGAGGTCCATTTTAGGCCTATTTTCGAGCACTTTTTACGGGAAATCAGTGACAATTACGCAAATTATTAATATAACATTTTAAATGTAGAATTTTATGAGCAATATTTTATTCATTGACACTTTTTCAATCCGAATTATGGTTTTTGAGATAAATCCGGAAAACTCAAAAACGGTCGAAATTTTGGAGGTTTTTCGTGATTTTCGGAGGGAAGCTCCCTCTTTGGAGGTGGGAACTCTTCTGATCCTCGTTCAACTCGTTATGTAGAATATATTTCCAGAAAGAAATTTCACGATATAAAAAAATCATCAAAAACGTCTAATTTTACCGGAGTATTATCTAGTTAATATAAAAATTTAATTTTAACAATTTTTTCAGCCATTTATTAATTTCAAAATCAGAATATATTGATAAAAATGTTCTGATGTTGTTAAACAAGTATTTTATTTTTCATATGAATTTTTGAATGTATATTTAAACCAATCAGTTAAATCAGATTATATGTTAAAATGTTAATAAATAAATACGTGTTGTGTTTTAAATCTTTCCAATTATGGATGGTAATTTTACATTTTTTTTAAATTAATTTACTTAATTTTATGTTGTTGCAGTATTTTTAATTAATGCATATTAAAAAAATATTGAAATATAATGATTTGCTGAAAATCTATATTATGGATGCGAGATGAAGACATGAAATCCTCAGATTATAAAAAGGCATTAACGACACACACACACACACATATATATATATATATATATATATATATTTTATTCATATCGTATCTGTTTTAAAATACTTATAATGCCATCAAATGGTAAAATCTGATATAATTATTTTTATTCCAAAAATATTAAATTATATTTATTAAAAAATAATTTAATATTTAAAAATATTGAATTATTTTTTTTTATTAATTTAAATTTAAGATTCAGACTTTCAATAATAATTTTAAGAATAAAAGTATTTTATGTTATTTTTTATTGTAATTGAAGATTTAATGAACAAACAAAAATTTTACAATATATATTTTTTTTATTTTTAAAAGTGCGATAATATAAAAATATTTATAATATTAATCAAAATCTCAAAGCGAACTTTTCGATTTATTTTTCATTACATTTTTTTTTATATCCTTACATAATAATATGAATTTCAAAATTAATTTTGAAAAAGAAAAATAAACAAAATGACTAAGATGCTTTTGGTATTCCAGCATCTATAGAACTTTCGATTCCACAATGATCTTCTCCCCTCAAGATTTTGAAGAATCCATTATCTCCCCAATCGCTGTTCCATGAATTTGCCACCAGCCAATATGGAGTATCGTTTAAAACTCCCCAACCTATTATTTTAATTGCATGACCACCTGAAATTATGACAAATTCCAAATTTAACAATCACAATATAATGTACATATAACAAAAAAAAAATAACCAATTTTAATGATTAATTAATAAACACTAATTTGAAAATTTTCAATATATGTATATTAATTACCAAGTTCTTCTCCTGCAACATGTTTATAAACTCCTGATCGATAACTGAGAAAATCTGAATAAACTGTGAAAGCCGCTTCAACTGGACCATTTTTATATATTTCCTGTTTTATCTGCACTTCGTCATTTTCCAATGAATATGCTCTTACACCGAAATGTCGGTCCTTATCATAAGGTACGTTGTAATTGCTTTCACATTTCTTTAGACATGTGGGAGTATCGCCACCTAAATTACACAAAAAAAAAACTTATTAGTACAAAATACTGATTAAAATAGCACAAGTTCAATGTTTATCATAAAAGATTCTTTATTATAAAACATTTATTGGATCAAAAATTATAAATGACATAATTATCTGATCCTTTAAGATAAAATTCTTTAAACTATCTTCTCATATATAGTAAAATATAAATTTTAACTCACCTTCCCCGGTGCATGGTAATCTTGAACCGTTCACGTGATGTTCACAAGGTTCAATTTCATATGGTTGACAGCCCATATTTGAACCATAATTGCCTCCAGATACTAAACCTTTGTTCACCCAATAATCCCAGGCCGAGGCTGAAATTAGTTGATTAAAATATATTACACTATCAAAGAGTCATTAATATAATATATGGATGAACAAAAAATATTTACATGGAAAACCCCCGTTGCATCCGTATCCACAAGAGCCACAACATGATAATAAATCTTCGGCAGACACATGAAATTGTTCTTCGCCATTTGAATGAATACATATACGATCAGACATTGCTTCGACAGCACCGAATGCCCAACAAGAACCACAAGAACCCTATATAAATCATAATTAAAAATTAAAAATATTCTAATAAAAATCATTTTTGTTAATCTTATATAATATTTCTTAAAACTAATTTAATTTATAAAAAAATAAAATAATAATAATAATAACAATAATACGTCTACTGACCTGATCACGTATTTCTCTAATCGTCGGACAATTAGGCCATTTTTCACGACTATCAAAATTTTCAGGTAAATCTTCTACGACATTAGTATATTTAGGCAATTTATATAAATGTGCTTTTGGATGAACACCCATCAATCTGAAAAAGTAAAAAATAAAAAAATTATATATATATATATATATATATATA
Source organism: Leptonema lineaticorne (assembly GCA_024500535.1). Classification (NCBI taxonomy): domain Eukaryota; kingdom Metazoa; phylum Arthropoda; class Insecta; order Trichoptera; family Hydropsychidae; genus Leptonema; species Leptonema lineaticorne. The sequence goes on along the minus strand of JANIJI010000005.1, from coordinate 2,860,306 downwards.
TGTGTGTGTGTGTATTTAAATAAACATAGATAAATAATGTTATTTGAGTTTATTCAAAGGGTAATTTAATTCTACTCTATTTTACTTGAATTAGAGATAGCTACACGATTTCCGGCATGTAGTTATTTCCGGTTGGCTCGGAGAAAGTCTAAACAGGAAGTCATTTTTCGATCACTTTTTGCAGCAATCTTGGTCGTATGTCAGTGATAACGTGACAAATATCATTCAATATGGTGATTGTTTACGGTTTGTTGTCAACAAAAACTAAACACAGTCCCGGAAAAAATAGCCACAAGTCCATTTTCATCAGCAACTTTGTTTTCGTCCGATGATTGTGTGGCTTCTTCCTCCATAGAGTTTGGATCTTACTCAATACTGCGCCATATATTAGCAATAGCTTCGTCGGTTCGCATTGTATGACGCATGTTATCATATAGAGTAAAACCAATACGCAATCGATCCATGATTATTATTAAAATTAATTACACCGTAAAATGTACAAATTTCTCATCATAGTTTTAATTTAAAAAAAAAAAAATAAAAAAAACACACACACAATTTGTATGAGTTGTTCAGATTATTAGTTGTATTTATATACTTACTTCTTAATATAATTGAAATTGATATGTCTGTGAAAATTTCTATCGGCTTTCCAAGTCGAATTCAGTTTATTGATAACATCTATGAACTCATCAGATAATGGATGAATATTTGATTTTAAAATTAAACCGCACGCAGATAAATGCACCAGAGTCAACAGCGAAAGAGTTAATTTCCACATGACGAATTATTAAATTTATTCCTGTATAAATATTTAAAATGAATACAATATTTACATATAAAAAAAAATAAATAAAAATAAAATTTTATGAGAAAACTAAGCGCAATGCAAACATTTATATATATATATATATATATATATATATATATATATATATATATATATATATATATATATATATATATATATATATATATACAGAAACCATCATCATATATTGACTTCATACTTATGAAAGTGTTTAAAAAAATATAAAATAAATGTATTGCAGCTATTAAAATGGGCAAAATTGAATTCTTCCTTAGTAAAAAAAAAAAAAACGTACTACTTTTATTTATTCAGTAACGTCGACCAATTTACTAATTTACTTTCATCAATATTACACGAATAAAATTGTGCCGCTCTCAATTTTAAACCCTAAACACGTCGTATCCGTTTATTTTTTCCATAACGTAAATTTTATTAATGATTGAATTTATCAAAAAAAAAAAAAAAAAAACGAACCAATAATTGAACAATATAAATAGGATAAATGTAAAAATATAAATAATTATTGTGCGTGAAAAATCTATCGTCATATAGAATAGCAATTTATTTTTCATATATTATCGCGACAAATAACCAAAAGGTTAAATTATCGATAATTAAATATCTACATTGGGGTCAAACGGTTCAATATACGATTGAAATATATTCTAAGAAATAATTCGAAAAATATTATTAAAATATTTGAAATACATTAAATATTATTAAAATACATTCGGAATAACTAAACTCATTATTAGACGATATTTGCGGTATGTTCTTCACATTTTTTTTTTAAATCGTATTATTATTATTATTTTCTTCGTATAATCTTTTATAGAATAAATAATAATGTTTCGACATTTTGATATTTCGACACGATTATTCGAAAATTTCTATTATTTACATTATACGATCGAATAATTCATACAAATTCAACAAATTTTCTCTCTTGCTTTCATCACAAATAAATTATATTGATTTAATTTTTTTTTCATATTCAAAAATATAAATATAATATATTAATTTATAGAAAAAAAAATATTCACATATAAAAATCGCTCAATAAATAAATATTAGTAATAAACGCCATAAAAAAAAAAAAAATATATATATATATAATCGCATAATTTAAATTATTATTTATATGCGCGCACAATATATAATATAATATATAAATATAAAACGATTAATATAACAAAAAAAAAAAAGTTAACATTATGCTTTACTAAATAAATAACAAATAGACTTACCCGCGAATACGACTGAACAATATCTACTGACAGTTTGAAGCGAAAAATCTACAGATCCAACATATAAATTGCTTTTACAGTTGTTCACAACCCGCGGTACAAGTGCGGTATTATATTAAATACATTACATGAAGTAATTAGTAAAAAAATCCAAATAGCATTCTTGATAAAAAAAAATATTACTAGTACATCATTGAATCATTTTTTTTCTTTGAATTATAAAGATTAATTTATGATATATATATATATATATATATATATATATATATATATATATATATATTGACCAAACTCTTTCAAGACCACATTTGAATTTTCTTTTCCTTCTCCGAATGTCTTAATGTATTTCAACCAGTGGCGTAACTAGATTTGTTTTTTTTTTACTTCATAAACAAATTTTAACTAAGGAACACCTATCAACATTTTAATTATATATATAAAAAAAAATTAGGGGCACCTAACGAAAATGTCGTCATTCGACATGGTCCTGTTTCATTTATTGAATTTTTAAAAAGTTTTTAAAATTAGTCTGATTTCTCAACATCTAGAGATCATCTTTTATAAGATTTTTTTTCCAGTGCTGCATTTCAAATAGAAGAATGATTTTAACTGAATAAGAATTTTGTATCTAATTAATTGTTCGATTAATGAGTTTTAATCTCAAAAATATATAAAAAAAAAAATTAAAGTGGAAATTATGATACGAAAAATAAACCTTATAAGAAAGGGGTTATCAAAGTAAAGGATGACATTTTAAGATGTGAAGTCGAAGTAAATTCTTACATTTACTACAAACTTTATGACAACTTATTAAATAACTCTGAAAGTAGATTTTTTTAATAAGGATCCCCTAAAACTGAGGGTCTGAAAGCGTTGTTTCACTATAGCTACATCATTGATTTCAATATATTTTGAAATTTCTTTATGCATATAATAATAGCATTATATTACACTAAATCTATTTTTATGAATAACTATAAACGATCAAAAATTACTTTCGAATCAATTTTTTTTTTTTTAGCAAGTCCTGCATCATTTTAGATACTTTATTTCATAAAATAGTTTCGATACATGTAAATATACAATAGTCAGTACAAAGGAATAGTGCACTTTCGACCCTCTCGTCATACGTCAATATGAAACATTGTCAGAAAAAAACAATTATTCATTTCGATTCATCTATGTAAATAATAATTTAATCATCGCTATATTTACAATAGTTATCTATATTGAAATTATTTTATGTCTAAGCAATTAACACAATATCAATTCCAAAACAAATATTCTCATTTGTTAATAATAATTTGTTGTTGTGCGTGCGTGCGTGTGTGTGTGTGTATGCAAATATTTTTTCAACACCTATATAATATATTAAAAATATTAATTCGGCTATGTTCGACCCCCTATACGCAATTTTAATTGGTTTTCCGATGATTCTTCTGCTGCAGGATGTGTTGTGACGATATCTTTGTTACATTTTCTTCATATATTAATTTCTTGATATATTCAATTGGCTTATTAAACGACATAACTTATTAGTTGCTATTTTTTAATGGAAATGATTATATATATTTATATATTTGATTAATGATGTATACATTTTTAAATATATTTTCCATAATTTTTCAATATTCTTTCAAGAAAATTTAGTTTTTTTTTTTTGATATTCTGAATCCATATTAAACTTTTTGATTCATTTTTTTTTAATAACTTTTAATATTAATAATTATTTTATTATATGTATATTATAAAATTTCAAGAAAATTTTATATTAAAAAAAAACTAATATGTACTTTATATTCTTATACATAAATGGTATTAGATCATTAGAATTACACACGTTTTTATTATATATTTAGTTTATTAAAAATAACTTGTAGAAAATATTTAATCCAGTTCATACACTATTTAAAATCACGACGATGTTAATTATAAAAAATGGTATAAAAACAATAAGAGACAAATGTTTGCAAATCGATAAATAAAATTTATTTTTCATTAATTTAGAATTATTTTAAAATTGTGATTAGTTCTACAATTAACGTTGATTTGATAGTTATAATTGTTTTTTTTTAAACCGAAATGTAAAATAAATCGGTCATAAATATAATTTAATATTTTTAAATATTCCAGACACGTTTGGAACGAATTAAAAATTAAAAGATATCTAGTAGAAAAAGAAAAGTATTTATATATTGTTCTTAAACTGTATTCCTATCAATCAAATTATGTTAATTACATTTTATAAACAGAGATTGAGAATCGTAAGCTATTCAGAATATTATCTTTTATAAAACTTACTCAAATATGGTATATATAGTTTATTATAAATGCAAGAAACGTTAACAAAAAAGGAAACATGGAAAAATAAGAAAAAAATTACTGTCAATAATATATATTTCCTGAAGTTTTTTCAAATACATATTGTTCACATCAAATATAAGTTTATATATAAGTCAATAGAGATAATATATTTGGAATAGAATGTACAGAAAGTATTATTATAGTACACATATTCATCATAACAATGATTTAATAAACTCGCAAGAAAATGAAACAACAGATATAAAATATTGTTTGATAACTATATTCTATGCTAAATAAACAGTGAATTGATTTTTAAAATGTGACACAATATAATAATGAAACAAATTTATTATTAAACTTGTTATGATTATGAAAAAAAAGGTTATGAAAAATAATGAATCGTACTAAATAACTAAAATAAAAAGAATTAAGTCAAAATTATAATTAAATAAATTAATAAAATCTCATTCCAGTTGAAATAATGAAATGTTCAAACTAATGTAAAAATAAAATAAAAAGAATGTAAAGTGTGTGTTCAATGATAAGGTCTTAGTAATTTTCAGAACGCTCAACATATTTCCATTATATCGTGCTATATTTAAAAAAAAAAAAAGAACAAAATCGCCAGATAAGCCATGTATTGGAAATTTTCAATCTATATTATAAGCAGAAATATTTCTATACCACCCTCCATTTCTATATTTAAATATAAAAATACAACTTTCGATAAATACAATAAATTAATGTGCATCATGTAAAATCAAATTATTGACAGATATAAAATTTTGAAAAGCAAAAGAAACGGCGTAGCCGCAATTTGAAATTCAATAAAAAAATAACCAACATATTAGACATTTCACAGGTACAATTTATTATAAATTTTCATAATCTAGTAAAAAAAAACTTATTTACTAATATATATATATAAACCTAGTGATTCTCAATCTTTTTAAAATCGCAGAACACAAAGAAATTAACACAAAAGTCTACAAGGGAGCGAGAAAAAATTATTTAAATACATAAAAATAAAAAAAAAACAAAAATCAGAACATTGATGTTTTGAGCGGTACACTGAGAATCACTAATGTAACCCTGCGATTTTCTATAATATTTACACATAATATGTAGAAGGAACACATACTAAACTAAAGTCCTTAAGAATATTTTAAATAAAATCGCTCCACCATACGTTAACATAAAATATAAGCATTACACCTATAATAAATTTTCCATTTATTTCTTATATTAAAAAAAAAACAGATGCAAAATAATAGGGAAAAAAAACACAAATTGAATCTTCGCTGTAGCTTATGGGCGCAAAGCGTACCATCCACCAATATGGTTTAATTTATTAAACTCAAAACAATCATTAAATCTTTTCAAAATTAATTGCATTTTGTGCAACAATCAAATAATGGAAGTAAATCAACTTTATATAAGTTCGTTCGTACGAATGCAAGACTAATTTGTCCTAGAACGCGATTGCTTCGTATCTTGAATCGATAATTATCTATGATTTTTAAAATCGATTAAAAAATGCAATTATTGAATAAATATGAAAGTAGTAATCAACGAAACGGTTTGTTCTACGAGTCTGTGATTTTTTTTCTATAAAAGGTTAATGACTCTTCATTCTATTTTGACATTGCAAATATAATTAATAATAAACAATAATCAAATTTGGATAATTAAGATTGTTTCAGTATACCAGCGTTATTGAAAATCAAAAAAAATATATTAAAATGAAATAAGCGTTTAATATGACTAGGGAAATAAACCAATTAAATTATTGGAATGATATAAATAATGAAATCGCATTCATGGCGTACCACGTTATAAAAAAGATTACTGCAATTCTATTTATACACAAACATTGAACTCTTTACACTTTTATGTTAAAAATAAAATTGTATAATACAATGAGTGGAAAATAGTAAAAATCAATTTAAACTAATATATAAAATGAAATAAAAGTACACTGCGAAAAACAATAATTCGTTTAATTTTTACACATAAATACAATAATAGCATGGATATCAAAATGTGCGTAAATATATTTATTCTCTATTGACTGTTAATCTTCATCTTCACGTAAATAATATTTATTGGCGCATATAACCATGAAATATATTTTTTAAACATTGGAATATGTTATACAATAAATTGACTGAATACTTCAGCGCTACAATTATGCGATTGAACTCTCGCTTCAAATATATTTATAGATCAAGCATTTTTAAGTATTGATAACTTAGTAAACTTTTACATATATATATATATATATCATTCGCAGTAAACATAAAACTTTTATAAAACGAAAGTACAATCACAATATTATTTGTTATATAAACTATTGTATATCACCATTAAATATCCATGAGTTAAGATTAGTTTGATGTTTCCTTTTCATTATTTTATTGCGATAATAGTTAATATTAATTCAAATGCAAAAAATTGATACACTGAAATATAAAAGCGATATTCATAATTGAAAAATACGAGCAGGCTAATTAAAAAAAACACTGTATTTGTACATGTTTGAATCACGCCCTTCTGCAAAAATAAATCACTACAAATATATATATATATATATATATATATATATATATATATATATATATATATATATATATATATATAATCAAAAAATAACATGATATAATAATAAAAACGCTGCTGGCAAAATTTCACTTAGGTTTTAAATTCTTACAATGAATAAAATAAAATAAAAATATGCGATTCAGCAAAAAAAAACATTAACGAATTTTTGTTACATTATTCTATCCAATATGAGCACTCATATAGGATATGTATTGCAATTAAATAATACATTAAAAATTATATATGTATATTTTCAATACCAAATATACCTCATTGAGATCTTTTTTTAATATGAAATATTTGGTGTTACATTAAAACATTTTTTATTAATTTGCATGGTTATAAAAATATAAAACAAGATAAATCGTTAGCAGAAAATATAGATCTGTTATTCAATCACCTAAAAAATCACAACGCTGATCAAAATGAATTTAATATTTGATTAAAATTAATAAAATAATCGCTTAAATATATTTAAAAACGTTCAGTATTCTTTCACACAAGTAAATGCCATAATTCAAAATAAAATATTGCTCTATTTGATAGAAAAAGAATATATTGCCTGTTGATCGGAATTAGCATATTGGGACATTTGCTGAGGTTGTGATGTTTCAACTTGACGCTGTAATTTATAATGAAAAAGTTTACAAATACATAATTCATATTGCAATAAGTTTAATTAAATAGTCGAAATTTTTAATCATAACATATTTTCACATTATGATTAATTTACCTGAGCTTGTGTTATCGGATTAGATATGATTAGACTATTAGTGGTCTGTCCACCAGCATTATTTATTTCATTGTTAAATCCATTAACAACTAGGGACTCCATATTATTCTAAATATTAAATATATACGAATTAAGACTTTCAATAATTAAAAAAATAAGTCATTAATATGAAATCAATTTTAAATAAAAATTTATTAATTTAATTACCAAATATTGCGTTGCAGGCAAAACTAAACAGTATGAAATAGATGAACCAGCTTGCGAATTATTACCAAAATTACATAAAACTTTAGACACTCCTAAAAAACGACATTTTATTAAATATGTGTAAAATTAAAACTAAACAAAATAAAAGAAAATGTTTATAAATAAGACTAATCAAAGAAAAAGAATTATTCTAAATACCTGCAATGGGAACATTATTTGAATTGGATAGATGACTATTATTATTTGGTTGAGCCGTAGTCATTGTTCCTGTCATTTTCATAGGCACAAGAGGCATATCAAATTGGGCATTGTTGCTAACGAGCTAAAAAAAAAATATGTAAAATGGAAATTTATTAAACGTAGATAATTATATGTTTAAATTAAGTTTTTTGTAAAATTTCTGAAACAAAGAAAAACATATATATATAAATATACTCACAGTTCCATGTAACTGAGGAAGTTCATTTAAAGGAATTTTCTTTTTTATATTATCATTACTTTTTATCCGATAAAGCAATTCATACAACTTAGATTTCATTTTCTCAACCTAAAAATAATTAATACGTAACACACAATTAACAATAAAAGTATATAAATAATATATTCAGAAGATGTAGTACTTTATCTTTCCAATGTGATACACATTCAGTTCTACAGGGGCAATTTTCGCCACAGTCTACATTATCAGAATTAGAAAAGCCCATTTTCTTAGAAGGTTGATAACAAACCGAATTTGGGTCAGACGGAGATTCTCCACAATCTATAAATCAAAACATATAAATTATTTACTCATTATCAGCAATAAATCTTCAGTAGTAATCCTTTCCACTAAAAATTAATTTAACCTTAGGCTAACGCTAACTTGGAATTAACTTTTTCTAGAATTTAATTTTCAATTTCAAATAAAAAAAAATGGTGCACTAGAAACAAAAGATTGGTTATTTCTTGATACATTTCGCAATAATTTTCTTTTATTTATTTTTTGACATAAAATTGATAAGTCTTTCCATAGCTTATTTAACAAAAACTTAATAATGGTAGTGATATAATTTTTTTAATGAATAAATTTATGGATATAAAAAGAAAAAAATATGCTACAATTATAATAAAACTGATCATTAAAAAATGCTATTTATTTAGGAAAACGACTTCGATTTGTATATAAATGAGCTGTTTTCTTTAAGAGTAGTATAAATATATTCTTGACAAAAAGTCAGTTAATTATAATATTAAATGCAATATGCTGAGATTTTTTATATATAAACAATTCTCAAAAAATCATTAAAAATTTTCAACACTTTGTAATGTGAATTTATGCAGTTAATGAAATAACAAACAAAATTACTTGAAAGTGGTATTATTTCCATATAATATAAAATGGACTTACACTATTTCCAAAGAAAACAGCTCAAATAAATATACTAATATAAAGTACACATGAGTATGTAAAAATGATAAACTGATTATTAAAATATTTTTATTAGTTCCATACTTAAGTGAACTTAATACATCAAGTTTACCTTGAATAGCTTGCATACTATAATTCTTAATTTTTATGAAAATAACATAAGAAAATAAAAAAAGACACAAGAAAGTTATTACAATGAATACTTACTTGGCCGTTTTTCCGGGCGGAAAGTGTTGTGATTTGACCAATCGAAATTCTCCCTACTGCTCATTTCATTTACAGGAAATTGTAAATTTTTAACTGGGGTACTATTTGGAGGAGGTATATTTTTAATTATTTCATAACTAAAAATAGAAAAATAAATTTTTAATATCTAAAAATGAAAGATTTAAGATATGTACATTTTTATCTTAAAAGTAATAAAAATACATACTCTAATATAGAAGCACATTCAACAGACGAAAACATTTCAGGTAAAGATGATTCTGCTCCTGTTGAATGTGATGGACATGGTGGAATTTTATCTGAAATTAAAGAAAAAACACAATTGACACATACAAATTATTTTCACCATATCTAATAAATATCGCAGACAAATCGCAACTTGGACTTTTTGTGAAACTTTTAAAATTATATATACATAAATATTTTTAGAAAAAATAATACAGAAAATCACATACAAAAAAAGCAATTTAAATAATTCTTACTAGGACGTTTTTCTGGGCGAAAAGTGTTGCGATTTGACCAATCAAAATTATCTGTGCTACTTGGTTCATTTGCAGTAAACTGTAAATTTTTAGCTGGAGCAATAGTTGGCGGAAGCGTATTTTTAATAATTTCATAACTAAAAGTAAAAATAGTTTTTAATATCAAAAATCATTCGTTTATTTCATATATTAAGAATAATAAAAACTCATACTCTAATACAGAAGTACTCTTAACGGATGAATAAATTTCTGGTAATGACTCTGTTGTTGTTGCATGTGATGCAA